>CM076582.1:705691338-705829721 GCA_034641835.2 Pinus albicaulis
CAGTTTTTAAATATCATTAAACTAGTTCGATAATATTAATAAAAAAAATTGCAATGAGATTATTTACCTGGTGCACCAGTTGTTGCCATCGAGACTGTTGCCCTGTCTTCCTCTCTGGTGGTAAGATCCTTAAGGGAAACATTCTCTGTCATTTAAACAAAAAACGTTATAAGTACAACCATCAAGGTATAATTAGAAATAATTATAAGTGGAAATTAATTACCTTCAAGACCCTCATTGATAGTAGCATTGTCGGCCTGGTCCCTACTACAATGATCAGGTTGCATGTGAGGATCATCTACATTTGGCTCTAAAACTAGGTTATTTGCGTCATCGATAGTGTTGCTCCCCTGATTTAAACAAAGTTGTTAGACATTAAATTTATGGATGAAAACAAACATATTGAAAGGTTAATGTTTTACCTTATCAGGCATTCTGGATCTTGGGACCTGCCCCAAGCTTATGCGACGTTCAACTACGACTTGATAGCCGAAATGGAAAGCGATATTTTTATCTTCCTCTGTAGTTTTTGTTCCGAAGTCATCACCCTACATTACATATGATTGTGTATTTTTAATCATATTTGATAGGATTACAAAAACGTTGGAAGGCGATACAATTAATTATAAGATGTTTAGCTACTTAATTACAATTCTTGCGGCCAATTTCAAGCAGCCGCCCTGGCCTAGCTTGTGATGGCCCTTTTTTTCAATCCTAGCTTTGGTTTCCTTTGAGGTGTCAAGAAACCTAGCATCAAAATATTAAAGTCAGATATGACGTAGCACACTTTTATTTTAGACATAGAGAAAATTAAAGCTATTGAATTAAAGTTGTAATTTACCTTGCGGGTCCAGTTGGCATTTTTCCTTCTTTCTTTGCCCTTTTCTCTTTTCCGTCATGGATGAGTGCTCTTCACTCACTCTCTGGAACTGCGAGAGGCCACTCATATCTAGGGTTAAATTGCAATTGCGTCCTATAGGTGTCCTTGGTATATTTCAAATATTTTCCGGCTACCCGAGCCACCGTTGTTCTGTCAAATGTGTCGACCCCAAAAAGGGCTTCTAGATAATCTAGAAGTTCTTTTTTCAGGTTGGAACTCTGGGAATTCCACCCTGTGCGTATGGTTGGGCCAAAAATTACCAACGAATGGCTCTCCAGATACCTGTAGAACTCATTGTTTCCTACACAGAAAAAAAAGAAGATATTATCATTAATTTTAAAATAAAAATCATGATTAATATGTTTTAGATAAAGTACATGAAATAGTTAAAATATTAAAATTTACCTGGGAGTTGTACATGCTTTATAGGGACACCTTCATCGTTCACCAACAACGTGCCATTAATGGTTCCTGTGGAGATGACACGTGTAGCTCCAGGAAACGCAATAATGTAGTTGGCCATATCAACCTCATCATTGCCAACACGTTCAGCGGTTTGCTGGGTGTTTGCTTGGGCAGGGTGTGTTTCTTGGATGGCACCTAAAGGAGTAGAAGGTGTATGAGAGGGTTTTTTGGCAATCTCTTGTCCTTGTGTCCCACTACCACCAACACCGGATTCAACAAGTGCCAGAAAATGCTACATACAAAAGAACTTTTTGTTAGTTTAGTCAATGTAAAAATTAAAAATCAAACTATCACAATTCATCTCATGCAGAACAAAAAAATATCCTTTTGAATTTTTATTATTACCTGATATCTTTCTAGCTGGCTCATAAGTTTTTTTATCCTCTCTTCTATTTCAGGTGTTTGAGGCACGTCTATCAAAGTATTAAATTTTGACCTTGCATCTCGTGCCTTTTTTCGCAACAAGAACATTGGAGATAGGGATGAAGAAAGCTCTTCCTCAAAGAGGGAATCATCAGGCATACCGTGGCTAGGTGTCTGCATATTTGAACAAAATTAGTATTATTTCAATTATGTAAATAACTAAAATACTTGAAGATAGAGCAATGTTGGCACTTTACATGTTCTTCCGCTGGCCTCTTTCCGTGATCATCCCGTCTTTGGGTTGTTCCTGCACTGCTCTCATCAGTCTGCCACATTGTAATAAAATTATAAATGTAAAAACTTGAAAACAATATCTAACTTAAAAACACAAAATGAAAACTAAAATAATTTCTAATAAGACACCGTACGACAAAGTTAGAGTTTCAAATATGCCTTGCATTGAATTCAGTCCTTGAAACATGTCATTGCACATTAAGGCACCCAAACAAGAGATGATTTGACAATGAAGACCTTATTGAATATATTGTTGGAGAAACTTCTAGTAAACATGGTGTGAAGACCTTGAGGACATTTTTGGAGCAACATTGTTGAAGCTGATGGTATAGCATTGTTGGAGACGATCTTGAAGGGCCTTGAAGTGAAGCTTTTGGAGCAACTATTGAAAAATCCTTAGAGCATTTAAGTAAGGCACTTTCTATCTTCCATCACTTTTTTCCTTTCAATATCCTTTAAACGATTTTGTTGATATTTAATGTTTGAAATCACGTTATAATTCCTTGATTATATGTGTTTGGGGACTAGAATAATTTCACACTAAACCATGCAAACTTAAAAGTAACTTAACGGATCCATAAAGTAATAATAATCATAATTCCTAATTTCCTATTGTATGATATGATGCAAATTATTCAAACATGAAGCAATGAAGACATGCAATGTCTGAATTTCAAGATTGATGAACCAATACAAGAAGTTAGAAACTACAACTTTGATCCAATACTCTGTATCCTAACTCTAGGAAGGAATCTAGTTTGTAGTACAGAACATGCATCGTGTATTACAATTCTTAATTGACAACAACTAAAGGTCATCTACCTCATCAATTCCTTCCCATTTTGTGTTTTTATGTTATATTCCTTATAAAAGTGTCAAATTTCTCTCAAAGTAAGCAACCATTGAATAAAATAAAAAATAGTTGAGATATGATTGAGAAATGGTCATTTATTTCTTGAAAGGATCTTCACAATTTCTTTGGCTGTTTTTCATCTCAAGAAACAAGAAATGACCTAAGAAACTATCGTGATGTAATATAAGAAACAACACGGTGCAATGGCCATTTTCAAAGCCAAATGATGTCCATTGAGGACATGGCCTTTATTTAGTTCCTGTTTCATAGGAGTTTCGGGTAGAAATGGAACTTTGTTGTACCATTTCTAGTAGTAAAAAGGGAAAACCTTCTTTTTCCATGGGAAATAATTTACCTTTCCTTTTTCAAGATAATCTAAATCACAAAAAATATGAACTATATTGCACACAATGTTGGATAATGTGAAAGTGGAAAAGGAATACCCTACACAAGTGATGCACACATGTACATTTTAACACTAATATATTTTTGTAGTTGAAATGCAATGCTTGTTTTCATTTAAATGTAGGATTTTTAAAGCAGGGAGAAATAATGGCTACCAAATTAATAAGCATTTCTTTGGGAAAAATTTAAATCTTGTATTTGGTGATGAAGATAATAGAGGGTATTGAATCTTGATTCTTGACATCTAGAGAGAACCCTACAGCCTAACACAGTCTAATGGAATTGACCAAAAAAACCCAAATAGAGTCAACCCTACTATAGGAGGAAGGGCCTGCAGTAAGAACTTACCATTTTGCAAGAGCTGAGGGCGAATGCTATTTTGCAAGAGCTGAGGGTGAATGCTATTCTGCAAGAGCTGAGGGAGAATGTAGGGTGAATGATGTTCTGCAAGAGCTGAGGGTGAATGCAGGGTGAATTTTTTTCTGCAAGAGCTTAGGGAAAATGTTGAGGGCAAATGCTGTTTTCCAAGAGCTCAGGGCGAATGCTGAGGGCGAATGCTGTTTTCCAAGAGATCACGGCGAATGCTGAGGGCGAATGCTGTTCTACAAGAGCGGAGGGTGAATGTGCGCGTGATATCAGACGTGAATGTAGCACACATGTAAATTTGAACACTAATAGATTTTTGTAGTTGAAATGCAATGATTGTTTTCATTTAAATGTAGGGTTTTTAAAGCAGGGAGAAATAATGGCCGCCAAATTAATAAGCATTTCTTTGGGAAAAAATTAAATCTTGTATTGGGTGATGAAGATAATAGAGGGTATTGAATCTTGATTCTTGACATCTAGATAGAACCCTACAGCCTAACACAATCCAATGGAATTGACCAAAAAAACCCAAATAGAGTCAACCCTACTATAGGAGGAAGGGCCTGCAGTAAGAACTTACCATTTTGCAAGAGCTGAGGGCGAATGCTGTTCTACAAGAGCTGAGGGCGAACGCTGAGGGTGAATGCTGAGGGAAAATGATGTTCTGCAAGAGCTGAGGGTGAATGCTGTTCTGCAAGAGCAGAGGGCGAATGTGCGCGTGATATCAAATGTTAATGTAGCTATTGCGATGGATACGAAACAATAAAATCATTTTTATGTAGCGCACATATAAGTTTCGTATTTGTATTTAGCGCGCATATAAGTGTCGTTATACCGACGGCGGAAAACGCGTCACTATTGTGACGAAGGCCTCCAAACGTCGGAATTACGACACTTAGACAGTGTGTCGCACTTGCGACGTTTAGAGGCAGTCGTCGCAATTGCGATGTCTTCCTCCAAATGTCGCAATTGCGACACTTTTCTAAGTGTCGGTATTGCGACACTTTTCTATAAACGTCGGTATAGCGACAGTTTCGGGCGGGATGGAAAAAATTTGGGGAAATTTCCGACATTTGGTCAAAAGCATCGGAACCAAGTGTCGGAATTTCCGCCAAATGTAGTATTGCCAGTTATAATTAATCCCATTCTCACATTTCCCTACCAAGGCAATGATGTGCGTTGGGATCATCTTTGGGCGACATTTTTGCATTAATTTGCATCTGAGGACTAGAGTGCCAAGGCACACTGCCAAGTCATCAATGGTCTAAAACAGAAATCCCCTCTTGTCCCTTCCCACCTTGAACTTTATTTTCATGTCATTTACCACTTTCAGCTCATTATTCTTCTCGAATCCCTTCATTTTATGGGGCCCCTTCTTGGGCAGGCCAGTGATTTGATGGATCAATGCGACGTCTATGGGAATTCATCCTTGAATCCATAGGTAGACCTCATGGACTAAGGCTAGTAGTTGGTGCACACAGATGCTGGTAATTGGGTACCTTCCGAAATGCAGAATCCTTAGCAGATTGAGGACTCTGGCGTTGTTTAGCCCATGCGCCCAAGGCATCAGATCAACCTTTGTCACATCCTCATAGAGCACTCATTCCAGATAATTCTTCTGCGTGAGATTAGGGGACATTTCTTCATTCACCAAGTCATGGTCATCAAACTTCATCTGTGTGTTTTTTCCAAACATTTCACCAACTAGGGGAATGTCCTGAGGGATCAATGACATCTACATGTATTCCAAGATTGTATCAACGTTCTTCAGTGTGCATGCAGAGGGATTTTGCAGCTTGAAATAGGGTGACTTTCATGAGAGGGGTTCAACAAACATGGCCTCCTCTCTGGAACTCATTGGACATTTTGACAGATCATCAATGGGGGACTGATCCTTAGTGGCCTGCCGTGAGAATGTTATATTCCGAGGGGAGGTGTGTGGCTTCGAGGAGGCCCAATTGGACATATTCCCTTTTCCCTTAGCTGACATGGACACAAATTCTTCTACTTCAGGGATGGCTTATCGATCGTCATATGATACCATCTTAGTTGAGGTAGTGAGGGGCACTGAGTGATCCTCCGCGGGGTTGGTGGCTATCATTATTGGTCGGAAGATAAACTTAGGATTACTAATGTTAGATGGAGATTCTTGGCCAGACATAGAGGACTTACAGACAGTGAGGTAGCATAAATCACGGATAATCATAGAGCACAAAATATTCATAAAGAAAAGGAACCAATTGTGACCCGCGCCCTCCCTTTTATAATTTATCCATGGTAAAAACAGTCAGATTGTCATTAATTTCCACTTACCTTCAAGAAAACGATAAAAATCCTCCAAGATCGCCTCATTAATTTTGAGAAAACTGCTCCATCCAATGGTAAAATCACTCTTTCACCAAGTTTCACTGTTCCAATGGCTAGTTTCCTTTCCTGTGCATCACCCCTGCACTTCTGTCACACTTGGCAGTTCCTTCCATTTCTGCTGCACACATACCTTTTGATTTTGATGCTCCGGCCATATAGTCATTTGTTCAGCACTGGATTGTCTCTATATGGCTTAAGACGACTTCCATTGAAGTAGCCAGGAAGGTTCTCATGACGCAGCATGGCCAATCGCACCGCACTGCCATCTGTGATCTCCTTCACAATATATGGCCCTAGCCAATGCTTTCTAAACTTCCTTGGGTGGCACGAAAACTGGCTATCATAGAGCAAGAAAAAATATTCCTCCTTGAACACCTTCTGCCTGATGTGCCTGTCATTCTAGGCTCTTTCACACGCCTTCTGCACTTGTTGGTGAAAGTTAGCAATGAACCGATCTTCTTCTAAGGCAACGAGTTGCGCCAAATGTTCCTCCATAATTTCAGGCTCGACCATATTAGTGAAATATATGATGCACAGGCTTCGGACAATATACTCCATTGGCATGTTGACTTCCTACCCATAGACCATCCTGAAAGGTGCTTTTCCGGTCAAACTTTTTCATGTTGTGTTATAAGCTCATAACACAGAAGGGCTGCGCACATCCCAATCATGTCGGTTGGCTAAGCACGTTCTCCAAGATCTTGTTGAAAGTTTCTACTGCTCCATTTTCTTGTGGGTGATAAGGGGTACTCTAATTGTGATGGATCTGGAATTCCTCTGTCAAAGCTTCAATTGTTTTGTTAACAAAGTGCGTACTTCTATCACTCCTCAGAATATTCAGGAATCCAAATCTGGTCAAAATGTGCTCAAATATGAAGTGCGCAACAGTATCTGCGGTACAGTCCTTAACTGCCTTCGCCTACGCCTATCTGGTTACATAATCAATCGTAGTAATGATATAACATTCTCCAGTCTTCTTCCCCGGAGGGTTGATTGGTCCAACAAAATATATAGTCCATTTATCAAATGCTTGCAAGACCATCCATGATTGCATGGGAATTTCATCTCCGCACGAGGATTCCCTGTCCTCTGACATGCATCACATGCTCGGTAGTACACCTGTGCATCACTGTGTAGCGTGGGCCACCATAACCCAGCACGTAACACCTTCTACATAGTGGCTTTCCCAGCATAGTGGCCTCTTGCCACTCCTCCATGAACCTCAGCCAATATATCTTGTCTCTCATGTTCCAATACATATCTCCTTAATACTTCATCTGCTCCTAGTTTATACAATTGACCTGCAATTAGGGTAAAATCAGTTGCACGCACAACCAACACCTTATTTTGTTGGACTGAATATTCCGCAGGTGCGGTTCCCATGGTCAAGAGATGAATAATATCATAAAAGTTCTCATTAACCACCTTGATAGCAAAGATATGTGCATCGAGTAACCCCTCCTCCAGACTAGTTGGTTCTTCCCTGTTATCACTTCGCCAGATCGCTAAGGCTGAAGAAGAAATCCCAACAGAGGTAACCACAAACAAATATTTTGGCTTGGTATCTAATCCTACCAAACCAGAGAGGGCTCTATCCACAAATTCATTGCCAGGAGGGCTGGATGAAAAAGGTTTTAGGCTAGCTATGGAATGCAGAAGGGTTTTTTTGTTTTGATTGGGTTTGCTTGATGAGGATTAGGTCAGGGAAAATAAGATGGGAATTGTAGTCCATTCAATGGCGCAAGGTAGGTAGAATTATTAGCACTTTAAGCTAATTTTGTGAGATGTTTTCAGACTTATGAGGAGCTAGAAAGAGCATAAGAGATGTATTCTTCCTAAACTGAAGAAAATGAAAAAATTGTGAAGAATTTCCCAAAATAGAGCATGAAGGAACATGTATTATGCCTATCAACTTGAGAATCATCATATAATAGACATGAAATGGTTTATGAGCTTAAAAAACATTCATACAAATGAAACAAGAGAAGAAACAATGCTAAAAATCCATACCAATGGTATCCCAAAGAAATAGCTACAACTCTTCATTAATTTATGGCCAAACTGATTACACTATAGTCCTTGATCAATACAACAAAATCCAACTGATTCAAACCCTTGTTAAGAGTGAATAAAGGGAAGATATAGACATCAAAACAAATTTATCTCATCCTCAGGGGTTGAATCCCCGAGTTGAGGAAGAGATCCACAAAAATATGAACTGATAGCTGGACTATATGGAGCTCTAAGTGACTCCTCCCTAATTACATTGAAACTCATTCATTTAACTTGATGATAACTTTTAAATCATGAATTTACCCATAGGTAAATTATCCAAATCATAATTACATTTAAAATCCTTAATTACATAGGTGAAATCATCATTTTCAAAGATAAAAGTAAAAAAGAAGAAGTGAAATTCAAAAATATCGGCCATTGGCCAAGTGCACCATTTTTGTGCCAGGCGCACCATCTCTTTGCCAAGAGCGCCCTCCATGTTGCAGGCTTCTTTTGACTAAGTTGTAGGTGTCCAAACTGAGATCAATATGGATTTTTGGAAATCCCTTCAATTCTAATTTGTAGATATGTATTCAGTTTGCAAAATGGAGCTCATTGCCCTCTCGAAACTTAATCCTCCCAAGACTGCTCAACACGTAGTGCCATGGCCAAAAATGAGGCAGAACCATGACTTTTTGCTTGTTTTTTCAAATTTTGACCTACCATTTTTGCAAAACAAGGCTGGAAAAGTGGTTTTATTATATGTATTTACCATTTTTCATCCAATGGTGGTGGCCTTTTGATTAAAAAGTGGCTCAAAAAAGAGCGCAACACCAAGGGTGTTGCATGCTTGACACTTTCTCTGTCACGACTGTCTAGAAACACAATAAAAAGAAAAAACTTGAAAAATTGACCCAACACCTTTCAAAATTGGTGAAATGATTGCTGATGATGTGGCTAGGCTTGGGGTGAAGCCTCTGCAAGTATATCCAACTTCCTTTTCTCTTTTTTCTTAGTTAGGTCTTCAATCTTTGCATTTGTTGTTTTGAGCTTTGCCCTTGTAATTTTTTCTCTTTTGGCATAGTGCTTGACCTTCTTTCTCATCATATCATTGTCTCTTTTTTATTTCTTCAAAAGTTTCTCTAAGTGGTGGTTAGCCCTGTCAAGCCATGGCTCCCAGTTTTCATTGAAACCATTGCAAATTGTTCATTCAGGGTTAGTTGATTAGTAATATCAGCCTCTTTTTGAATTTATAGTTCTATAGCTCTTTTCATACCTATAGTCTTAGGCCTTCTCCTTGGCACTTGTTCTATTACCTCATTTGTTACACCATATGTTTGAAGTGTCTCTACAAGCAAAACTTTGGGTTTTTCTGCCTCTCTTTGAGCTTTGATGAATTTGATCTCATCAATGACATGTTTTTTTTTCAATTGCTGGTTCTCTTTCTCAAGGAAGTCTATGAAAAATTTGGACCTATCAATATTAGTTTGGAGCTCTCTAATCTTGGCATCCTTTCCATTGATGACTATACTGATGTCCTCATCATCATGCTCATCTAGGTCAACAAGGTCAAAATATCGTTTTGTCTCATGGAGGTCATCCTCATAATGAATGGCTACGTCATGTACATCCTCCTCTACCATATTTTCTTTCTCCTTATGTACCTACTTTGTTGATGAATAAGGCAAGGCCCAATCCAAAATCTATGGAGAAAACACCTCCCTATGACCCCTCTGGTATTTTTTTTCATCTTAGCCACATTAGAATGCTTAGGCTCATTGATCTCTGCTAGGTGACCCAGTCTCAATGTGGGATAGAGATGATGGTGGTGAAATAGATGAAGGACACAGATATGAAGATGATGAATGTACTATGGGCTGAGATGGAGGAATGGAAGTGGAAGGATGAGACGATGAAGGAACATTTTTGGCATGCTGAATAGGTGGAGCACTGAATATGTCATTAAATATGAATGAACTCCATGGAATGTTCATTTTTTTGAGGTGATGGAGGACTATGATTTTGATGAGGGAATGATGGAAAAGACTATTCATTTGGTGGTCATACTCTCTCTTCTAGACAATAAATTTCATCGTATCAATGATCCAGAAGAGGTAGTAGGGTATGTTGAGCATCTTTCCCCTTGTGCAGTGAATAAGTAGCAAGATGTGATAGGTATACAGTCTAGAGAACCTACCTTCACAAGAAAATTATTTCATGATGATTTTCATCATGGGATCATATCTCTCCAGGAGGTAAGAGAAAGGAAAAATCCTCTTTATCTCATTCTTGTACCTAGGTTTGATTAAAGGGTCATAGTAATGCTCCTCCAAGTCTTTCTATTTGAACCATTTCTCCCCAACATTTGGGATCCCGGTGGTAGCTGAGATGATGGAAGTTGACACAGTGAAAATGACACCAGCTAGAGTAACTTGGTTGTCATGGAGATTAGAAATGAAAATTCTGGTCAACATAGGATGGTGTTGGACCTTTTGAATTTTCTCACAGAAATAAAAACATCCAACATGTTTGAAACATGTCACAGCCATAGGAGATGCCAAGAATTCCCTGGTATTTGTTGGCTCTAATATGAGTATTCTTCCCCCTTTGTGTGGCCTCTTCTCCTATGTTTCTTCTCCCTCACTGTATCGTATTTTTTATTCTTCTGCCATGATGCCTTATTGTAAAAACCCTAGGGAGGTGTGATGATGGTGGAATATGGTTTTCAGGAATAGGGAATGGGATAGGGTAATTGAGGGAGATGGGGGTAGGGATTTATGAGTTAAGGGATGTGACAGGTAGTAGGGATGTAGAGGGGTTTGGAATATGAAATTAATTACAGGTGTAGGGAATTGGGAGCCTAGGAAAATAATGTACCTAGGACTTAGGGTTTTAAGGAAATGAAATCTTAGGGAAATGGGATGTTAATGTAGGGATTTGGGAAAGGGTAGATTGCAATGTGGGAAGGGTATGAAAGTGCTAGGTAGTGAAATTGAGCTGTAATTGGGTATTTGAGGAATACTAGGGTTTTAAATTTGAAGAAAGACACCAAATTTATTTTAAAAAAATTCACACAACACAAAATGACTTGATTGAGAAGAGTAATGGAGAAATCATAGCTTACTTTCTTGTTTGAGGCATGAGGAGCCACTCCTGAAATATTGAGGGCGATTTTGTGAAGTTTGGAGGATTTTCTGCCAATTACTGAGGAAAATGGGCAAGCACCCAGCACCAGAAGCAGGCGCGCCCTCTCTTTGGTAGGCGTGTAGCGCACAATTCAAGCATGTAGCGGCACAAGCAGGTGTGCCCTCCCTTTGGCAAGTGTGCAATGCTACCTCTGTTTTGATAATTTCACCCAAAAAAATTGAAAATGTGCTTTTCTTGAGGTTGCTCAATGGTAGAGGAGACAAATTAAGTCTCTTTTGATGTCATGAAGGATCTAATACTTGAGTGAAATTGATATTTTGATTTAAAACCCACTTTATAATGTTTCAATTTCACCTTTGAAAACTTTGGAAAATGTCCTTTACACTTTGAATTTTTTCTTTGCAGGTTGATGATGCTGGAGTTTAGCTCTATTTACATTGCTTTGTTTGGTGTTCAGTTTGGCATATGGAGTTGAATTGGAAGCTTGGGAATAGTACTTATTACATATAATGAACATAATATTACAGAAAAATAAAATTACATTCCATCTCTGTTTTTTTCAATAAAATTACATTGCAGAATAAAAATCATAACTTGAAAGTAGAATTAAAACTTTGGAAATATTCATTGGAGATAATATTTCATGTTGTCAAATCCTCTTCAGATGATAAAGGAGTATTATTTCAATCACTCTCGTACTTTTTCCAACCTTATGCAAATGAAATGGTGTTTTATTTGGACCTTGGAAAATGAAACCTAGTGACCTAATGGGACCTTGAATGACCAGACTCCATGGTGAATTTGACTGAAATAATTATATAATGAAATGAACTTTTATTACTGAAGTATGCTCAGTGAGACATGACGGTGGGCCAACAAACATGAGTTTTTGAGGGAGAGTGAAGTTTTATGACTAGGGCTACCATCAATGAGTGAATTTTTTGCATGACCTAATGGAATGATTAAAATTTTTTGAGTGGGACTCTAAAATGATATGAAAAGAGTATTTTTGATCATTGATGGAAGTATGAAAATACTAACACTAACATTCCCCATTTTCAATTCATGAAAGATGATTAGGTCCAACATTTAGTCTTCCAGGATTCACAATAATTTCAAAGTCATACTCCTAAAAATGCAACAACCATCTGTAGATCTTCCCCCCTAACACAGGCTTATTGACCAGGTATTTCAAAGAATAATGATCAGTGAAAATTTTGAAATTCCCTCCTAGCAGATACTGTCTATATTTTTGCAAAGCGTACACCATGACCAATCCTTCCCTTTCTATAGTTGAGTAGTTGTGCTATGCACTGGAAAGATTCCTATTAGCAAAAATGATTGGGTGATCAATGTCTCCTTCTCCTTGCTATGCTAAAACAACGCCAAGTACTATACCAGATGCATCCACATCCACATGAAAAAACATATACCAGTCTGGGAATATCAAGATAGGTGCAGTGACCATTTTATCCTTTAGCAGCTCAAATCTCTTCTAACCTTCTTCATCCTTGAAAAATGATACATACTTCTTTAGCAAATTCTCCATTGGCATAGTGATCAAAGCATACCCTTTGTTAAAATTCCTGTAATAACCAATGTGTCCTAGGATGGAGTGCAACTGTTTCTCATTAGTAGGAACTTCTAAGTTGGTGATAATTACGATCTTGGTTGGGTTTACCATCAATCCTTGCTGACATACTATATTTCCTAAAAAAAATTCAAAAGGCACGCAGAATATACATTTCTTTAGGTTGAGAGAAATTTGGTGCTTCCTACAGGTGTCAAGCATCATGCGTAGGTTTGAAACATGTTTCTTTACTAATCCAAATACTATATAGTCATCAAAATATACCTCGAAGAATTTATTCATGAATTCTTTGAACACAACCACTACCATGCGCGAGAATATTGCAGGTGCATTTTTCAATACAAATGGAATGAAATATATTGGAAAGAACCCCACTCAGTGGCAAAGGTGATCTTGGTGCAGTCTTCCAACGTAATTCTGATATGATGATACCCCAAAAATCCATCAGTAAAGGAATAAGCTTCTTTTCCTATTACATTATCTAGGATTTCATCAGAAAAAGGAGTAGGGAAGGGGTCATGCACAAAGGCATCATTTAGCTTGTGCGGATATACACAAATCCTTATATCTCCTTTGGTATTTTTCTCCCAAACCACCATTGTGCTTACCCAATCATATTTTTCGACCATCTCAATGATTCCCACAACCACCATTTTTTCTAATTCCTCCTTTACTTTATGCATATATTTTGGATTCAATCGATATGGGCATTGCTTGACAAGGTGCGCATATGGTTTTAGTGTGAGATTCATAACACCCAGGTCCCCTACAATTCCCTTGAGCTCAGATAACTTTGAAGGAAAAATATCTTGATACTCTATCAACATCTCTGAAATATTTCCTATTATATCAACATCCCAATAATCCCCAAATTTGGCCAACTTGGGCTGCTCTTCCATCCCAATGTTAACTTCCTTCAATTTTAGAGGTTTAGTGACATCCACCATCCCTCATGCGGGCCCTGCAACTGTACGTTGTCCTTCAGAATTAGGGATTTTAACATTCCTTGGGTCATCTTCATTATCCTTTATTGACAAGTTTCTGTAGTTTATGATTTCTTGCATCTGTACATCCCAGGCCAACGCAACACATTCCTTTCGGGGCCAGGATTTCTCAAAGACCAGGGAATCTATGTCTTGTAGGGATTCATCCAATTTCTCTGAGCCCCCAACCAAGCCAAAGGTTTCCAGGAAATCCTCAGTCATTGTAAAACAACTTAGAGTGCCTTGGTGTAGCTCAACTTCTAGATACCAGGCAGTGGGTACCGGCCCCAACAAGTGAAGAAACCTATGAACCCACTCATTCCAGATATTTTCATCCCATACCTCCATCTACATGGCCAGGTTCTTGCACGGATATCCCTAACCATAAAAAATATCAATTGGTGGGATGGATGGAGGTTTTAAACGCAACATAATCATTTTTCTACATACCTCCTAGTCCTGGAAAGCTCTGTTGTATGTCTCCCACCAACACGCTGGAGTTGCACGCATAGCCAAATCAAGCGCCCAGAACCTTCGTTCCTCTAGGAAAAAAATTTCCAATGCTTTAAAAATTTCTTTCACACCACCAGAACCATCAAATTAGGGTAGTTCTCTTACCTCTGAGGAGATGCACCAGAATTTATTTGTGATCTTAAGGTAGCGCAAGGCAGATGCATCGTGCAACCAGTTATTCCAGTTCTCCATCTTTCCATCAGAATAAAAAAAACACGAGCTATCCTTCTCTTAGTTCAACATGCCATCAACTATAGGTTTGATCCAATATTAATATCGCACAGTCAAATTATAAATATGGTAGACATAATCCCATTCACACACTGGTTCTATGTATCATTTCCTTCTGCTAAGTCTAGTGGGGCTATCACCTGCGTACCATCATTCTCAAAGATCATTTTTCTATGCTTTAGGTTGATGATGCCTCCCATATGAATGGCCCAATCTAATACTAACATCGCAGGGTAGGGTTCTGTATCATCCAAAATTTTTATTACTTTGAAATCCACACATAACTTTACTCCAACAATGTCTACGAAGAATTGTGGAAGCCTTCCAACTAGAATGATCTTTTGCTGATTAGCCATGCGTAGTTGAATTGAGGACCATTCCAACTTTGGTTCTCCCATATTTTTCCATGTTTTCTTAGGTAATACATTTGCATCAGACCCCATATCCAAGATGACTTGATCCATCTCATATTCTCCAATCTGAACAATCATGCACATCTCCCTACTAGTTCTCTTCTTATGCTTATAAATCTTGTTCATGGCCTTGGTCTTTGTTCGAGGAACATCTTTCTCCGCAAAGCTATATATCAAGGCCTGGAGATTATCTGATGCCTTTTGATTTTGTAGTATCTTAACATATGGTTGTAGGAATAGTTTAGCTCCATCATCAGCCTTTGGTTCCATGGTGGTCCTTGACATGGATGCTCCTGCATCACCAAAATCCTTCTTGGCCTCAATGAAAATCTTTTTTTATTTATGTAGGTTGAGGCCTTCCTTCTTGTCAGACACCTTTCTTATCAGGGGCTCTGCAACAACCTTTTCCTCATTTCCTGCAGGATTGCCGCACAGGGTTCAGGAAGTCACGTGCATAGTGTCCAATGTCTCCACAGTTATAACGAATTAATTGACCTCTCCAGCGACCTGCGCCTCCGCCTCTCCCCCCTCCCCGCCCTCTTGCTGGGGATCCTCCTCATCCATAAGGAGATGCTAGCTATGAAGGGTCGGCCTAAAACCTATAAAAGTTTGCATTATCTATCATTATGTCAAATGTTCGGCAGTGGTGCTCATCGTGGTTAATTGAAGAGCAGAATCTGCACCACTGTTGGTTAAATTCTGGTACATAGGCTCCTAACAGTGGGCATTGGTATGTATTGTGTCGTCCAACCACCCTATAATCAACGCACCATAGTCTGGGGGTAATAGGTCCAAAAACATCCCTGGGATGTAGTGGATTTGGTCCCCCAACTTATAGGTAATCCGAAATCAGAGGGCACTGATATTTGATGTGGCCAGCTCCCTTACAACCTATGCACCAGACATCTTCCCCCACTTCTTTACCTGATCTTTGCGTAAATTCTTAATTTCTAACTGCATAGCTTCTAATTGGCTCTGCATTTTCAACGCTCCAAATTGAGCATCATCTCTAGGTGAAACTTCTAGTTTCATAGCAATTTCCGGGGCTTCTTCCTGAGAATCAATCTTCTACTGACCCATAGGCCCGCACAGATGTGGAAAGAGCATGGAAATGAACCATTCCTTATGTTGTTTATCATCGTAAACAAATCCTCCATAGCCGACGATTTTCTTCACTCGTTGGTCAACTTCCCAAACTGATTCCTTCAGCCCTTGCTTAAAATATTTCAATTATATTATGCACTGAGAATAGGATTTTGGCTTTTGGAACTGCTGCATTAGAGCATCCTTAATTTTTTGAACAATGGGATCTACATTTTGAGCAAGGTATCCCATGAACCAATCTAAAGCGTGACCTTCAAATGCCATATCCAACTGCGCTCTCTTGACAAAATCAATATTAACATTTTGTGCAGTCCACACCAAATTCGGAAAAAACCGAAATCACTCCATATCCTCATCCCCCACACCCTTAAAGGTGGGTTGCTTCATATGCACGACCATATCTTTCGTAGGTGGGGCCGGCGGTGGGGTAGGAGAAGTTTTACCCCTGCACGAGTTTGATGGTGGCATAGCAGGAGAGCTACTTCCAACGTTCGTAGCCTCGCTTCTATTTATATCAAGTGAGTTTCTCAGAGGACTATATACAGATCTATCCCCTCTCTAATTGAACCGATAATTATTTCTGCTGCGCGTAGTGCTTTCGATCTGATCAGGGGTCATTCACTTAGTGTGGCTGCACAAAATACCCTTTTCTCACAATAACATCTTAATCAACAAGGTAAAGGTTCGTAAGAATTTACCTCTCAATCCCTTGAAAATTTTCCTTTCACCTTCAGAGTATGACACAAATGATTGACTGCAAACTTTGTCACAAACATGCCCAAGATGTTGTCAACCCAGTGATCAATAGTTTGGGTAATGGAATTATCAATCTTTTCCAACTGTTGGATCAATTTAGGGGTCCATTGCGTGACCTGATCATCCTTCCAATTGGTTTGGAATTTTTCTAAGATTGATAACCACTCCTGCAATTCATGCACAATTTTTTTGAAGAAAATCTTGTGCACCTCTGCGAAATAATACTTATTCTTCCACTCTTCAGTGGATAGCTTCTTACTTCTATTTTCTTTTAGGGAAAATTCCTGAATCTATTTTTCAAACCATTCCTCAAGTTCAGGCTTTAATGGCTACCAATGACCTTTCAGCATCACCCAAACTCTATCAAAATGATCCCGATCTCAACAAAAAAACCATTTATTGGCTTGAGGGGTCCTGACACAGGTTCAAAGTTGAGGTTAACCGAAAAAACCCTCTTACTACTAGCCCTTTCGGCAGTGACCTACTTGTGTAAGTCAAAGTCTCACTTGAAGTAGTATGGGGGGGTGATGGAACCAGGTTTCCAAACCCTAAGAGGGATTTGAATTATGATGTGGGTGCCCTAGATCCAAAATAACCATGAACATACCTTCACAACAGAATCCCTAACCAGGAAACCCTTACAAAAAGATTTAGGTCAATTATGAAGTATATCTTATGCACAGGTTAACACAGAATATATAATCCAAGTAATAACTCTTAACGAAAAATACCAAAGCCAAATAACTTTAGATCCTTCCAATAATAATTCATCTAAACAATTGCACAAGAGATCTAATTGCAGACAATATAGGAATCAGAAATAATGTGTAGAAACATAAATAACATAAACAATAGATTCATTACAGACTCAGATATCCAAAACAACAATTATTTATTCATATCAGTGCAAATCCTTCATACAAAAACCTTTCAGTCAGCTGCGCACATAGGCAACAGGGTCCGCACAGAGCAAGACTAAGGTCTCTGTGCATATAGCTAGCAGGAGCTTTCTACCCAGGAAATTCCGCACAAAATGTCACAAAATAGCCAGATCTATCATTCAACATTCAAACTTCTCCAAAAAACTTCCTTCTTCGACTCAATCTAGACTTCTATTTATACTTTTAGTCTGTGCTACTCTAGGGTCCACAAACTGTGGTTTGCAGCTCCTTTTTCTACCCTTTTTACCCATTACAACCCATGAGGGGCTTTGACCCACCTCAAAGCCCTTTTACTTGTGCTGCGCACGACTGAACTCACAAAATCTATTACAAAAATATATCAAAAATGGTCTTCGGACTTAGGGGACCCTGCTCCAACACATGGTGTACAATATCTATGATAATAAGGATTTGAGGTAACAATTTTTCTCAAATAGGAAAATGAGAAGAATATAACCAAAATGAGAAAATAGTGAATTTAGAAACAACATTGAAGATTTATTCTAGATTTAGATACTTATTGGTTTATTAATCAACTCACATGTTTTTTCTTCTTGTTTATTTCAAAATAAATATGAATCATGTAGTGATAAATCTATGACTACTTTAACAATGAAAAAATTGTGTATTAATATATAAGATTAAATTCTTGACATGAGAGGTAAAGTCATGTTTACTATATTTAAATTCTAGTTCTTACAACATTATGTAAAGTGAAAGGAGGTCTTCTATATGTATAAAATGTTGATTACATCTTTTATGGACCATAAGAGAAACAAATGGGCTTACATGGATGCAAGGGAGGTTTTAATTTTTTCTTCATGGATAATGTAACAATTTTCACTTTTCTTTTCAATGGTCATTATAAATAAAAGCTGAATTAATAAATATGTTATGGTAAGAACTAAATGATAAATAATGTGATGGTGACTACGATACATTTGTTTGACTTTCTAATAACTTTGTGATGCATTATTCTTTCCTATTTGGATTATGTAAAATAAATATCTACTTTTAAGTATTTATAATTAAATTCTTTAAAGTAGACATGTCTTATCATTGTGAACATGATGTAATATTAGGTAGGAGAAATGTGAAAACATGAATTTTAGCGACTATCTCGTTATAAGTATGTGGAAAAAATAATATTTCTTGAGTTGTTCGTTAAGAAATAATCAAATATATTAGTTTTCAAAAAGTTAAATTTAAACCACAATATCAAAATACTTAATCTCTTTTAGTGATTGATAATTCCATGGTTAAGACGAATCTATAGTGGTTTTCTATCTCTATATATAGATCAAGCATAGTGTAATTTTTCATTGTTTAAATTGTATTTTTTAATAATTTATTATTGTTAATATTTTATATTAAAAATTGAATGAGTTACACATTTTCATCTTATTAAGAACTAACTAAAGTATTTTACCTTTAATTATTTTTTACTTGTGAGTATTGAAATATTTTACTTATTAGGTTAGAATGCATATGACTGAACTATCTAAGCAATAGAAAAAAAAATTATGGTAAATTTTCAATTATAGTTTCAACCATACTAAACTTTGTAATTTATATAAAAAATCTTTGCATGTTTTTTAAAGTAGATAGTTTTGGATGTAATTTCATATATAAAATTTTGATATAAGTTCACGAATACATAATCTATAAAAATATTATTTCATAAAAATAATCATGATGATAACCATATAACAAACATAAATATCATGTAGTATATAAATTCAAATTCACTACCATCATCTAATTATGTACACCTCTATAACATATAAACATCATTAGTTAGCACACAAATATAATAATCTAACAGGGCATCATCATTGTGATCACATGTATCAAAAACACAATCATTGTAATCTAACATCATCACCACAAACATCCTCAAATTCATATGTATCTCATGTCAAATAGTTGCTATCACATACACATATATTTGCAAGCACAGTTAATGAACATATTTAACATGACCTAACAATATACACATCGAAACCAACATATAAATTAAGTACATAAACAAGAAAAAAACAAATGCACCATATATAAAAGTCAAAAAAATACATCAAGTCAAATAGATGCTATTGAATATTTGATACAATAGAAGTAGTAGTGGCAACCTAGTTTGTAGCCTAGTTTGTGGTAGCCTGGTCAAGTATTTCCTCAACAGTAAAACTATTAGTTGGAGGAGAAGGTGGATGGTATGCTCTCTCAAGAGAACATGAGGCACCGTTGCTAGTATTAGGTGATAATCATAAGGTGAATGATGACAAGGTGGAGTACTACCAAAATGATCATCGACACCCTAACCATTATTTGATGGGTAGTACTACCAGAAACATGATCACTGCTCTCATCATAATGATTTGACAAGCTAGCACTACGTGAAGACTCATGTGATGATGTATCTATTGCCTGCCCTGAATCCCTCCTCGTTGCCAGTAGGCTAATAGTTCTGACGATATTATGCATAAGAGTAATTACATTGCACAAAGAGTCCTTTAAGAGCTCCAGGAGCCTATGATATTCCCTGATGTATCGAGCCCTCGCAGGGCGGACTCCCTCCTCCACCAAAAGTATAGACACTTGTTTGGGGTATTCCATCCGAAATTTGGGACCAACCATATGGGCCTAGATGCCAATGCTTCCCCTCTGCATCTGATGATTATTGCCTCTTCTTGGGCCTTGCCCATCTCTGAATTTGATCCCTTTGGTGGGGGAGGAGCCATGTCTCCAATGAATGTGTCGATGTCTACAAAATATATAGTAGACAACAATAATTAACCAATTTAATTAAAAAAAAATTAAATAATGTGTTAGAATAATTTTTATTCTAATTAATTAAGATATTAAAATGAAACAAGATTAATTTAAATAAAACACTAATATTACCTCTATCATCTACAATCTTATCCTGTGTGAAGAGTATTTTGGGACACTGTCTCCAATCCATCCCTGTGTATGGACATGACACCAAGATAAACATGTGGCCATCCTCACCAGCCAGTAGCGCTAGTGCCTAGCTGGAAATCCTGGTTGGATACTCTGGTAGGCCCCTCTTGGTCATCGTTTGGGTCCACATGCACATCTACACCTCAGTCTTTTTCCTAGGCAGGTGACAACTAAATGTAGGCCTCATCTCTGGAAACCTCTCAAAAAATAAACAAAAAATCTATAAAGTGAAAGGTAAGTTCATCCTCCCATGTATTGTTGCATAACATCTATATAAAGCCCTTCAAAATTTCCTCAAAAAAATGGCATACCATTTGATACATCACGGTTCTTGCATCAAAGAATCAAAATAATACAAAAGAGGGAAAGTAATGCATTTCCCATCACTAGTATATATAATGTGCAATGGTGGTCACTAATAATGAGAGCCACATAACCTTCTATGCGAAAAAAGAAGCAATCTATAGTTGTCCACCATGCACCTAAATATTTCTTGGGCGAGCTACATGAACCCCAACATATCTTTGAGAGTAGACAAGCTGACTCTTTGTTGCAATCCTGTGGGGGACATCAGGGAACTCAAGAAAATACTCTCCTCACCTGGATAGACCATTGATAAAATATATGTCCTCCTCAGAGGGCCTATACCATGTATTATGTCCGACACATAAATATTGCCCCTAGACACTCCATCGATGGATCAGTTGTGCCAAAAATATAGGGTGGACCTTCAGAGATGTATCCTCTTCATATTACTTAAGGATGCCTAAATTCCTCAAGAGAACTTGGGTCATAGCACTAATAGGGCGAGGGTATAAATCCCTCTCCCTCTCTTGTGCCTCCCATGGTTGGACCACATTGTATTGGTCCGCCATTTTCTCCTGCTCCCTTTGTTGATGTCTCTGTTACATGATTGGAATTTTAAATACATCAGCATCATACATAATACATTATATTTTTTATTAAATTAAAAATGTATCTATAGATATGGAAACATAAATTTCAATTAAAAAGAAAAGAAAAATATATCCTCGGTGTGCCCAAATTAAAAAATTGCATCAACTCTAGTGCGTTATCAAACAGAACAACACTGAAAATAATGTGTACATACGTATGATGCACCACTTTTGGCTTGCATACATACATTTTCAACACGGTGCATCTAAAAAACCTTACGCACTAGTGCGTACGTATAACCTTTTTGCACCGATATGGAACATTCAAGTTATCGAATGCATCGAGCTATATTTTTTTTAATATTACGTGTGCAGTGCATTTTGTAAATATAAACGCACCGTACACAACCTGAAAATGTATGCACTGACATACAATTTATAGTTTTTCTCGGTGCATTTTAATTTACGAAACACACCACAAAAAATGAAGTGTGTTAGGGTGCACCGCTATTGGTGCGAGCCGAACCTGTTTAACGCACCGTGTAGGATTTTTTATTTTATTTTAAAACAACGGATTTTTCTACCTATTTTGCAATTCTAATACACTAAAAAAACAAATTAAAGAGAAACATATACATTACCTGAAAATTTGGTTGTCATGGAGGCATAGTTAACACGTAATTGAGAAAAAAAAATTTCACCACTGTTTGAGAAAATTGGAAAGTCACACACTTGGCACGGTACAAAAGGATGGTGAGAAAGGGAAGCATTGATGGTAGGGAGGTTGCATGAGGCAAGAGTGGCACCGATGATTCATATCTCTACAAAACTGCAGATGGTAAAAATGAAATTTAGGGCTGGTAGGTTTTTCTTTATTTAACCCTGTTTTGGTGTGTTATTATAACCGCACCAGTGTCTACTATCTCCACAAGCACCATTTTTTTTTTTTTTGTTTAATAATTAAAAGGCATATAGTGGTGCTCTTGTTAAGACACAATGTGGCATTTGAATACATGAACAACACTGATGTTTCGTGGGAATATAACACCAAATTTTTAAAATACTAAAAACCACCTAATGGTGCTCTTCCTAAGACTCACGGGGTCGTTTTAATACACAAACAACATCGATGTTTCATGGGAAGATATCATCGCATTTAAAAAAAAATTAAAAACCATATAGTGGTGCTCTTGTTAAGGTGCACCAAGACGTTTTAATACATGAACCACACCGGTGCTTCATGGGAATATAGCCCCATTTTTTTAAAAATTAAAAACCCCCTAACTGTGCTCTTTCTAAGATGGGCCGAGGCATTTTAATACATGAACAACACCGATGCTTCATTGAAATATAACACTACATTTTAAAAAAAAATTAAAAACCATATAGCGATGCTCTTTTGAAGTATGCACCGATGCATTTTAATACAAGAAGAGCACCAATGCTTTGAGTGGATATAATACCAATATGGTGAAAATAATTTTAGGACTAATTTTTTTTAAAATTTAACCTTTATCTGGTGCTATCAAGTCGTGTAAGAATCATTGCATTATATATAGGTGGCACACCGGTGTTTTAAATAATTCTTTGATAGTGTGCTATACTGTGTATGAACTGAGGAATTGGAGTACTGGTTTAACATCAAGTCATTGTCAAAATATAACACCGGACTGGGAGGAAGGAATTTTACGATAGAAATTGTTGCAAATTTAACCCTTTTTTGGTGCTTTCGAGTATTATACACACTGATACTCTTTTTTATTTAGCGCACCAATTTTTTTAAAATAAATTTTCCATGGTGCACTAAGTTCTATTACGCACTAATGCTTATATGTATAGTAAATCCTCGGCATGTTTGTATATTATAGATGCACCATTAAAGAAACATTTGTTAAAACATCTTCCCGCCCACCTCTGCTAGTGACCTCCACTAGAAACGATGTTTTGGGCTATTTTTATAGGGGCTTCCGCAAAAACCTTTGCTAGAGGATCTTTTCCTTGTACTGATTCCAACATTCAAATAAAATTTTCATTAGTCAATGCAAATATGCATCTAAATTATTAAAAAATATTTGGCATGACAAATTGCAAGTCTGTTCTCACTTGAATGCAACAAAATTTAAAACTTTCAAAATTTAATTGGGGGAATTGGTAAACAACACCTATTAAAGACACTTGATTGGAAACTTGATCTATTTGAAAACCACTCATATAGATTTATCATATGCAATCATAAATTTCACGAGATTTATTCAAGAACCAAGGGAAATCCATTGGAATGCAACAAAAAAGGTTTTAGATATATCCAAGGTACAAAATATTATGGCTTAGCATACAAAAAGAACAATAATTTTCTACTTGTTGGATATTTAAATTCATTCTTTGCTAGAAATGTTGATGACAGGGAATCAACATCAGGATATCCTATTGAATATGGGATCAAAACAAATGTATTTGAGTTGTAAGAGGAAAAATATAGTGGAAAATTCTTCAGCAAAGGTATAATATATTTTAGCATGGGAAGAAACATGTGAGATGGTATGGTTAGATAGAGGATTTGGGAATTCATCAAGAAAATCCACTTCATTGTTTATTGATAGTCAACCAACCATTAAGCTTGCAAAAAATCCAATTTTCCATTCCAAAACAAAGCATGTCAACACCAAATATCATTAAATTAGGAATCTAATTGAAAAGGGCACCATCAAACCAAAGTATTGTCCTTTACAAGATCAAGTCGCAGATATCTTCACGAAACCGCTTGAAAAGATCAAATTTACTAATTTTAAAGAATAAATTCGTATTTGTTCTAATGAATTTTTGGATCAAAGCAAGGAATGCTAGATATTATGATCCAAAAATACTTTTATTTATTACCATATTTTCATGTAGTTAGGATTTTCTATATTATTAGTAGATCTAGAAAATCATTTTTTACTTAGTATTAAAATTAAGAAATTTGTTAGTATTTCATTTAATGTAAATGGACACTTGTAATTTGTGATAATTTGTCTATAACTACTTTATTTTAGGACATAATCTATTTAAATCTTGTTTTTATCCTCATGCAAGAGAATTGAGAGATTATTGTAAGCCCTTGCATCTATTATATAATTTCTTTTCCTTTGATCAGTAAAATTTGTGTGGTTAAGGACACTTATTTTATTTATTTATTTATATGTGGTTCATGATCCCTAGATATTGGTGACCGTTATGTCCACATAATAATTGTACCAAGAATATCTACCCAAAAGGATCAGTTCCTACCGTCTTAACCATGGAGCTTGACCTTGAGAGTGTTGAGAGAATTGAACCCCTGACCTCTCAATAGCATAGGCGATTTAACAACAAGGACTTGACCAACTGAGCTAAGCCTCAGGGCTTGTCTAAGGACACCTGTTATCACAATTTTTATAAATTTTGATTAGAAGATCTATTAATGGAGATTCAAAATTTGTGATAAAGAGGAAGACTAAGAAAATTATATTTAGATACTTGGATCATAAGGGTGCTTCAAAATTTTCTTCACCACTTAAACCTCTAGAAATATCATCCATGACTCATGATGAAATATAAGATGTTTAGTACCAGGAATCCAAGTTGGAAATTCAATTGTGACAGGTGTTGTTGAACACAAAAATTACGTCTTCTTTTCAACCCTTTTTCATTACATTCTCCTCTTGTTGATCTTCATAACTTTACTTTGGGAACCGGTTCACAAGGCTTATGGCATATCTGGTACTTTATCATATTCTATTCCATAAATGAAAATTTATTTATTTTTTAGCTTAACATTTACACTGGCTATATAATTACAATGATTCTGAAACTAACATATGATTCTGCAACTGAGTCCAAGGTTTGATAGGTTTCGAATATCCAACCGTGGAATGGGGCATATGGGAAGGTGTAAATTATCTGGTACAATGATTTTTTCGTACATTCATAGCTTGGATCAATGAAGATAACACCCTAGCATCTCGGTCAAAGGAAAAGTCAAATGCCATAGGAGGTGAGCCAGGTGAGCGAGATGCATATTTTTAGCCTCATGATTTGTTGCGTTGATAGAAATCATGAGAGGATCACAATATATTATCTTTCAAAGTTAATTTTAGTTAATTTCAATTAGAATAAGGCATAATTCTCTGAAACATTTAATACGTAGGAGTTTTTTAAATATGTATCTTGACATAGAAATCACAGATTTGGATTTTACATTGTAAAACACTTTGTTTTATATAAAACATGCCTTCGATCCTTATTTCTCTGTTGTGCAATTGCAATGTGTGGTTGATCAAATTTTGGAGGAATCATATTGATAAATGCTTATTGTAAGAGGGCCCCCTCGATATAGTAAGGTTTTCATTTTAACTGTCATTAGTATTTCATTTTATGTTTTATGTATGATTTTGTTAGATTAATTCTTGATTTTAAGTGCGAGCGTAAGACCATTTTCATGGCAAGTTTATCTAATAATTTATATTGTTGAGTGTAACGAGATTTCTAGTGCACATGGATAGAGCATAGGTTTACATAGATAAGTAACATAGCTTTACATTTTAGTTATATAGATAGGATTTTAATTTGCGGAGATAATATTTCTTTCTGTCAAGAGTAGATTCATTTTCAGTGTGATTTTAATTCAAGCAAGTGTGGTTTAAATTCAAGCAAGTGTGGTGTCATTTTTAAAGTAAGTGTGGTTTCAATTCAAGAGTGATTTCATTTTAAAAGTAAGAGAAAGTGTATTTTTATTTTAAAGCAAAAGTGGTGTGAATTCATTTTAAATAAAGAGTGATCTGATTTCATTTTAAAGAAAGAGTGATATGATTTCATTTAAAATAAAAAGAGTGTGTTTGATCTAATTTTGAGTAAGCATGAACAAGTGTGTTATTCACTTTATGAAGAGTGCGATCTTTCTCTCAAGCTAGATTAATAGAATCAATTTCATTTACTTACTGTTAGAGAAACATGTGCATTTGAATATCTCAAATCAACTTAGGAATTGTTTGAGTGACAAAGAATCCTAGCACATATAGTGCACATACATTTCATCAGTATACTAGGCCCGGTTGATAATTTATGCAATTAATTTAACATCAATTAAATTAGCAAACATTTTGGCATTGTTACTGAGGAAGTGTATATTGGATTTTTTTCATTTTCTTTTCATAATTTTTTATTTTTATTTTAAATGATATGCATAGGGAAATATGTTTAAGAGCTATATGTTGTGCATTGGAAAAGGTATGGATTCACCATGTGTTTTCTTATCTTTTTCCTTTAAACATAACTCTTTTATTCTAGAAAGATGATTTATTGGAGGTTTATGATAGAATTGAAAAGACTAGTGTTTATTGTGAAAATTGACTAAAGATTGCCTTTTATTCTAAAAACAGGAAACAAATGAAGTAAACCATCATTCGAGAGGCGGATCTAAAATAGGAGTAACTGTTGTTCCTCCAGCAAAGGACCGTATCTAGACAATAAGAAGGAAATCAAAACGTATAGCTAAAGGAAGACAAGGAACAACACGACTACAACCAAAGAAGACCGAGTGCTAGCTAAAAAGAGAAAAGGAGTGAATCCTGAGGGATCTTTTGATCCTGAGGGATCGTTGTTCAATATTATCGTTGTTTCTTGTCTTGTTCGTCAAATTGTTATAAAAGGCAGTGCCTTTAGAAATCGAGGGGACGAAATGATTTATGATTAAACACTCCTTTTATAACTTTGTAACTTCTTAACTCTCGTGATCAGAGAGCTACTGTTGTAAACACTATTTATTTCTGATTAATACAAGATCTTGTTGCCATTCCATTTCTTAATCCAGTAGTAAAAGCCCAGTGCCATTTCACTAGTGGTTAAGGGCCCGGCCCTGGTGGATAGATTTACTGTTTGTATCATTACCTTTCAATTATCATTGTGTGACAGTTTGTATTTTCTTTTATTACAGTTTGCAAGTTAATTAGTTTACTGTTGAATTGTCTATTGATATCAGTATGTTACATTGATGAATTGCATTGTTGTTCCGTTCTAACAAGAATCTTCATTCCTGTACCATCTATCTTGTTATGTTTTAACAGAGCTTTGATATTTAGTATTTGATGTTCTATTTCAGTTGTTGTTCCATTTGTTGTTTCATTTGACTGTTGTTCATTTTAGAGTGCTGATCAAGAAAGTTTGCTATCAACAGGATTTGATGCTTAATAGGATCTGTTGTTTAATAGAATTTTCTATTTGATTCCATTAGTTAGAGTTTGTTGTTCAGATTCACTAAATAGAATTTTTTGTTCAATTCTTCTAGTTGCAGTTTGATGTTCATTTACATTGTTGTTCAATTCCAGGTTTTCTGTTCATTTCAGATTAATTAGTTTACAGATTGCAAAGAGTTTGGTTTTGTGAGTTTTCCTAGTTTACTTTCATTAGTAGCGTTTAGTTCAATTTCTATTTTCTTTTAATTACTTTAAGACAAGATTATCAACTGTAAAGAATATTGGTTATTGCTACCTATGTTCTCAAATTGATTATCTTGTTCCCGTTTGATTTATATTCCATCAGTTTCTAAAGGAAAGAGTTCTCATTACTGCATCCTTCACTGATGTTTGCTGAATGAATGATTGAATTTTCAAGCATTTAAGTTCAGGTCATTGTAGTTAGATTTCTTTTCCAAGCATCCGTTTACTCTTGTATTTAGAACACTACACTACATATTTCAAGGAATTACTCTTATATTGAATTGCAGCCTCAGACTGAGTACACTCTTGAAACAAAAAGTCGTTCCTGGATTGATAATTAATGTAGGATAAATAGGCGTTAAAAAGACACCTTTTATACCTCAACATTTTGGCGCTGTTGCCGGGGAGAGTGTAGAAATTTACAGAGAGTGATGCATATTTGATTTTTTTTCTGCTAGCGAAGAATTGGGTATTAAAAATGGAAGGTAATAACCTGCGTACCGAGCAAGAAACATACTTGTTCACTAGCCCGCTTCACAGCAGAATCGGGTAAAAATTTTAGGTAGGAATGAATGATTGTCTTTTTGAATGAATAGAAAAGCTAAACAGAACAAAATTCCTCCTAAACCCGAAAAACCTAAGGGACTGGTGACCCTTGGGCAAACAACTTTCATTGACAAAATCTTAAGAAAATTGAATCTTAATCATCGGTAGGACCTAGGAAAGTTATTTCTCGACAGCCTACTAGTTCCCTTCAGGCCACAGGATCACCATCTGTAGCACTTGCTGGGGTACATAGTCAAACAGAAGGAATTGAGCAAGATTCCCAAGAAATTGAGAATTCTTGCCTAATTTTTCTAGAAGAAGGGAAATCTAGTAATCTCCACGAAGGAGGAGGAGAAACAGGGGAAACAGAAGAACCAAAATCTCCTCTGGAAGTAATCCAAATAGTAAGAAGCCTATATAAGGGAAGTGTTTTCAAAATCATTCAAAACAAAGCTAAAGGACCTGAATCTCCTCAGATAGTAAGCCAGCAAGGAACACTTATTATTCCAGATCAAGGGAGTTTTTTCAAGGTCATTCCTATTCCTTCTATTCAGCCTAGGAATTCCCTTGAAATCCTAGAAGGATATTCGCATATATTCGATCAAATGGCCCAGAACTAGAAGCAACAAACACCTCAATAAACTTCCACACTACAATATCTCATTTTGGACACTGCAGTTAATGCACCTATGAAGGCCATTCCTCTTCAACATATTCCTACATTTCATGGCTTAACATCGGAAGATCCAGATGCATTTATGTTTTAATTCGATGTATTATGTAGGGGGTATGACTATACCACAGATCCCCAAAAATTAAAATTATTTCCTTCCGCATTAAAAGGAGCAGCTTTACGATGATTTATGGGGTTAGGTGGAGGTGTTATAAATGATCAGGATCAGATGAAAGCTTCGTTTCTAAAGAAATATCAGGATTATTGTAGGTCCAGAGAATTAAAAGATGAAATATTTCAGATGACAGCAAAACCTAATGAAATACTTGAGGAATATGTAGAACGCTTTCAATACAACCTCCAGAGATCACCTTATGCATCTTTACCCTTACCTGATAATGTGTTGAAAACTACATTACTTAAAGGGATGAAGGAACAATGGGTTGAAACATTAAACATTATGGGAAAAGGTGATATATATCAAGAAAATTTTGCTGACATTATTGATTTATGTATCAGGAGTTCGAGAGGCAGCACAAGGCTAAAGTCAGCAGAACGTGATATGATCACAAGAGATAGTAAGATCTCTGGTGAAAGTATAACCCATGCAGAAATTGGAAATCTACTAGAAGATTTTAAAATGGATATTCTAGGGACTCTGACAACACAATTCAACATTATGCAAGCCAAACAAAATCAAGTAGAAGAAAAACAAAATCTAGCAATATTATACCCTAAATGCAGAAATAAACACAACCATAAAGAGTGCCCATTGGATATAGTCAAAGTTTGTGCTATCTGCACAAAAGATCACTCCACAGAAGGTTTCCCCTCGCTCCCTAGATTGAAAGCAGTTTACAAGGAGGCGGAAGAAGAATCAGAATTGATATGTCTACTCAATCAACACCGAAAATGGCGGCCATGACAAACATGTATGCCAATTGATCCATCCTCTTCTTTTCAGTCTCCTCAGTATAATGCTCAGCAATATAATGGAATGTGGAAAAATCAACCACCTTTTCCCAATTGGTCACAACAGCCATTCCATACATCACCATGGCCAAATCAAACAAATCAAACCAATTGGCCAAAATTTCCTTACTGTCCCCCATTTTGGCAAAACAATGCTTATCCAACACAATGGTCCCTCACCACCTCGCAGAGTGAGACCTGGCAGACAAACTGGTAAAGACCTACAAATCTGCCAGCTGGAAAAATCCCTCTCCCTCAACCTACACTGCCAGCCCCCTATACATTGCCACAAAATCCCCATACCAACTTAAGACTGCAACTCCCGGCCCAACCAACCCAAACCCCAATAATAGGCCAGTTCAGTCTGTTCAAATAATGGAACCACCAGAACTAGAAACTGAACTGAGGGAGTGTAATGACCTTCAACTAAGATCTGGGCGCATAGTAGAAATGGAGGGAGACAAAAATGTTCAAGTTGAAGACCCGTTACCCGCAGAACAAACAGTGCACAAGGAGAATGTGGTTAAACAACAAAATCGGGAACAAGAAACCGCCTCTTCTCCACCGTTCCCAGAATGATTAATCATACCTCGCCCAATAGAATATCCTGATTTTGATCTTCTGGGAGAATTAAAAAATTTGTGTATAAAAATCCCTCTCCTCCAAGCTATCTAAGACATTCCTATTTATACAAAAAGCATCAAAGAACTATGTATAAGGAAGCCCAAGAAGAGAACAACAACTAACCCAACTGTCCAAGTAGTCGACACTCTATCTGATTTATTATCAGGAATGGAAACACCTATAAATTATGAAGACCCAGGAAATCCTATAGTGACAGTACAAATCAATGGGCAATCATTTTAAAATGACTTAGTTTATTTGGGAGCTACAATTAATATCCTAACAACCACCACTTGTCAAAAACTTGGCATTACATCATTAGATCCAACAACAACCTTATTAGAATTAGCTGACCGATCGGTAGTCAAACTAGAAGGTACATTACATGTTGTAATGGTATTAGTATATTCCTAGGAGTACCCTGTTGACTTCCTGATTATCAACCCCAAAAACCGGCTAGATGGACACCCTTTGATCCTAGGTAGACCTTGGTTGGCAACTGCTAATGCTTACATTGGCTGCTGACAAGGAAACATGACTATAACAAGGGGAAATTATGTCAAGAATTTAGCCTTATATCCCCTAGCCCAACCAAGCCTATCGATAATCAAAACAAGGAAACAACCTATATCATATCTCATGGAAAACATGAGATCACCACTAACCATAGAAGATGCCCTTGACTTTAAAGACCAGACATAGGATGACATTATTAACAGTTTCATCAATAAACCAAAAATCAGATCCCATTTGCAATGTCACACGATCAAGGCAACATTTTATAATAAAGAAGAAAAATATCCCCTGAAAGACATTCATGATCAATCAATACCCACCATTTCTATTTACAATAGAAAAATTGTAGAAATTGAACCAGGAAAAACTCTAAACATTAACAAAAATCTGACTGCTAAACAAGAAAATAAGACGGTCCAATTACTACAAAAATATAAGGGAGACTTTGCATGGGATTATCCAGACATGAAGGGAATTGACCCCCAGTTATGTACGCACCACATCTATACAAAAAAATATGCTAGACCCATTTTCCAACCCCAACGAAGATTAAACCGCCATCCTAAAAATATTGTGAAAGCTGAATTACAAAAGCTGTTGGATGTCAATTTTATTTACCCAATATCTGATAGCAAGTGGGTCTCTCCATTAGTAGTGGTGCCAAAGAAGAATGAAAAGTGAAGGATATGTGTCGACTACCGAGAACTAAACAAAGCAACCCAGAAAGACCACTTTCCCCTTCCCTTCATTGACCAGGTATTAGATACATTGGCAGGAAAGAAATTCTTTTCTTTCCTAGATGGCTTCAGTGGATACAATCAAATTCAAATTTCCCCTGAAGACCAAGACAAAACCACTTTTACCTGCCCATGGGGGAAATTTTCCTATCGAGTTTTACCGTTTGGCCTATGCAATTCCCCTACTACATTTCAGAGGGCCATTCTCAGCATCTTTTTAGATTTAATAAATGAAGGGCTCGAAGTATACATGGATGACTTCACACCTTATGGAGATGATTTTGAGCCAGCATTAGAAACCTTGGAAAAGGTGTTGCAAAGATGTATTGACACTAGGCTTTGCTTAAGCCATGAAAAGTGTCACATGATGATGATCGAGGGACTCATCTTAGGTCATTATATCTCAGCAGCTGGAATTCAGGTAGATCTAGCTAAAATTTAGATAATTTTGTTAATACCTACTCCTACCACACAAACAGAGGTATGTACCTTTCTCGGATTTTCTGGTTATTATAGAAGATTTATAGAACATTATTCTCGAGTAGCTGCACCTTTACATGCACTAACAGGGAATGTTGATTTTAATTGGACAGATAAATGTGACCATGCTTTTGAGGATCTTAAAAAGCTTCTATCAACAACCCCAGTACTAAAGGGCCCAAATTGGGATTTGCCATTCCAAATTTCATCTGATGCCTCAGACACAACTATTGGAGCAGTTCTTGGGCAGGAAGAGGATAAGAAACCATATGCAATCTATTATATTAGAAAAAATTTATCTCCTACTGAATTAAACTATACTGTGACTGAGAAAGAATTTTTATTTGTGATACACGCTATAAATAAATTTAGACATTATATAACTGGGTATCCTATGGTTTTATATACAAATCACTCTGCCATAAATTTTTTAGCAAATAAACCTGTTACAAATGGTAGAGTAACAAGATGGTTGATTTTATTGTAGGAATTCGATATCACAATAAAAGATCAACATGGAAAAGAGAACCTTGTAGCTGAATTCCTGTCACAAATGCCAAAACCAACAGATGCAGCAGCATTCGAAGATCACTTCCCAGATGAGCATTTGTTTGCCATTACTGCTAGAACCCCATGGTATACTGATATTGCAAATTATTTAGCAATAGGTAAATTACCTAAGCATCTAATGCCCAATGAAAAAAAACATATAGTACAGCGGAATACCCGATTCTCTTGGATTGGGGGCTACCTGTTTCATACAGGATCAGATATGCACATCAGGAGATGCGTCCGAGAGGACGGAATATTTGATATTTTGAAAGCATGCCACAACAGGCTGTGTGGTGGACATTTTGCAGATCGTAGGATTGGCCACAAGGTTTAACAGACAAGCTATTACTAGCCTACAATTTTTAAAGACGATAAAAAATTTGTACAAGCATGCGATAGTTGCCAAAGGGCAGGTCACCCTGGACAGTTCGAAAAAATGCCTTTGAATCCAAAATTATTAATCGAGCCATTTGAACGCTAGGCACTCGACTTTGTTGGTCCTATTAACCCACCATCAAATCAGAAAACATACATCCTAGTTGCAACAGAGTATGTTACTAAATGGGTTCATTCAGAGGCACTTTTGAGAGCTACAGAGGATTCTGTAATACAATTCCTTTTCCAAATATTTGTTCGATACGACCTCCCAAGGGACATAATTACAGATAGAGGACCACAATTTGTAGGTAACAGAATTGTTGCAACATTAGAAAATTACCACATTCAGCACAAAATCACAACTCCATACCACCCACAGGAAAATGGCCAGGTAGAGAGCACGAATAAAGTGATCGAATCTATACTGACAAAAACAGTTGCATCACACAGACGTGATTAGGCTTATAGATTTCCAGAAGCCTTGTGGGCATATTGAACAAAATGGAGAAGTACCACGGGGTATTCGCCATATCAATTGGTATTTAGAAAAGAACCCATCTTTCCAATAGAGTTTGAAATTCAGACATTAATAATAGCCCAGGAGGTGGGTTTAGATTTAAATGAAGCCCAAGTCAGAATATTACAACAAATCAATGAATTATATAAAATTAGGCTCTCTGCTCTTCAGCACACTGCATTAATTCAACATCAAAGAGAAAAATGGCATGACGCCCTCATCAAAGAGAAAATCTTCCATGAAGGGGATTGGGCACTCCTATATGACTTTAGGTTCCAAGATTTGCCAGGAAAACTCCAAACATGATGGCTTGGACCCTACGAGATAAAAAAAGTGCATGATAATGGCACCATCACATTAACCACCATTGATGGATCTAGACATTCGTTCAAAGTAAACGGTCATCGAGTGCGACTTTATCATAAATCGCTTAATTGGGAGTCCTTTTACCAGTAATTACGAGAAGATTCTACCATGCAGATTCTGGCTAAGGGAGATAACTCCTCCTTAGCACCCATTCACTGAATAATTTCTTTCATTTTGAAACTTTTACATAAAGCTTTTCTCTTTATCTTGCTTGTTTTTTGTACAAATTTTCTTTCTTAAGCTATTCATTTTTAAGGAACAGCAGTAGTTTCTCTCAAGAAACAACGTGTTTCTTTTTGTTGTTCCTTTCCAAAGGAACAACAGTTTTTGCTGTGTTTTTTGCTATTCCTTTCAAAAGGAACAACAGTCTTTGTTGCGAGTTTTTGTTGTTCCTTTCCAAAGGAACAACAGTTTTTTTTTGTTCCCTTCCAAAGGAACAACAGTTTCTGTCGTGTGTTTTTGATGTTCCTTTCCAAAGGAACAACGATTTCTGTCGTGTGTTTTTGTTGTTCCTTTCCAAAGGAACAACAGTTTTTGCCCTGTGTTTTTTCTGTTCCTTTTGAAAGGAGCAGCAGTTTTTTTCTGTTTTTGTTCCTTCCCAAAGGAACAACATTTCCGCTGATTGTTTTTTCTGTTCCTTTCCAAAGGAACAACATTTTCGCAGATTGTTTTTGTTGTTCCTTCCCAAAGGAACATCACTTTTTTTGAGTGCATTTTTCTTGTTTTAGAACAGCATTTTGAGGATTTTTGTCAATTATTCATGAATCTCTCAAAGGAAAACATACAATTTATGCAAGGATACACAAATTACAGGTTACTGGAATCAACAAATCAAGAGAAATTGTCATTTTTAAGAAATTGTTTTGTAGTGATAAGAAAAAGGAAAGGACACAACTATCTATATCACTTTGCTGTCTTTATTTTCACTAAAATTAATATGATCGATTATCTTTATCATGTTGGTTCTTCCATAAATTCTCATAACTCTCTTTGATTTTTATTTATTGAATAAAAATAAGGGCATATTTTCTCTATTGAGATGTTCAGACTTCTTCCACCATCCTACTCTTAAGGAGTGTTGAGCCATCCTCTATATATAAGTAGGGAAGTGCTATATGAAAAAGAAAAGAGAAAAGAAAAATCTCGATATAATTACTAACAATTCTATGATATGGCAGATGGAGGATAGGGGGTCTCATCAAGAGCCAGCCTACCATGATCATAAGGAAGCAGTGAAGTGGCATTCCCATTATGGCCACCACACCAGGGATATGATCCAATGGATAACTAAAAAATAATAATAAAAAGTCCTTGGAACAGGTGGTCTCATCATGAGTCGGCATGTCCACCTTTCACTCCTTCCTGGTGAATGGCATTGTGAAACATCTGGTTCCCAAGCCCGCACAGTGGCCTCCATCATGAAATCACAACAACACTTCCCTAGGCATAAATAAAGGATAATGGTTCCAAGGGTGAAAAAGAAACTTTGTCAAGGTTATAGAAACCTATGGGCAACAGAGCTCTGCTGATGGTATTGGAGTCACACTTTGAAAATCAATAGTAATGATAAACCCTTTTCTTATATCTCTATCTAATATCAAATGAGGGTATGCTCCTAAACCCTTTGTTTTGAACCTATTATGCATGAAATCTATTTATAAATCAATCATAATAGTTTATGTGGGTAATGACCGCATAAGTACTTGTTTTCACATTAGTTGTCCCTTTCCCTTATCCTCGAATCATGACATAAACATTTCTATATCTATTTACAATTTAATAAAATGCATCGATTTCAGTAATGCAATAATTTGATTGATCGTATCATAAGTATGTATACCTTTTACTGCTGTACAACTGCTGTGCAGTACCTTGCTATTCTATTCGACAGTCGAGGATGAACTGTCATCCTTCAGGGGGGCGTGGATGCCTTTTAATGCCTGCATGTGGGTCAAATCCCTATATTCTCGGTAATAATAAAATCTTAACGGTATTGTTCTGATATACTGTGCTATGATGTTCCATTACATTACTGTGCATTTGTGAAGAATTAAAAATGTGCAGATAGAATGGGAGGATGACCAATTCCTAGTGAGCCAAAAGTGCTAGTTGTTTCTAACGTTGCACGAGAAATTCTGGAGAGATTAGGGTGGATTACCTACCTCACAAGACCTCAAAAACCTCATGAAATGGTAGCCATTGAATTTTTACAGAATCTGCAGGAAGGTTACTCCATGGTTAGAGGTAGGCAAATAGCAGTAACATACTCAATAATCACCGAGGTATTTGGCCTACCAGCAGAAGGACCCATATGGACCCATAATAAAGTAAAACTCCAAGAAGCCATGAACATTTTCCGAGATGAAGGGCAGACCCTGTTCATCAAAGAGAAAGGAGTTCAACCGGAGACATTAGGAGAACCATGGATAGAATTGGAAAAAGTGGTACAGAGCTACATAACATGTGATGGAATAAAATATGTGGTAAGACCTCGCCACCTTAAGTTATTAGCAATATTAAAGAAAAAATGTACTGTAAACCTTCCCGCATATTTAAATTTCTTATTGCATGATGCCACTCGAAGTATAAGAGAGTCTCGTCATATAGATATGGTTGTAAGCCACCATTGCTTAATCAGATTGATAGTGAGTTACAGTCTTTCCCAATAGCAGAATAGTTGGGAAGAACTGATATTCTCAATTGACAGAGGAATAGCCCTTCCTGCCCCAAAATGCAAAAGAATTACTAGCACAGTAGCAGAACCATCAAAATGCAGACAATCCTCTAGATTAAGGAGAAGTAGGGGAATGATAGAAGGTTTTCAAGGTAGTAGTAGCCAACCCCTAGAATTGCCCATCTCAGAAGTTGAACAATCCCCACAACTCAAAGAAGGAAGTCACCACATCGATGAGGAAAAATGAAATGAGGAAGAATAAGAGAGTCACCACACTGGTGAAGAAGAAGAGAGTCACCACACTGGTGAAGAAGAAGAGAATCACCACACCAGTGGAGAAGAAGAGAGTCACCACACTAGTGGAGAAGAAGAAAGTCACCCTACCAGTGCGGAAGAAGGAATTCATCACACCTGTGAAGAGGAAGAAAATAATGAAGATGAAAGAGAGGGAGCAGAACTTCTCGAAATCACCATTACAAGTACACCTCAAAGCCCATTGCAGGAGTACCAATTGGCCCAAATTTTGGCCAACATGAGCGAATACATACAACCCCATAGCCCACTAAACTTCAACATTGAGTTAAACCAATTGGAGGAGCAAGTTGTTACTGGTAAAGATATGGCTGAGGGAATACCCGATGAAGTAGAAGAAGAAAACCCTCAGGGAACAACAGAACCAGCTGGGGTTACTTCCCCTGAGAAATGCGGCCAGGAAGGTGTGAACACTGAAGAAGTGTTCCAAACGGAAGACCCTCAGGGAACAGTAGAACCAGTTAAGGTTACTACCCCTGAAGAATGTAGCCAGGAGCATATGAACACTGAAGGAGTGTTCCAAGAAGAAAACAGAGAAGGAAGCCTGAGCGAAGGAATGACTACTGAAAATAAAACCCTACCTGAGCAATGGATAGCCATTCCTCCCAGGAGGAAAAATAAAATAACCAAACTTGAAAAGATGCGGAGGGAATGACAGAAGCTTCAAAAGCTAGTGGAACAACTCAGACAGAGTACTATGGTTCTCAAAATGAAGAAAACCCCCAAATGAGCCCCAAAAAAGAGGAACATAGCCACCAAATGAACATCGAAAAAGAGGAGAGTAGCCACCAAAACGAAGCCCCAGATTGCCGAGACTATGGAAACCCAAGCTAATCCCAATCAAGAAAGCATGGAATAGCAGGCAGTTGTTCCAGATGCAGTTGCCCCAACTGAAAGCGCACAGGCCTGCAGTTAAAACATTTCTATTGACCATACTATAGCAAAAATCCAAGAGAAGCTGGCACAGACTCAACAGGCAAGAGAAAAGCTTGAGGAAGAGACTGTCCCCAAAAAGAAATATCAATAGTTACAGCAGCAACTAAAGGATATCAGTGCATCAGAGGCTGAAGCCTATGATAAGTGTCGGAAGGTAGAAGAGAAAGCTGAAAAGGTAAGGAATGGATTAAAAATGGCCCGGAATCAAATGGATACTCTCTGCTCCTTATACACAGATGTTCTAGCATGTAGATGCCCTGCCAAGAATTATGATTTGTTTTTATTAGAAAGATATTTACAGTTGAAAATTAAAGCAATTCGGGCAGGAAATTCTATAGAATTAAACACTATAGATGATTTTGTAAAATGCTGCAAACTCTATGGGGTTAAAGTCCAATGTTTGCTATGTGAGTTCCATTTGCACAATCTTATATTGGAGAATTACATTGAGATAAATCCCAGCCCTTTTGTGGGTGACATCCAATATCAAGCATTTATTTCATTTGTTGTCAACCAGTTGAAATGGCTCAAGGCCTATAATACTTTCCAAAGGCAAGAAAATGGGTTAGAACTTTGGGTTAGGGGTGAACCAAAACACCCATTACAACTATGGGCTAGGCAGAAGAGTCTAATGACAAAGGAGGGTGTGATCCAAACATTGGGACCCGTCCACAAGGCAATTGTCTTGGATGGGGTAGAATATTTTCTATCTATCAGAAACTAGGCCTATATAGCAGCTAAAGTCTGATGGAATGTTTCCAATCGGAATGTTCAAGGCAGAAAGCCATTTAATTATAGAAATTTTGGATTATTTGCTAACCACTTGATTCTCTATAGTAACCTCATCTTGAGGGAAGGCCCATTTTGGCTAGGTTGTAGGTTTCGAAGTCCCATTATATGGTATCCTGCAATAGAATATAAAGCCATTTATGAGTTACCTGAAGGATAGACAAGGCACATATTTGAATCTTTAGCTGCAAACCATGGTTTTAGACCTCTTAATGAAAAACCTTCTCCAGCCTATTCTCTAATTTCTTTACATGTAAACTATGGTTTTCATGAGGGCATGAAAAAAGGTAAGAAGGGGGGTTTTTTGAGCATTGGAAAAGGTATGGATTCACCATGTATTTTCTCATCTTTTTCCTTTAAACATAACTCTTTTTATTCTAGAAAGATGATTTATTGGAGGTTTATGATAGAATTGCAAAGACTAGTTTTTATTGTGAAAATTGACTTAAGATTGCCTTTTATTCTAAAAACCGGAAACAAATGAAGTAAACCATCATTCGAGAGGCAGAGCTAAAACAAGAGTAACTGTTGTTCCTCTAGCAAAGGACCGTATCCAGACAATAAGAAGGAAATAATAACGTATAACTAAAGGAAGATAGGGAACAGAATGACTACAGCCTAAGAAGACCGAGCGCTAGCTAAAAAGAGAAAAGGAGCGAATACCTCGGGATCTTTCGATCCTGAGGGATCGTTGTTCAATCTTATCGTTGTTTCTTGTCTTGTCCGTTGAATTGTTATAAAAGGCAATGCCTTTATAAATCGAGGGCACGAAATGATTTATGATTAAACACTCCTTTTATAACTCTGTAATTTCTTAACTCTCATGATCTGAGAGCGACTTTTGTAAATGCTACTTATGTCTGATTAGTACAAGATCTTGTTGCCATTCCATTTCTTAATCCTGGAGTAAAAGCCCAGCGTCGTTTCACTGGTGGTTAAGGGCTCGGCCCTGGTGGATCGATCTGTTGTTTGTATCATTACGTTTTAGTTATCATTGTGTGACAGTTTGTATTTTATTTTATTACAGTTTGCAAGTTAATTAGTTTACTGTTGAATTGTATATTGATATCGGCATGTTACATTGATGAATTGCATTGTTGTTCCGTTCTAACAAGAATCTTCATTCTTGTACCATTTATCTTGTTATGTTTTAACAGAGCTTTGTTGTTCAGTATTTGATGTTCTATTTCATTTGTTGTTCCATTTGCTATTTCGTTTGACTATTGCTCATTTTAGAGTGCTGATCAAGAAAGTTTACTGCCCACATGATTTGCTACTTAATAGGATCTATTGTTTAATAGAATTTTCTATTTGATTCCATTAGTTAGAGTTTGTTGTTCAGATTCACTAAATAGAATTTTTTGTTCAATTCTTCTAGTTACAGTTTGTTGCTCATTTACATTGTTGTTCAATTCCAGGTTTTCTTTTCATTTCAGATTAAATAGTTTACAGATTACAAAGAGTTTGGTTTTGTGAGTTTGCCTAGTTTACTTTCATTAGCAGCCTTTAGTTCAATTTCTATTTCCTTTTAATTTCTTTAAGACAGGATTATCAACTGTAAAGAATATTGGTTATTGCTACCTACATTCTCAGATTGATTATCTTGTTCCCGTTTGATTTCAATTCCATTAGTTTCTAAAGGAAAGAGTTATCATTACTGCATCCTTGACTGATGTTTGCTGAATGAATGATTGAATTTTCAAGCATTTAAGTTCATGTCATTGTAGTTAGATTTCTTTTCCAAGCATCCGTTTACTCTTGTATTTAGAACACTACACTACATATTGCAAGGCATTACTCTTAGATTGAATTGTAGCCTCAGACTGAATCCACTCTTGAAACAAAAAGTTGTTCCTGGATTGATAATTAATGTAGGATAAATAGGCGTTAAAAGGACACATTTTATACCTCAACACTATATTTTTAAGAGGTAGGAGTTTGATTCCAACATCATCACTCACCCCGCCAAGACCTCGTAGTGCCAAACCATCCACCCAAAATTATATTCCATAAATTGTAGGTAGACATAGACTTCCTGGGGTACTTAGATCTGAAATCAAACCTAGAGAGTCACCAAATTCCTCTACTGAAGACGTAGTAGAAGAAGAAGATCCTACATCCCCAATATAAGTTGTAATATTTTTATCTTCAAATGGAGAACAAATTAGAGGAAAAGAACTATAAATCCTTAGTGAGGAAGAAGGAGAAGAAACCTATTTTCCATTGATAGAAGAACCAGAGGAGGAACCCAAAAGTTCAATTTTTGAACCTTATATTAGCTCTAGGGACACTACAATGGCATGAGAAGGGGAAGGAAAAGTACACAATGTGAATGGTGAACATATTAGTATTGGAGGTGGAAGAGTTGGAGGAAGAGGAAGAGGAGGTGGTAGAGGAGATCTAGAACCTTTTAGGTTTCCCATATTTGATGAACATACCACAGGAAAAATGAAAAATATCTCACCCTCTATCCTCCATAATTTCGATGGATTAAGGAGTGAGGATCCTGAAACATTTCTCTTTGAGTTTGAATTTTTGTGTAGATCCTATGATTACTTGCTTGACACTCAAAAGTTGAAATTTTTTCCGGTAACCCTTAAAGATGCAACATTAAAATGGTTTATGGGACTAGTAACACATATAATAACATGGGAAGAAATGACAAATTTTTTCTTATACAAATACAAATATTATTATACACCCCATAACCTTAAAGATGAAGTCCTTAAAATGATGCAAAAATAGGATGAAAATCTTGAGGATTTTATTGAAATATTTTCTTACAATATTAAACGGGCTAAGATGAATAATATAGATGAAGAAACTTTGAAAGCTCTCTTGTTGAAATATATCAGAGATGAGTGGATAAACCTTCTCAATTTGATGGGTAAAGGAGATATTTCTCAGTTATCATTTGGAGATATGTGTGAATTATGCATGCACATTTCAAGAGGAAAGGCAAGAACTAGAAAAAATCCAAGAGATCTTGTTATGTCTAGCATTAATAAATCTTCCGCTGGGACAATAAGTAGGATTGAAATAGGAAATTTGATTGAAAATCTAAAAACACATATTTTAGGGAGTATTAGTGAACAACTAGATACCATTAAAGTACAAAACAAGACAAAATATGAAAATGTTTTATTATTTATCTTTTTTCCAAAATGTAGGAAGAAGCATGCCTTGAGAGAATTCCCTTTTGACTTAAAAAGTGTAGAAACTTGTGTTATATGTGCAAAAAATCATGATACAAAGGAATTTCCTTCAATTCGAGGTCTTAAAGTGTTTATCAAGAGGAATTAATAGAAAATCAAGTAGATATTATTTGTTTTATTACTAAGAGGCTATGGAAAAATCTGCAAATAAATATGACTCAAGGTTTCAATACTCAAACATATGCACAACAACCACATGGTAATTGGACTGCATCCATGCCTTGGAAGCCTTGGACTCAAACTTGGGCACAAGGTTGGAAAAACACTTAAGTAAAATATCATCAATATCCTCAATATCCACAACCTTACCCTGTTTTTCCACCACAATATTTTCCTCAGCCTGTTAAACCATCTCAACCTCAAAATTCAAACCCACAACTTTCATTACCATTTCCGCAAAATCAAAATCAAATGCCTTCCTAGCCACTTCCAAAGCCAAATAATAAAAACGCACAACATGTTTACAACATAGAAGGGCATAATTTACAAACTTACATGATAACTCCATTAGATCTAAACAATTTTCAACTTAGATTTGGTAGAGTATTGGAAAAGAAGTCACCATCTGTTGTTATTCAAGAATCTGAGAAGGATGACCTCTCTGAGAAGGAGACATATATTCATCAATATGAAGATCCTCAAAAACAAACCACCCCTATACATTCTTATGACAATTCAATAAACTCAATTATCATTATAAAACAACCTCCAATTTCTGTTTGAAAACCACCTTTTCTTGAAATATTAAAAATTGACAAAGGGGTAGAAATAGAGATTGGGTTGCCTGACTATGACATGATAGATGAACTAAAGAATGTTTGTATAAATATTCCTTTGTTACAATATATCAAGAAGATACCCATATTTGCAAAGAAAACCAAGGAGTTAAGTATTAAGAAACTGTGAAGAAGAAGAAAATAAGTTAAAAGAATTCAGTTAGTTGGAAAAATTGTAGATATCATGATGGGAAAGACAAAAATCCAGAAATATTTGGATCCAGTTAGTCCCATTTTTAAAACACACATTAATGGTGTTGAAATTATGAACATATTTATTGATTTTGGGGCATCTATCAATATCATGAGTAAAGAAACTATGGATCAATTAAAACTCCCTAATCCTCAATAGACACCAACATTGTTGCAATTATCAGACAGATATATTATCAAACCTCACAGTGTGTTAGAAGATGTGTTTTTATCCTTAGATTCTTGGGAATATCCTGTTGAATTCATGATCTTAACACTCAATAATAATCTAGGAGGACATCCATTCATTCAAGGTAGACCATTGTTATCTACAATTGATGCTTTTATTAGTTGTAGATCTGGTGATATGTTTATCTCTGATGGAAGTTGAACAAATAAATTCACATTATATCCTCCTACAAAAACAAAAATAGAAGTAGAAAGTGAAGCATGGATAGATGACAATATTTTAAACTTTGATATATGACCAATATTTTCTAATTCAAAAATAGATGAAGAATATCATATTTTGAATCTAATGGAAAATAATGAATATTCATTGTAATGTTCCTTTTTCAGGAAATTGCTACAATAATGAGAATATCTCAAGATATTCTAAAGTTGGAGCTCCAGCATTAAGCAAGATAAATATTGGTGCAGCAACAACACTCAACTCATAAGAACATGAGAGAAACCTATAGCTTTCTTATTATGAAATAGCAGCAACAAATTGATACAATATCTTGAGGAAAATGACACTCAAGATGAGCCATGCTCAGCCTCAAAGAACAAGTACATCACCCATGACAAAACCATTGCTACATATGTATTCTCAAGCTATGACTGCACAGTCTATGAAGGGAAAATGCTACATAAAGTGTCAATACACAAATATATCAATATGTGGCTCAAATACAATAGGGCGAGAAAGATCTCAACCCCTGAAAATAATAATGCACAATCCCTAAAAAGATTGGTTGTAAAAAATACAAAATGGAAATTCCTTAGAAATGCCGGAGTTGCTAGGTTGCTACAGCAACTCAGAAATAGAACTGGATGGAGATGGCTGAATTTGATGCTCAAACTGAATCTGCCTCCTCCAATGGATCTTTCAAGTGAAAGGTTGATCCCTTCACCAAAAATCTCTCCCTCCAATACTCTGCAAGAGCCCCACTGCAAATGCTCCTCTCAAAATAACACAGTCACTGTATGGAACTACGCTATAGGGCTATGGAAGGAGTTGGCCTTGATGCAAAAGTATTCAATAAGCTTCAGGATGCCTCCAAACTGATCTCCTAAAGAGAAGAGAGACTTCTCCTCTGAAAAATAGCTGAAAGAGATGGTGTAGTGAACCCTCACTGCAACACCTAGCAACATAGTGTTAATCTGCTGCAGAAATAATGCTTTCCTGATGGAGGATGCTTGGCCTCAAGCCTGGATTTGAGTAAAATGAATAACAATCCCTCAAGAGACCTCTCAAGAAGGATAAGGAATCCTAAACAGGAATTCCTCCGGAAATTCTTGCTAAGCAGCAAAGAATGCTCCAATTGTCTAACTAGACAATGAGATGAATATTACAAGCATGAGAAACAATGGTTGCCTTGTCCTCCTTTTAAACAAATGAAAGCTCCATTAGGGTTTCCTCCACCAAATGTCCCTTTCCTCATTCACACTGCGTTGGCTTCCTAAGTAAGCCACTCCTCCTAGGGCAGCGCTGTTGACTTGGTCAACTTAACCAAGCCTCCTTACAAATATCCATGTTCGCACATGAGGGTGTGCAAACCAGCTCCAAATATGATCCCATTTCATACTTATAGGGATTTTATTGAGGTTTTTATTATTCAATTGGCTTCCTTACCCATTTATTCTCCTCCTAAGTGAAATTAGAAAAATTAATGTTCCAAATTATTGTCGGAAAATTTTGGAACATTACAGTCCTCCCCTCCCAAATTTTTCTTGTCCTCAAGAAACTGAAAGGATAGAACTGGAAATCCTCCTCTCAAGGCATGGATTCTATGAAATTTTTTAGGAACATATTGCTCATGTGGATCCTCCATCCCCAAGCAATCATCCATACAAAATGAGCTACCTCCCAACTAGGAAACTCCTGGAAACTGTCCTCCACCTTTGGCTCCGGAAAAGTAGGTGGGATGAAAATATGATCATGGTAGAAAATGTAGCCTACCCCACGATGTCCTTCTCTCCACTCATGATAAGTGTAGAGAATTTTCTGATCCTAGGCTGCAAAATACTTTCCCTCAAGTGGCAAGATGAAGACTAGATCCCCAAGGACCTCTCCTCCAACGCTGCAAATCATGCTGGCCCAAGTCTCTCCATATATGATGAGTTGGATGTCATAATCATATGGCATCTCATTCTTCATATGGCTCACCTAATAAAGAAACAAATGAGCTGTTTTAGTGGCCATACCATCTCCCATTCTCCCTTTAGAACATGTAGTGCAAACTATGTGGGAGTTTTCTCCCTCCAAGGACACATCCACCCAATGTGTCTCCCCTCCAATCATGCCCGAAAGGAAATATATAGCAATATCAATCAAGGGAACCATAAGGAGAATCATGTTGGCTACCATGTGAAGTAAAGGAGAATGACAATGGTCCCTCAAATGTAGCCAACGTAGTTTGATTCTCCACTGCTATAGAAAATAAAATGATGGGTGGCCTCCGCACCATTTGCTTGTTGCCCCATTCTCCTGGAGAAAGTGGATGATGTGATGTGAAATGTATGTATGTTATCCATGAGAAATTTCCTCCCCATCTCCTCTTAGGGAGTGATCATCCATAATGGCCTCATGTAGACCATCAAATCTAGAAGGAAGAATACCCTTCCTTTGAGAAAATCCCTGCACATATATGGTTAAGAGGTGCATATATATAGAAAAATCATCATACAAATCAACAATACTCTCACCATATTTTTTTATCATATAAATGGAGTGGCTCATAGATGAGTCTCCCCTCATCCTCAAAGGGAAAAGAGTTGACTTTGCTAACTCCTCCAACTCCTTATGATCCATGGAGTGCCTCCTCAAAGTCTTCAAGTGGTTTTTCCCACAAGAAGGAAAGAAATGCAATGTGGCCCTCATGGTTGGCCCATGTTTTCTCCTGAAATGTACAAAATGTATAGTAAGGAGAGTCATACTCCCAATGGGCATCCTCAATCTCAAGCCCACTCTCCAATAAAATCCTCCCATGAACATATTCATATAAGTAATATACAGAAGCAAAAACCAATAGAAACAAGTTGTCACATGACAACTGGAAAGTGGATCAAAGTCCCACACAAGGAACCAGTGCATAGCATGCCCTAAATGCATCAAATCAAACAAAAACAAGTGCTCTCCCAGCCACTTGTTTGCTACCACAATCATGTTACAAGATATAAATTTGGAAGTACAAAAAGGTGCCAATGGTGCACACCAGAAATCATGTGGCTTTCCCCACAAACCACCAATGAGATAGCCAATATCAATGCTGCAAATGGCTTCCAGTACATCATGATACAATATGCAAGAAGGAATAATCCTCCTTGGTACAATATGCTACTCATAAAAAGACAAGAAGTACAAAACATAAGGTGGAATTGTACATTCTCCATCATGCACTAGAATACTTGAGTTGAAATGGCTCAACTGAAAATGCTCCCTTACTCTCCATGAGTAGGAAGGTGGCAATGACCTCCTCTCCATCATCATCCAGGCTCTGCATATCTCCATATGCTGAAATATGTCATGCTGAATGCCCTCCCAAATGAACTCCTCTGCCAAGGCAAGATATGAATCAAAGTGCATGGAAAAGAAGTCCTCTTGTACTGCATGCAATAAATTATCCTTGAGACTAGAATCTCTATTCAAGAAGACTTTTCCATGGGAATAGATGACCATATCATCCATAATATACTCATCATCTCTATCCGAGTCATCTAGAATTATGCATGCATCAAGATCCTTAGAGTACTCAACTAAGAGCTGAGATCTCCAGTAAGGATCAATCATCCCAAGAGACAGTGCTGGTGATCTGGCATGTGAATCTCTCCTCATTCTACTACCTGCTACTTTGACATCCCTCATGCCAAATTTCTCCTCCAAACTTTTCACCTCTCCAAAATACAAGAGCGGTGAATCCAAAGACAAAATGTCTCTCATCAATGATAGATAAGGTGGCCTCCCTGGTGGAATGCCTCTATGCAGTGAGACATCTATGTCAAGAGTGGAATGCACATATGGTTGGGAAATCTTTCCCTTTCTCTCACAACGCAATACAGTCTTCCTCCTCTTTTCACTAGCTCTCTGAAATAGAGAAGGGTGTGTGCCTCTCATCACCTGATGCTTCTCTTCCTCCCTTCCTCCTTCTCCCAGCTGCAGTGCTGCACAATCATGCTACTCATTAATTGTGCTTGGACCTCCATGTATGAGATCCTGGGGACTCCCTTGCAATGCTGCAAGAATCCCTCTAGTTGGAGCAAAAGCTCCTCCTTCCTCTACATGAGGTACTAGATCAACTCTAGAAATGAAAGTGTTGTTGCCCTCAGCTTTCTCAACATGAGGGGGAAACCCTCCAATGGTTGGATCCTCTTTTGGAAAAGGGATCTCCTTGCCTCTTTATGCCAAGAGTGAAGATCTTGCCTCTACTAAAGCATCATGCAAGATATCAGCCTCCTTCATAGCTTTCTACAGTGATTCTGAGTCTATGGTTTTCTTCAATACATGCAGGGGTTTTGTTTGTTTGAATGTGTTTACTTCCTCCACATGTGTTTCAGAATTTCTTCTATCAAATCTCTTCGTCAAATTTCTAATGAACATTTCATATGAAGAGGTCTTTGCATTTTTCAAAGTAAAAGACTCAAATAACCACCATGCATAGACTTTACCTCCCAACTGCATCGCTGCTACTCTGATGGCTTCATCTTCAGGAATCTAATGCTGCTGCAAAAAGGTGTCTAGCTCTTCAATCCAAGCCTTGGTTGAACAAGTAGTAGAACCATCAAAGATAGATAGAAGAAATATATCCTCATCATGCTACTTGCTCCTCCTCACCATGATCTTGCAAAATTCTAGAAAAGTAATATGATCTCTAAACCTCTGGGTTTGAGATTCATACTCATGCAAGAAACCTCTAAGATTTCCTTTCTTCATCTTTTCTTCTTCTTATTCTCTTCTCATGGCAAAGCTATCCATGTGACTGCATTTTCTATTATAGGGTGTAGCTGCATGCTCACATCCCCTACAAGAAAATCTAGAGTTTGACTCAATTTCAAACCCTTTTGGAGATCCTGTACAAATCTCCCTCGTTATCTTCTCAAATTCTTCATGAATGCTCAGTAAGGATCTTGGAAGTAGATTTGTAAGCTTTCCTTCCCTCTTTTCTCCATATGATGGAGCCTTCATTTTATCTCTCTTTGATAGCACTGGAACGTTCCCGTCTCAGGAATATCGAAATTCTATTCCAGATATTAACTGCAGGGGCATTTACTAGATATGTCACCTTTGAGAAAAGGATGAGATCCAAAGGCTACCTAGACATCTTTAGACTCTATCTATATAGTTCTAAATATTCCCCCTTCAGGGATTCAGTACTTTTTCTTGAAGCCACAGGCTGAGCCAAAGTTCATGCTCTGATACCACTATAATGTTCCTTTTTCAGGAAATTTCTACAACAATGAGAATATCTCAAGATATTCTAAAGTTGGAGCTCCACCAATAAACAAGCACAATATTGGTGCAGCAACAACAAATAGATACAAGATCTTGAGGAAAATGATACTCAAGATGAGCCATGCTCAGCCTCAAAGAACAAGTACATCACCCATGACAAAACCACTGCTACATATGTATTCTCAAGCTACGACTGCACAGTTTATGAAGGGAAATTGATGCATAAAGTGTCAATACACAAATATATCAATATGTGAATCAATTACAATAGGGGGAGCAATATCTCAACCCCTGAAAATAATAATCACAATCCCTAAAAGGATTGGCTGTAAAACATACAAAATGGCAATTCCTCAGAAATGTGGGAGTTCCTGGGTTGTTGCAGCAACTCAGAAATAGAACTGGATGGAGATGGCTGAATCTGATGCTCAAATTGAATGTGCCTCCTCCAATGGATCTTTCAAGTGAAAGGTTGACCCCTTCACCAAAGATCTCTCCCTTCAATACTCTGCAAGAGCCCCACTACAAATGCTCCTCTCAAAATAACACAGTCAGTAGATGGAACTGTGCTGTAGGGCTATGGAATGAGTTGGCCTTGATGCCAAAGTATTCAATAAGCTCCGGGATGCCTCCAAATTGATCTCCCAAAGAGAAGAGAGACTTCTCCTCTGAAAAATAGCTGAAGGAGATGGTGTAGTGAACCCTCATTGCAACACCCAACAACATAGTGTTAATCTGCTACAGTAATAATGCTATCCTGATGGAGGATGCTTGGCCTCAAGCCTAGATGTGAGGAAAATGAAGAACAATCCCTCAAGAGACCTCTCAAGAAGGAGAAGGAATCCTAAACAGGAATTCCTCCAACAATTCTTGCTAAGCAGCAAAAAATGCTCCAATTGTCTAACTAGACAATGAGCTGAGTAATAAAAGCATGAGAAACAATGGTTGCCTTGTCCTCCTTTTAAAAAAATGAAAGCTCCATTAGGGTTTCCTCCACCAAATTTCCCTTTCCTCATTCACACTGCATTGGCTTCCTAAGTAAGCCACTCCTCCTAGGGCAGCGTTGTTGACTTGGTCAACTTAACCAAGCCTCCTTGCAAATATCCATGTTCACACATCAGGGTGTGCAAACCAGCTGCAAAGATGATCCCCTTTCATACTTAGAGGGATTTTATTGAGGTTTTTTTTCGTTAGTCATCAATATTTTTCACTTGTTGGTGATGACTAGTTGTAACAGCCAAGTTTTCTAGCAGCTGATCAAAAAATTTGTCAAATTTTCCATCTGGAAAACACCCATAAAACATTTTTTCCCTCCTACATTTTCACTTCACCCATGACGAGATGAACCTCATTATCAAATCCTACCTAGCCTCAGCCATACTAGCTTGCCCATCAGCTCTAAAAAGGCAATCCAAATCTGTTCAAAAAATCTCCCCTAAGTTAGGAAGTGGCGCTTTAAGGCATTTCTCCCTTGGCAAACTATCCAAGAGCCAAAAACCTCCATCTGCTATAGACCAGTCATAACATACCTTCCTGCTCTGCTCATAAAGTTGGTTATAGCCCTAGGTTGCACCACCAATACACCCTTAAGTCTCAACAATACATAGACCACAAGTCAAAATGATTTTAGGTGTTTTTACAGTTTTTGATGGATCTTTCAAGGACAGAAACATACCAGCATATCAAAAGACAATTTTTAGCTCCACATGAGAATACAACTGCTTCTCAATGTGATCCTGAGCCTGGGATACAACTACAAAGCAAAGGGTTTCTCATCAAGCTCCTGCAACCACTTTCAAAGCCTGAAAGAACAGTGAAATAAAAAAAACAACACTGTCAAGAGGTTGTTGATATGACATGACTAAAAACCTCCTTCATCTATAAGCAGAGGGTTTTGAAAGCGCCTCCTTCATCTACAAGCAGAGGACCAAAGGTAAAGTCTGTTTTTGGGTTTTTCACTAACTGAGAAGACAAACTTTGGATTATAGTGAAATAGCAAATGAAGATCTCTACATTAAAATGATGAGTTAAGGCAGAGGTATAAGAGAATCCACTAACATCTTGACTCATAGAACATTCTGCATTTGATTGAGATAGAGGTTGAAAGAAATATCAGACATTTTGTCAAGTGAAGGGCCTCCTTCATTCATAAGCAGAGGGCCAAAGCAGTGATCAATTCTAGATTTTTCACTAACTGATAGACAAATTTTAAACACAATAGGAGACAGTTGAAACAGAAAAATGATGTAAAAGACAAATAAGGAAAGTAGGGGTACCACTGTAATCCAAGAGGTTAAACTTGTCTCTTATAAAGTTTTCTCGCCAAAGACAGTCTGGAGCTCAAACAAAACAAAATTGAAGAGTAGTTGATGAGATGGGTCATTACACAGGAAAAAGAAATTATAGTTATTTTTCAAAGAGTACTGATCTTCCTACTCATGAGGGGATGTCCTTCAGATTACTCATCATAAGTTGACAAGGGAAGATTTGAGTTTAGTTCTTCCCAAGAAAGGTATTTCAGCTAGACACATTTGCTCATAAAATGCAAGAAGGACTTTGGCATGTTTGTTAGATTCTAGGAAAATTTCAAAACAAATATAGGCATTTTCCTTACAAAGGGTCAAAAGTATCTTAATGCTGCGCTCTTAGTAAAAGCAGGGTTTTAAAATAAATCCCCTTTTAATGGACAGAGGATGGGAAGACATGAGTAAATGCAACTGATTTCTGTACACCCACAGTCAGAAGAGGAAACTTCAAGGACACCTAACAGTCAAATCATTTTCACAGTAGGGCATCATTTCCCCCAAAGCAGCTAGAGCAAACACTTTAGTTTAAGTTCAAAAGGGTAGATCGACCTCCTTGCAAAATGGCAAAGGTGCTTTATAAATAATTGGTATATTTTTAAGAGGATTCTTCATGTTGAAAAGGTCACCAAAGGGACAGCAGTGGCAGAAGTCACTTTTCAAATGTGTAACACACAGTGAATAGATTTGACCCTTGGAAAGAGTCATAACCATTTCCACTTTTCAAATAAAATACACAGACCTTTTTCACCAACATTTTTCAAAGGGACGGGCCCTCTTAGCGCAGTTAAGATTACTTTGGGTTTCAAAAAATTGAACCAAGGCATCGTTTCAAAGATAAAAACCTTCAAAAAACTCTCACAAGTCTAAAACAAGGGTTTTCATTTTGTTTTCATTGAAAGGAACAAAGGGACCGTTGTAAGTTTATTCAAATCTCCCAAACCACAAGTCAAACTCCTCTTCTCCATTCACTGGATTGAGAAATTAGTTTTGGGTTGCAATTTCAAAAAATTTAGGGTTTATGAACCGCGCGGTGCACCTGTACACCTGCGCGACGCGTTCAAGCCGATTTGTTACACAAGACTACACTACCGCGCGGCGTGCCTGTAGGAGCGTGCGGCACGCCTGTAAGTGTTGGTCCTGTCGGCCCGACAGTGACCCGGTAGCTTACCTCTGCATGACATTCTTCTTCACAAACGTGCTGCGCATCTGTTGACGACTCAAACACCTCAAAAATAAGTTGAAAATGGCCCAAAGTCCTTAATGACATCATCGAATTTTCAAGGTATTCTTTGATCCTCCTTAGTGTTGTCAAAATTTTGAAGGGTGAAAAATGTTGTGTTTTTCCAAGACTGAAAGTGAGTAAAAAATGAAGTTTCCAGTGTAAAATTGAGGAGCCGTGTTTCATATTTAAAACTCAGAATATGCCCATCAGTGAAGGCTTTGTAAAAAAATTGAAAAGTTAACACTACTGTAATGAAACAAAGTTAAAATATGTCAGCTATGTGCACTATTGAAGACAGTGTTAAGGAGGGTTAAGGTGTTTGTTCAAAAATCTGGGTTTGCAATAGCTATGTTTGCCTAGTAGTAAACTTAATCAAATGGTGGTTTCCTATTAATGATTAAAAACCTCACAAACTGCCCTCAAACAGTATTGAAAGAAGAAGCACAGGAATTTGAAAGGTGCAACTATGGGTCTATGTTCAAACAGCATTGGTCATTGTATGATGTTTTTGCATTTTTCAAAGGTTTCCTCTGTGTTAACAAGGAAAAAACATGGTTTTGATTTTTCATTCCATAGAGCATAGTCAGTGAGTAAAGCTACCTTTTCATTCAGAGGTGTTGCCAAACTGGATATGAGGAAACAGTGAAGTACAAAGAGGGCATTGTTTTGTTTAAAGAGGATTTTTGTTGTTAAATGTTACAGGTCTTTGAGCTCACACCGAACAAAATAAGCTCTGTCACCTTATCCTATTACATAGTGACCTTTGACTGTGTATACACTTTGTTGGATTGTGTAATAGTGTTGACTATACTTGTTGAAAAGCATACAAAGAAGAGAGTAGTGTTTTGAACTAAGAAGATTGTTGTTCTGCCTTTATCCAAAAAACAAGGTTGTCCTGTGTCCTCCAAAGCCCAAGCAAGGATAGATGAGCTCATAGGAGATTTTGACGAAAGTGAAGGTGATGATTAGCCTAAGAGAAAGAGGCCTAGAACCATAGGGCTTAAAAGAGCCCTTGAGAGGTAAAAAGAGGAGAAGAAAGCCCTTCTCGAATCCACTCCTCTCACAGCATTGTTTCAACAGGAAATAGAAAACAATAAGGAGGCATGGCTTGAAATAGTCAATAACCATTTGGAGAAGAAGTTGGAGACGGAAAATAGGGATTTAGAGTTGCAAAGAAGAATGATGAAACATTACCAACATTTAAATCAGTTTGCCCGGCGCAAGTTAAAGGCTGCCCAAGAAAAGCTAAAGGAAGCTAAAGGGAAGCACCCAGGATGGAAAGTGAAGAAAGACACATCAAGACTTGAGATTTTGGCCATTGCTTCAGAACATATTGCTAAGAACCCTTGAGGGTCATACTCACCAATTTTGGGCAAATTTTGACATACTTTGGTTTTTTGGCATTTTTGAGTTTTTGGTCAAAACTCATGAATTTTTCCATTTCAGTTTGGGGGATCTTCAAAGGAGGAGAATGGTATCATTGGATGCCATAATTTTAGGAGAATACTCTCAGCAATTTTCAAGACATTTGGAGATCATTTTCTCCCTTGAAATGGCGAAAAATGCTCGCTTTTTGCACACTCTGCCCGGTCTATCAGCAGACTGTAATTTTTGGTGTTTTACACACATGTTCAGTTTTGGAGGACTTCCAGGAATCTGATTGTGAAATTTTTAGTTGTTCTAGAAAGTAGACACTTAGAGCTTTCCAACGAGCTATCATGAGCCTCGTTTTGACATCAGGAAGGCTGCCATATGTTGCTTGCAAGTCAGGGGATCTTTTGCTGATGTAAATTTTGAACCTTTAAAAACTGATATTTCCTCATGTGCGTTTAGCTATTTTTGCAGATGAGAAGTTATGAAAAATAAATTTAATTCCATTTTTTAGCATTTTTTAGATATTTAATGAGATATTTTGTGCCTTGGGCTTTGCAAAGCCTCAAGGACAAGTTTAGATATTTTGATTAGGCCAATGGGATGGCAAGTTGAACCATGAGGTTTTCCTCACTTTGGCCTATATATTCCAAAGGATTTCATTGTAAATAAGGCTGAAATTGATGATAGAAGCAATATATGGTCATATAAGCTTTGAAAGAAATACTTGTCTCATGCTTTTGGATTGCCTCTTGGATGTTCTCGGATGATGAAAGAGGATTGTTGTTGGATTCCATGACTTGGTAGAATGGTATAATGTCTCTTTCCTTGTTTTGTCTTCTAGTTTTCATTCATGAATACATGTTTCTTGCTTGCTATAGATCAGTAGAGAAAAAATTTGAGACATGCCCATGGAGGCACCTCAAATTTCCTGTTTCTTCATAGCTTCTTTGTTTTCTTCTTCCTAAGTAACATTAAAGAATTCTTAACTACTCTTTAATTATTTAGGATATTGTTGCTTGTTTCATTCATGGTTTTATACGTGCTAAGTATGATTTACGGTATGCCCTACTTACCTATGGCTAGTTATAGCTCCATCAATTTTGTTGAACCAAGGAGGCCTAGTTCTGATCTAGCCCTTTGTCTAAAGCTATGCCAATCTTGTTTTCAAAGTGCCCAATAACTTGAAGTATTGTGTTTAAGCGTTCCAGCATAGTAAGTTAAGTTGTTTGTCTCTCTTAGTTGTTTTCCCCAAAGTCTAATAGCCATTTCCCAAAGTTAGAGGGTGATATATTTCTATGCATGGCTGGAAGTTTATTTCTATGTATTGATTAGTTTATAGTTGCATTTCTCATGATTAATGGTTTTCCCTACCATTTTTATGTTATCTATTAAACTAGTTATGCTTGAAACTCTTTGTTTTTCACAAACTTGATGTCCATTTACTCCATTATTCCCAAAGATATTTTCTACCTTGAATCAAATCGGCCCTTCAACAACCTTGTATCACCATCTCATAGATTTCTTGACCTTTTCGACCCCATAGCCCAGTTAATATGACATCTTTTTACCTATCTTATATCTTTGATTAGTTTCATCCCTCACAACCTAAAAACCAAAACTAAAAAACCTACTTCATAACTAGCCTAAAATCAGAACAGAATAAGCAAACACACAGATATCCCTTACACATATAGAGAGAGCCCTCTCTGAGTCCAGGAAGGCTAGGTCCTTGGGCTTCAAAGCTTGGTTTGATGTTACACTGTCATTTGGCTTGCCAATCAGCCAAATCACGGGACCCTAACATAATGGCGATCACGGTGGGACCTTCTGAGTTAGTGACAATCTAAGTACTCCTTAGTAACTCTTGAAGTCTCATTAAAACTTAGAAAACTTAAGTGTTGTCCGAAGAGTAGAAAATAGCTCCTTCACCATCTTAGCAAAATTATGAGTCAGTTATAGGAAAATTTTCCAAACCTCAGGACTACGTAAAACTCAGAAAACCCAAAAAAACTCCCTTATATTGGTTTTTGACAGTATTGGTGGTGGACCATACACATATACCTCAAAACAACTAAAACTCCACCTGGCGACTCCACTAGCCTCCAGTAGGCCTTACTACTTTACTAAACTCTAGGAATACTATCTGATTGGCTTATCCCACCGCTCCCTAACATAATGACGATCACGGTGGGACGTATTGAGTACATGACATTCTAGCAAACTCTTATAGACTTTTCAAGTCCTTCAACATTCAACTTAGACCATCAGCCTTTAGAATCATTTGGAGTAAACTCTCTGTTTCACCATCTTATCAAAGTGATGAAACAGGTTTGGAATACCTTAAGTAAACCATAGGCTGCACATAAAAACTCAGAAAAACCCCAAAACAATTCCCAGATTGGCTTTTCTTTAGTTACTGGTGGTGGACCATAGCTAAATAAAAAAAACAACCAAGTTCCACCTGGCGACTCCACTAGCTTCTAGTAGGCCTAAAAACTCCATAAAAGACTAAAAATTTATAAACCATACCTTTCTACTAACTCATCCTTCTAGAAACTTAAACTTACGGTGGAAACTCTATAATCTGTGACAATCTAAGTGTAACTTAGTGATTCAGAACACCTCACCATAAACATAAGAGATCAGCAGAAACCTTCTTGCCAAGAGAACCATTAGCTTGTCCATGCAGCCTAGCAAAATGTTGAAACCAAGTGAATCACTCTTCTTTGCAAGTTTTCCATTTCAAAGTTGGCTATAAAACTTTTTCCCAAAGCATCTTTGTTAGCGTTGGTGGTGGACCATAGTTCTCATAAGAAATCCACCTGGAGACTCCACTAGTCCATCCCTTTAGTTTTGACCATCCTTCACATTAGGAAAACTTTAGAGAGACCATCTATCCAAAACATTCACTATTACCATCCTCTCTAAACTTTAGACCTGAAATCTAGCTTCACGAAGAATCAACACCAGATCTCACCTAGACCCAAATCCCCCTATCATAGTAGATGACCTAGAGAAGATTCTGTGGCAAGTTTTCGAAACTGACAATCTAGCTACCGATAGGTCCATCCGTAAAACAAGATCAGTACTTGAACATCTTACTACCTTACCAGATTCCTCTTTTGACTTAGAATCAGAAAAAACTCTTTTTAGAAGCAAGTCACAAAGTAAGATAAAATTTGACGACCTTGAGCCCCTAGATATGCCACAAAGTCCTAGAACAGAAGCCTCACCTACCACACCTCCCGACTTTCAACTTCTCCATCACTTTGGCTCATACCATCCCAGATTTGATCAAAACCAGGTTACTAGTCTGAGTACATCCGCCACACCCATCCAAACCACTACTGTTCAAACCACATCAGCCCACCCCACAAGCCCTTATTTTGTACATCATCCATTAGCTCCCATCATGGCAGCTTGGTACGCACCCTTAGTGTTGCCACAACCCTTGGCTCCCTTACCACATGACTATCAAGCCAAAATCCCACACTTTACCGGAGAAGAGACGGCCACAGCTCAATAACATGTAAGTAGGATTAGCGATGATTTTGAATACTTTGAAGTACAAGACGAAACCGTCAGAATGAGAATGTCCGCCCAAAGCCTGGGCGGAGAACCCAAAACATGGTTTAAGATATTGCCTCCAAATAGCATCCAAAACATCACAGAACTCTACCAAGTCTTCATAAACAAATGGGAAATCCGAAAGAACCCCATTCAAATCCTGTCAGAATATAACAATCTAAAACGGGAAAATGGGGAAAGTGTCCAGGGATACTGCACTAGGTTCAACATTGTGTATAACACCCTCCCACCTCAATTCAAACCCCCACTTGGTTCAGCCTTGGAAAAATTCCCCAAGGGTTTTGATCCAGACATGACATATCAACTAAGAGACAAGGACCCCCCTACCCTAAAGGAAATGCAACAAGTAGCCATAAAAGCAGAAGCCAACTTAGCAGAAAAAAGAGCTAAGACTAGATCAGAAAGAAAAGTCACATATAGAGATGAGGTCTCCACTTCATCTCCTTCCCTAGATCCTAGAATAGATGACATAGTCAAGACCATGGCCAAAATGTGGGAAAAGATAAATGAAAAGACCCCTGTTAGGGACAATCAGCCAAACCCTCCAAACAGAAACCGGAACCAAAAATTTAGGAGGGAACAACCTCAAAATAGACCAAGGGAAAATGACCAACAAATTAGGCCACCATTTAATGAAAATTATGTGGAAGAGGATGATAAGGATACATAACCCATTGATGAAAGTCATTTGAACCTCATAGGATCTGATAATGAGAGTGAGGTGTATCTCACAGAAGAAGAACAATCATTCTTCTCTCCGAATCAGGACGAAACCAACTATGAAGATCCCGAGGATCTTTCCATAGATTTCCAGAATGCCATAATAGAAGCTCATAAGCAGTATGAGCTTAGAAGCCGGAAAAATCAAGACAACTCCAAGAAAAGTAGCTCAAACACTGCTAAAACCCCTGATACCATCCTTAAGAAAGAAGTCAACAGCAACAAAATCATGGTCGGGAAAAATGACCAAAACAAAGATAGAGTTACCCAAACTGATCTTGATTCAGATATTCCTAGTACTTCCACAAAAATTCCCGAGGTGGCTGTGGCAAAAAAAATCCTGAAACAAAGCCAGCAGACTCAGAACATAGAGAAGGTCATGGTTGAAAAAGATGAAACAAACATATCTAAACTACAACTACCTTTTAGTTTTTAGGGCGAGATCGCCAAGATAAATATCACCATGCCTCTTACCGAGATTATCACCCAAAACTCTTACAAGTCCCAAGTGTTGAAATTCTTGAATATAGGAAGTGATGCCAACACCCTTAATCTAGCTGATGACACTCCTGAAGTGTTGTTTGGTCTGAAAGTAGAAGGGAAATTCCAAGAGGGAACCACTCTTCCCTTTTACATCAATTTAAATATCCACGACCAAATCCTTCACAATGCCATGCTAGACTCCGACGCCTCGCATAATCCTATGCCGAAGGTTGTAATGGAAATAATAGGCCTGGAAATCACAAGACCATACAAAGACTTATATTCATTTGATTCGAGTAGAGTCAAATGCCTAGGTTTGATCAAATACCTTTGTTTCAGTTTGGCCCAAATACCTACGAAACATCTAATCATGGACATAGTAGTGGCAGATATTCCTCCCAAGTACGAAATGCTTCTATCCATATATTGGGGAGAAAAGCTCCAAGGGATTATTCAACTGGATATGTCCTTCGCCACCATTCTTGTGTTTGACCAAACAAGAATACTCTATCGAGAGTCACACATGAAATACATGATCAGTGGCCAAGAAAGGCCAGATAACATTCCAATGTATTCTGTGCATTCTGACCTAAACTCTTTTATTCTCTATACTGATGAGGACATTGAAGAACAATAAGAAGGAACTGAAACTGACTTAGACCCACCACATCAGCTGCCCCTAGTTCTCTATGATGAACTAGATACTCAAAACTACCATGATCAAGAACAGCTATTTCTTGAGGAAAGTAGGTATGTTCCTTCTGAAATAGGAATAGAGCAAGAAGCACAAACCATCATGTACTATCAAGCGAATTGCTCAAACCTCAGTCAAATATCAGTAGTGACCTTCGGAAACTTTTTTAGGATAAAGGCATTAGAAGACTTACATGTCAAAAACCTGTTTGGAACTCAGGAACAAGGGAGCTTGATGTTTTTACCATACCTCAAAGATTTACCATCACACAACTCTTCCTCTACAAGTGAAACCTCGACTGTAGCCATAACAGCTCAAGATCCAGAAAAAGTACCTGATAAACTCCTTATGAGCAAACATGGTAACCACAGTCCAAATATACCTGAGTTACTTGAGCTGGCTAAAATCCTGTCATTCCATCAAAGACTTAGAATTGCTAGAATTGGAAATCTCATACAGAATACTGCTTCATACAGAGAAAACAATGACAAAAACTATGCCACTACTATTACTCCAAGAAACAGTTTCGACAAAAGAAAGTACAAAGGTCTGAACCAATCTGTAATAATCAAAGACAAAATAGTTGGTCATAGGGTCTGTTTTTATTTTAGAAACACCAATGCACATCCCTATAACAGAAAGTTTATCCTTCCTACCCAAGACCATGATATTTCAATGAAAAATGCTTTTGGTCATATGCCTTTGCAAGATTATGTTTCAGGTTATAATGAAATGATTCCCTTGCAAAGTAGACAGCTCAAATATTTTTTCCATTATGCTAGAAGTAATTCCATTTTCAGACTCAGAATTGAAAAACCACCAGATATAAAAAATATGCTCATGAAAGCCATGTTTCCAGTCCTGAATTTCTGCATATTTACATACCTTGATGATGTCATTATTTATTTCAAAAATGACGAAGAGTATATGCATTACTTAAGGAAGATGTACATTAAAGGAAGGAGTGGAAATCAGAGGTATAAAGAGGTACAGCGGGAAGATACGGGTTCGTTCAGAGATTCTTGCATGAATCCTTATGTCATGCTGGAAAGAGAAAACTTTCGAAATTTCTCTTTTCAGCAGTTGAGTGGGCCAAGAATGATAGGAGATCCTTATGAGCATAAGATGCTTAAGTTTCACCATTTCCAAGATTTCTGAGTTTAAAACATTTTCATTCATTGTATATACCACTGTTTGAAGATTAGATAAAACAGAAAAGTCAAAAACAATAGAAGAATAGAAAATAGGGCGGTTGAAAAATAGAAAAATGCCCCATGTTCCAAAAAATAGTCATTCAGAAAGCGCACAAGTCTAAATGCTGCTACTAGTACTCAAATGTCTTATTCAGTTGTCTAGCCTAATCATATCTGAACATGTTTAAATTTATTTTCTGATAAGTTAGTGAGTGAAAAATATGGTCAACATTGTGTAAGCTTGACTTATCAAAGAGAGTAGATTAGGAGAAGATACTGGTTCCACATGCCCAAAACAGAACCAAAGAGGGCATCGGGGATGAAAAACAAATTATACATCTTAGCCCTATTTTTCCTAGTTTCCATTTCTGCAAAATAATATTTGTGTGTAGTTTGTCTTTCATGTCGCAAATACATGACAAATCAGACTGTATAACCCTGATTTGATCATCTTTTCAATTTCATGTTTTAGATTAGAGAACAAAATCCTGTCAAACAGCTTAATCTTGACAGTCGATCTATTTTAGGTAGAGTAATGAAGGAGTTCATCAGTTTAATCTGAACTCCCAGCAGATATAAGTATAGAAGTAGATAGGTTCATTTTACAAAAAAGAAAAATATATGTTGTCAAAAGGGTAGCTAGTCCAAATGCACCCAAAAGAAGAAAAAATGTTAGGAAAGATAGTGGGGTAGGTAGAAATATCATTGATGCTAATCATGCTTTCTCTTTTCAGAAGTAGCATCAAAGAAGAGTGAAATTTGTGCCAATGGGTAAGGCACTGGTCTTCATAAGCCAAAGATCTGAAATTCTGGACACCTCCTCAAAAGGAGCTGCCCTCCCCAAATGGAGCCACTGTTAGTCATCAGTATTTTTCACTTGTTGGTGATGACTAGTTGTAAAAACCAAGTTTTTTAGCAGCTGATCCAAAAATTTGTCAAATTTTCCAGCTGAAAAACACAATTTTTTTTTTTTTTCCCTCCTATCTTTTCACTTCGCCCATGACGAGATGAACCTCATTATCAAATCCTACCTAGCCTCAACCATACTAGCCTGCCCATCAGCTCTAAAAAGGCAATCCAAATCTGTTCAAAAAATCTCCCCTAAGTTAGGAAGTGGTGCTTTAAGGCATTTCTCCCTTGGAAAACTATCCAAGAGCCAAAAACCTCCATCTGCTATAGACTAGTCATAACAGACCTTCCTGCTCTGCTCATAAAGTTGGTTATAGCCCTAGGTCATGCCACTAATACACCCTTAAGTCTCAGCAATACATAGACCATAAGTCAAGCTGATTTTAGGTGTTTTTACAGTGTTTGATGGATATTTCAAGGACAGAAACATACCAGCATCTCAAAAGACAATTTTGAGCTCCAAATGAGAAGACAACTGCTTCTCAATGTGATCCTGAGCCTGGGATACAGCTACAGAGCAAAGAGTTTCTCATCAAGCTCCTGTGACCACATTCAAAGCCTGAAAGAACAGTGAATGAAAAAAGACAACACTCTCAAGAGGCTGTTGATATGACATGACTAAAAGCCTCCTTCATTTATAAGCAGAGGGTTTGAAGACCAAAGAACCTCCTTCATCTATAAGCAGAGGGTTTTGAAAGCGCCTCCTTCATCTACAAGCAGAGGGCCAAAGGTAAAGTCTATTTTTGGGTTTTTCACTAACTAAGAAAAACTTTGGAGTACAGTGAAACAACAAATGAAGATCTCTACATTAAAATGATGAGTTAAGGCAGAGGTATAAGAGAAGCCACTAACAGCTTGACTCATCAAAAATTCTGCATTTGATTGAGACAGAGGTTGAAATAAATATCAGACATTTTGTCAAGTGAATGGCCTCCTTCATTCATAAGCAGAGGGCCAGAGCAGTGATCAATTCTAGAGCTTTCACTAACTGATAGACAAATTGTAAACACAACAGGAGACAGTTGAAACAGAAACATGATGTAAAAGACAAAGAAGGAAAGCAGGGGTACCACTGTAATCCAAGAGGTTAAACTTGTATCTTATCAAGGTTTCTTGCCAAAGACAGTCTGGAGCTCAAACAAAACAAAATTGAAGAGTAGTTGATGAGATGGGTCATTACACAGGCAAAAGAAATGATAGTTATTTTTCAAAGAGTACTGATCTTCCTACTCATGAGGGGATGTCCTTCAGATTACTCATCATAAGTTGACAAGGGAAAATTTGAGTTTAGTTCTTCCCAAGAAAGGTATTGCAGCTAGACACATTTGTTCATAAAATGCAAGAAGGACTTTGACATGTTTGTTAGATTCTGGGGAAAATTTCAAAACAAATATAGGAATTTTCCTTACAAAGGGTCAAAAGTATCTTAATACTGCGCTCTGAGTAAAAGCAGGGTTTAAAAAGAAATCCCCTTTTAATGGACAGAGGATGGGAAGACATGAGTAAATGCAACTGATTTCTGTACACCCACAGTCAGAAGAGGAAACTTCAAGGACACCTAACAGTCAAATCATTTTCACAGTAGGGCATCATTTCCCCCAAAGCAGCTAGAGAAAACACTTTAGTTTAAGGTCAAAAGGGTAGATCCACCTCCTTGCAAAATGGAAAAGGTGCTTTATAAATCATTGGTATATTTTTAAGAGGATTCTTCATGTTGAAAAGGTCACCAAAGGCACAGTAGTGGCAGAAGTCACTTTTCAAATGTGTAACACAAAGTGAATAGAGTTGACCCTTGGAAAGAGTCATAACCATTGCCACTTTTCAAATAAAATACACAGACCTTTTTCACCAACATTTTTCAAAGGGATGGGCCCTCTTAGCGCAGTTAAGATTACTTTGGGTTTTAAAAAAGTGAACCAAGGCATCATTTCAAAGAGAAAAACCTTCAAAAAACCCTCACAAGTCTAAACCAAGGGTTTTTGTTTTGTTTGCATTCAAAGGAACAAAGGGACCGTTGTAAGTTTATTCAAATCTCCCAAACCACAAGTCAAACTCCTCTTCTCCGTTCACTGGATCGAGAAATTAGTTTTGGGTTGCAATTTCACAGAATTTCGGGTTTATTAACCATGCAGTGTTCCTGTACACCTGTGTGGCATGTTCAGGCCGATTTTTTACACAAGACTACACTACCGCGCGACATGCCTGTAAGTGTTGGTCCTGTCGGCCCGACAGTGACCCGACAGCTTACCTCTGTGCGGTGTTCTTCTTCACAAACATGCCGTGCATCTGTTGACGGCTCAAACACCTCCAAAATAAGTTAAAAATGGCCCAAAGTCCTTAAAACAACGACATCATCGAATTTTCAAGGTATTCTTTGATCCTCCTTAGTGTTGTCAAAATTTTGAAGGGTGAAAAATGTTGTGTTTTTCCAAGACTGAATGCGGGTAAAAAATAAAGTTTCCAGTGTAAAATCGAGGAGCTGTGTTTCATATTTAAAACTCAGAATATGCCCATCAGTGAAGGCTTTGTAAAAAATTTGAAAAGTCAACACTACTGTAATGAAACAAAGTTAAAATCTGTCAGCTATGTGCACTATTGAAGACAGTGTTAAGGAGGGTTAAGGTGTTTGTTCAAAAATCTGGGTTTGCAATAGCTATGTTTGCCTAGAAGTAAGCTTAACCAAATGGTGGTTTCCTATTAATGATTAAAAACCTCACAAACTGCCCTCAAACAGTATTGAAAGAAGAAGCACATGGCTTTGAGAGGTGCAACTATGGGTCTATGTTCAAATAGCATTGGTCATTGTATGATGTTTTTTCCTTTTTCAAAGGTTTCCTCTGTGTTAACAAGGCAAAAACAGGGTTTTGATTTTCCATTCCATAGAGCATAGTCAGTGAGTAAAGCTACCTTTTCATTCAAAGGTGTTGTCAAACTGGATATGAGGAAACAATGAAGTACAAAGAGGGCAATGTTTTGTTTAAAGAGGAGTTTTGTTGTTAAATGTTACAGATATTTGAGCTCACACCGAACAAAATAAGCTTTGTCACCTTATGCTATTACACAGTGACCTTGGACTGTGTATACACTTTGTTGGACTATGTAATAGTGTTGAATATACTTGTGGAAAAGCATACAAAGAAGAGAGTAGTGTTTTGAACTAAGAAGATTGTTGTTATGCCTTTATCCAAAAAACAAGGCTGTCATGTGTCCTCCAAAGCCCAAGCAAGGATAGATGAGCTCATAGGCGATTTTGATGAAAGTGAAGGTGATGATCAGCCTAAGAGAAAGAGGCCTAGAACCATAGGGCTTAAAAGAGCCCTTGAGAGGCAAAAAGAAGAGGAGAAAGCCCTTCTCAAATCCACTCCTCTCACAGCATTGTTTGAACAGGAAATAGAAAAAAATAAGGAGGCATGGCTTGAAAGAGTCAATGACCATTTGGCGAAGAAATTGGAGAGGGAAAACAGGGATTTAGATTTGCAAAGAAGAATGACGAAACATTACCAAAAGTTAAATCAGTTTGCCCGGCGCAAGTTAAAGGCTGCCCAAGAAAAGCTAAAGGAAGCTAAAGGGAAGCACCCGACATGGAAAGTGAAGAAAGACACATCAGGACTTGAGATTTTGGCCAGTGCTTCAGAACATATTGCTAAGAACCCTTGAGGGTCATGCTCACCAATTTTGGGCAAATTTTGACATACTTTGGTTTTTTGGCATTTTTGAGTTTTTGGTCAAAACTCATGAATTTCGCTATTTCAGTTTGGGGGATCGTCAAAGGAGGAGAATGGTATCATTGGATGCGATAATTTTAGGAGCATACTCTCAGCAATTTTTAGGACATTTGGAGATCATTTTCTCCCCCGAAATGGCGAAAAATGCTCGCTTTTTGCACACTCTGCCCGGTCTATCAGCAAACTGTAATTTTTGGTTTTTGACTCACAGGTTCCGTTTTGGAGGACTTACAGGCATCAGATTGAGAAAATTTTAGTTTTTCCAGAAATTAGACACTTAGTGATTTCCAACGTGCTATCATGAGCCTCATTTCGACATCAAGAAGGCTGCTAAATGTTGCTCTCAAGTCAGGGGACCTTTTGCTGATGTAAATTTTAAATATTTTTGTAAATTTTGAACCTTTAAAAACTGATATTTCCTCAGATGCGTTTAGCTATTTTTGCACATGAGAAGTTATGAAAAGTCAATTTAATTCCCTTTTTTAGAATTTTTTAGATATTTTATAAGATATTTTGTGCCTTGGGATTTGCAAAGCCTCAAGAACAAGTTTAGATATTTTGATTAGGCCAATGGGATGGCAAGTTGAACCATGAGGTTTTCCTCACTTTGGCTTATATATTCCAAAGGATTTCATTGTAAACAAGGCTTAACTTGATGATAGAAGCAATATATGGTCATATAAGCTTTGGAAAAAATACTTGTCTCATGCTTTTGGATTGCCTCTTGGATGTTTTTGGATGATGAAAGAGGATTGTTGTTGGATTCCATGACTTGGTAGAATGGTATAGTGTCTCTTTCTTTATTTTGTCTTCAATTTTCCATTCATGAATACATGTTTCTTTCTTGCTATAGATCAGTAGAGAAGAAATTTGAGACATGCCCATGGAGGCACCTCAAATTTCCTATTTCTTCATAGCTTCTTTGTTTTCTTCTTCCTAAGTAACATTAAAGAATTCTTAACTGCTCTTTAATTATTTAGGATATTGTTGCTTGTTTCATTCATGGTTTTATACGTGCTAAGTATGATTTATGGTATGCCCTGCTTACCTATGGCTAGTTATAGCTCCATCCATGAAATTTCTCTTTGACTGATTACATTATCATTCTGTTGAACCAAGGAGGCCTAGTTCCGATCTAGCCCTTTGTCTAAAGTTATGCCAATCTTGTTTTCAAAGTGCCCAATAACTTGAAGTACTGTGTTTAGGCGTTCCGACATAGTAATTTAAGTTTTTTGTCTTTCTTAGTTGTTTTCCCCAAAGTCTGATAGCAATTTCCCAAAGTTAGAGGGTGATATATCTCTATGCATGGCTGGAATGTTTATTTCTATGTATTGATTAGTTTATAGTTGCATTTCTCATGATTAATGGTTTTCCCTACCATTTTTATGTTATCTATTAAACTAGTTATGCTTGAAACTCTTTTTTGTTCAAAAACTTGATGTCTATTTACTGTATTTTCCCCAAAGATACTTTCTACCTTTAATCAAATCGGCCCTTCAACAGCCTTGTATCACCATCTCATAGATTTCTTGACCTTTTCGACCCCATAGCCCAGTTAATCTAACATCTTTTTACCTATCTTATATCTTTGATCAGTTTCATCCCTCACAACCTAAAAACCAAAACTAAAAAACCTACTTCATAACTAGCCTAAAATCAGAACAGAATAAGAAAACACATAGATATCCCTTACACATATAGAGAGAGCCCTCTTTGAGTCTAGGAAGGCTAGGTCCTTGGGCTCCAAATCTTGGTTTGATGTTACAATGTCATTTGGCTTGCCAATCAGCCAAATCATGGGACCCTAACATTATTATTCAATGGGTTTCCTTACCCATTTATTCTCCTCCCAAGTGAAATTTGAAAAATTAATGTTCCAAATTGTTGTCGGAAAATTTTGGAACATTACATTCATCCTATTGTGAACAAAATCAAATTTTTCAAGAACAATGTAATATTGAATATTTATCATCTCGAAAAATGGCTTTACATTCTATGGAGAAATTTGGCAATTCTTTAATAGAATTTTTTTCAAGGAAAAACTTTGAATATCAATAATAATCTAGAAGAATCTCAAAAGAAGGAATTGGTGAATATACTTCATAAATATTCCTTTTCTTATGCATGGGAATACATCTATATGAAAATAATTGACCCAAACACTTGTATGCATCACATCTATATAGAAGAAAATACCAGACCAATCCGACAACCCCAAAGGAGGATGAATCCAGACTTAAAGGAAATTGTTAATAAGGAACTACAAAAATTGTTAAAGGTAAATTTCGTTTATCCCATATCAGAAAATCAGTGGGTTTCACCATTGGTAATTGTTTCGAAAAAGAATGGAAAATATATATTATGTATTTATTATAGGAAATTTAACAAATCCACTTTAAAATATCATTTTCCACTTCCTTTTATAGATCAGTTTCTTGGCACATTGGCAAGGAAAAAGTAACCAAATCCAAGTAGCTTTAAAAGATCAAGATAAAACAAAATTTACCTGTCCACATGGAACTTATGCTTATCTAGTACTTCCTTTTGGGTTATGTAATGTACCTGCAACATTCAAAAGGGAAGTTCTAGGAATTTTTTTTGATATAATTCATGATTGCGTGGAAGTTTACATGGATGATTTTAATGTATACGGAAACTCTTTTCAAGAAGCTCGTAAAAATTTGGAAAAACTTCTCACTAGGTGTAAAGAAGAAAATATTTCATCTAGTCATGAAAAGTGTCTTATAACTTTTATTGAGGGAATTGTTTTAGGCCACCATATTTCAGGAGATGGAATTAAAGTGGATGCATCTAAGGTGGAATTCATTTCTAAATTATCAGTTCCTACTTGTCAAAGGGATGTTGTAATATTTCTTAGTTTTTTTGGTTACTACAAAGTATTTATAGAAAATTTAAAAAGATTGTCTCTCCACTTTTCAAATTTCTCACAAAAGATTGGGAATTCATCTGGAATTCTGACTACTAGAAAGCGTTTGAAGCTTTGAAAGAAAACATTTCCCAAGAACCCATATTTATGTATAAATTATACAATATGCATGTATATCTTGGACTCACATGATCTAACAATTTGATAAAGTTAAACACTGAATCACTTCTACAAATATTTGCGAAATTAAAAACACAATCACCAATTACATAACCATGAAGAAAGATCAATCAAACACAACACAAATAATTTCCTGGGGAAATCTTACAACAAAAAACCCCAATATATTCTATTGTATATTATATCATGGATCATGAAACAATTACATGAAAAAATATTCTCACAAGAGCCCTCAGTACATCAGCTAATTGTCTCACACTATCATACAAAAATTCGCAAACCCCTTAGATAATTTACTATCTCTAGACAATTTGCCTTCACTGCACAATCCATGCTGAAGAAATCCCTCAATTGATGCCTTCTTTCCCGCCATGACTGTGCAAGTATCATGGGTGCATCCAATGTGTGTGTGCTTGCATGTGTGCAAGCAGATAATGTCACAATTTATAGTTTACTTCCCTTTCACCTAGAACTCAACTGGGTCTCCAATGGATCTAAAATGCACGCAGCTAATAATAGTAAACCTTGAGTTGCATGTGAGATCACTACTTGTGAATTAATTGATAATTAATTCACTTGATCTCTCACTAGTATATCTTCAGTTACAACTAGCACAACTGAGTTTAACTCACTTAACTAAGTTAAAATATTTACAACTCATGCACCACTGCACTTCTAACTCTGTTACAACTAGAATCACTCAGTTACAACTAAAGTCAACCCACATGCCCCGCCAACAAACCTTTTAACTAGAAATTCACTTAGATAACTAATTTTCCACTTCAGTTAACTATTTTTAAATTCTCATTGAGAATATATTATATTTTAATGTCCATCTAAATTAAGGGGTAATAAAAATAGGCATGCACCTAAAAATAGCCTGTGGGCCCCACCCTAGTATGGGTGCTTAATTTTCACTAGGATCATGGGTGGCATAAATTTGTCTTGTTGAATCTCAAAAATCACTCTCAACAAGAAAGGGATTATCCTTCACCCCGATCCTGTCTCTATGGTGTTTGAATTTTCTCCTGGTGAGCACCTTCATTAGAATATCTGCATCTTGATCTTTCGTGGGAATGTACTGAAGGAACATAATTTTCCTCTCCACACAATCTTTGAGATTATGGTACCATATATCTATATGCTTGGACCTATCATGAAACACAGGATTAATGGAGATTTTAATGCAACTCTAATTATCACAATGAATCACTGTCAGATCCATCTAAGAACCAAAAAAAACAACCAAGATCTTTCTCGTCTAGGTAGCATCACATGTAGCTTGAATCACTACCATCTATTCCACTTCCACTAAAATGAGTGCCACGGATCTCTGCTTCCTGCTGTGCCAAGAAACAAATATAGATCCAATGCTAAAGATCCCCCCTGATGTTCTCTTTCTGTCTGATGGACTTCCAGCCCAATCCGCATCCGTGAAGCCATGAATATTCACTCCATTAGTCTATTTGTACCATAAACCATACTCTGATGTGCCCCTCAGGTATCTCAAGACATGCTTCCTTGCCTTCCAAAATAGCTTGGTAGGTTTAACCGTATCTTGACTCAGTTGGTTAACCACATAGAAAATGTCTGGTCTCGTGTTCACTAGATACATTAGTGAACCCACTAACTATCGATAGATAGTAGCATCCACTACCTCTCAAGAAGTAACATCATCTTTCCTCCAGTTTCTTGGAAGAGGAGTATCCATGGGTTTGCAACTCTCCATGTTAAACTTACCCAATATTTCCTTTGCATACTTGCCTTGAGACACAAAAATTTCACCATCTCGCTACCATATTTCCAATCTAAGGAAATAATGAAGGAGGCCCATATCCTTCATTTCAAACTCCCTTGCAAGATCCTCCTTGCATGAGTGTATCACCTGCTCATCACCAGTAAATATTAAATCATCAACATAAATAACAATGATTAAAAGCTTACCCTCCACCACAATTTGGTATAGGTTTGCATTTGCTTCACTTTTGGTGAATCCTAGTCTAGTGAAATAACTGTCTTTCCAAGTGTACCAAGCATGGGGTACTTACTTCAGCCCATATAATGCTCTTTTGAGTCTGCGCACATGCGAATTTCTATTGAATATCTAGAAACCTTCAGGATGCTCTATGTACACCTCTTCCTTAATGATCCGATTGAGAAACACAATTTTCACATCCATCTGATGAATGCGCCATCCCATCTGCACTGAGAGTGCAAGGATGGTCCTTATGGAAGAGTACCTTGTGACAGGTGCAAAGGTCTCATCATAATCTATCCCCTTATCAAATTTTATATCCCATTGCACAATAGTCATTGTGTTGTTTGGAAAATACACACGATAATTATGGGGTGTTTCTGTGTACCCCAAAAAATTCCCAACTTCAGCAGTGGGCACCAGGTTCTTAATGGCATCCTTGGTCACATGCACATAAACAGATGAAACAAAAATATTAAAGTGTGAAACATCCAGTTTCTTACCAGTGAAAGCTTCTTCAAGTGTACTCATGCCAAGTACTCTATGAGGAAAATGGTTCTGCACATAAAACACGGTGTTCCATGATTCCGCCCACAAATGCATTGGTAGGCCCTGATCATGAAACATCGCTTGTGCTGCACCCATGATCGTCCTGTTCTTCCTCTCTGTGACCCCATTCTATTGTGGGTTATGAGGCACTATGAGTTCTGTTCAAATTCCTTCTTTGCTGCAGAAGTTCTTGAATTCGTTAGAGATGTATTCTCCACCATTATCGCTCCTAAGAGCCTTCACTTACTTCCCCAACTCTTTCTCCACCAATTCCTTAAACTCACAAAACTTATAGAATTTTTTATATTTCTTCTGAATGAAGAATATCCAGCATTTACGAGAAAATTCATCAACAAATATTACATAGTACTTATGTTTTTCTATTGAAGCAACCGAGAATGGTCCACACACATCTGTGTGAACTCTCTCAAGGATCCCTGAAGCATGGTTATCCTTCTCATGAAAGGTGGAATTTACATACCTCCCCATGGTGCAACCCTTACAATGATCTAATTGAGCAAGTGTTCCCATTGGAAGTCCAATAGATATTTGCTACATGACTTTCAAGGCTCCATGATGAAGATGGCCCTATCTCCTGTGCCATAATTCACCCTCATCCTGGCTCGCCACTTTCTCTGCCTTTCCCATCATGGCAACGCAACAATGTACCTATATATTGTATATATTCTTAACATGAATCCATATCCTCTTGGCTTGACCCGTTGTTTTATGTCATAGGAAAGCTTTTCCAACACTAAAAATAATGACATAGGCTCTATCCTCCAATATTGCGACTGAGACCGAATTTTTCTTCAGACCTGGTACATTCATTACATATTTTAATTGAAATGGTTTACATGACTCCCTATAAAATGTAATGGTACCAATCCTGGTAGCATTGTACTGTCCGTCGTTTCCCATATCAATATGCATCTGGACATCTTTCTCCTCCAAGTCACTGAAAAGTTCCTTATCTCCCATCATGTGAAAGGAAGCGCCACTATCCAAATACCACACCGATCCAAATACACTTGACACCATGCATTCAATCAAGGAGAAATCAAGCTCAAATTGTGAGGCAAGGGCCTCAACAGCTACAGATCCAGAAACCTTCTTGTTATTATTCTTTTGTGGACAGTTAGTAGCAAAATGCCCATGTTCGTGACAGTGAAAACACTTCACCTTGGACATGCCCTGCTTCTTTCCTTTAGACTCGAATTTAGAATGGAATTTATCCCCATGCCCCTTATTCAACTTGGAAGCCAAAGAACAATACTCTTCATCGTTATTCTTTGATGAAGAGCCATATCTGGTGTTCTGCCCAAACTCCTCCTGCACAAGATCCGACCGCAGTCATTCCCAATCCAGAAATGTTTACCATCCGTTGACAGAGTCTTCATAACTATGCCAACTCTTAGGAAGTCCTAGGAGATCAAAGCTCACCAAATCATCATCAGCGACTGTTATTCCCACACTCCCCAGTTCATCCCAACATTGGACAAAATTTGTGAGATACTTTGGAATGGTGTCACCCTTTTCCATCTTGATCTTGCCGAGTTTATATTTTATCTCCAATTTCCTATGGTCGCTGCTACTTCAGAATATATCTGTCAAATCCTTCCACATAGCATATGGTGTGGATTTCCCATGGAGGCTTGAGACAATGTGGTCTCGTACTCCCTCCAACAGTATCCTCCTCGCCTTTGCCACTTTCTTTTTCCATGCATCAAGATTAGCAACATCTGGCTTAGGAACATCTTTTTCAATGAATTCCTTCAAGCCATTTTCTTCGAGTACTGCCTCCATCCTATCCTTCCAAGCAATTTATTTTGAGCTATCATCAAGTGTATACTCTAACCTCAAGCCATTTAAAGCCATTTCAATCTTGAATCAACTGTAGCACCAAGAAAGTATTTCTGCAAATTCGAATTTTATCCAATCACAAACTCAACTCCTACTTCACTTCTGAAATTTATTGTGCTCTAATACCATGTATAAATTATAAAATATGCATGTATATCTTGGAATTAGTCGATATAACAATTATCTAAAGTTAAATACTGAATCTCTTCTACAAATATTTTCAGAATTAAAAACACAATCGCCAATTACATAAGCATGAAGAAAGATCAATCGCACACAACATAGATAATTTCCTGGGGAAAGATTACAGGTAAAAACCCCACTATATTCTATTGTATATTATATCATGGATCATGAAACAATTACATGCAAAACGGTTCTCACAAGTAACCTTATTACATCAGCTAATTGTCTCACATTGTCATACAAAAATTCGCAAATCCCTTAGCCAATTTACTATCTCCAAACAACTTTCCTTCACTGCGCAATCCCTGAATTGATGTCTTATTTCCTGCCTTAACTACGCAAGTATCATGAGCACATCCAATGTGTGTGTGCTTGCATATGTGCAAGCGGATAATGTCACAACTAATAGTTTACTTCCCTTTCACCTAGACCTCAGCTGTGTCTCCACTAGATCTGACATGCATGCAGCTAATAATAGTAAATCTTCAGTTGCATGTGAGATCACTACTTTTGAATTAATTAATAATTAATTCACTTGATCTCTCACTAGTGTATCTTCAGTTACAATTAGCACAATCGAATTTAACTCACTTAACTGAGTTAAACTCTTTACAACTTTCACAACTTATGCACCACTGCACTTCTTCCTTTGTTACAACTAGAATCACTCAATTACAACTAAAGTCAACCTACATGCCCCACCAACCAAACTCTTAACTCGAAACTCACTTAGCTAAATGATTTTCCACTTTAGTTAACTATTTTCAAGTACTCATTGAGAATATATTACAGTTTAATGTCCATCTAAATTAAGGGATAATAAAAATAGACATGCACCTAAAAATAGCCTGTGGGCCCCACCCTAGTGTAGGTGCTTAATTTTCACTAGGATCATGGGTGCAAAAAAATTTCTCGTTGAATCTCAACACTTAAGATGACCAAATTGGAAATTACCTTTTCACATCTCAACTGATGCCTCCAACACTGATTTAGGAGCTGTATTATATAATAAAAAAATTGACTCCTACAGAGTTGAATTACACTGTAACGGAAAAGGAATTTTTAATCGTTGTACATGCCATCAATAAATTTAGACATTATAGCACTAGTTTTTAAACCTTCATTCACACATATCATTCTGCAATTAGATATTTGATGAATAAATCAATTACTAATGGCAGAATTATAAGATGGTTATTGTTATTACAAGAATTCAACATTACTAGTTTGGATAGACCCAGAAAACAAAACACATTTGCTAATTCTTATCCAGAATCCAAAATGATAATAATGATTCTCCTATAAAAGATAATTTTCTTGATGAATATTTGTTTTCAAGTTAAATCCCCTCTGTGGATTGAGGTGATATCTCTAGTCCTAAAGTGTGTCTAGCAACACGGGATTCTTTCTAATGAAAATCTCTCTTAACTAAAATTTACAATGTGACAAGAAAAGAGACCGAAGTACATTTTTCCCAATGCTATGCTTGAGTCGATTGATAAAGACCTTGATCCATGATCCTTTAAGGCCCGCTCCCTTCTACTGATGGAACAAAAATACCTACAGATGATCAAGAGCCAATAAAAAACGTAATAAAATACATAATAATCATAAATATTAGTTATTTAGCAGATCAAGGAGTACCAGAATATTTGTATAAACATTTAGAAAAATATATAAATCAAACATCATATGTTATTATTGATAAATTAAAAAAGGAGAGTTTACAACCCAAGAATTGATGTTGGAAGCATCCTTTGGTGAAAATCGGAGTCCTTCACCAAGCTCAAAAAACATTCCTTCTCCCAAACACTTAGGATTTATCACAATGGTATCATGAAAATGGATGAGAGTTCAGATGAGTCTAATAATTATCAACCAATCTCTAAACTTGGGGGAATGAGGGATGTGAATTTATAGGAAGGGAGAAGAGGTTGGGGGCCCATGAAATGAGGAGGAAGGCCCACTTTATAAAGGATGAGCTTCCATGGATGAGATCTAGGCTCTAAAATCAAATATCTTGACCTTATCACCATCGTTCAACAACCAATTCGACGCCCTTGAGCTTCTAGAGGTCGAATCTTCTCCTCCATTTGAGGAAGCACTTCCCAAAAGGGGTTCAACACGGTTTTCCAAGAAATTAGGCATTGACAACGCTAATCCAGAACTGTGAAAAGGACATCAGCGTGGTCATGGCACCAGGAAGGGCGCTAACCCAGGAAACTAGGAATTTGGCCAAGTTTCTTAAGTAATATTCTAAGGTATTCTTCTTTGGATCTTCAAGGGGATATGTTAACATATTTATTGATGATGGAAAAATTGCAGAGGATCTGTCACGAGGCATTTCATGATTAGGGATAGGAAAATGAGCATGGTCACAAATTACTGTGTAACAGATGCCCCCTAAAGAATGAAGGAAGAACATGGAGTGATGGCTTAAATGCTTTATGCACTGAGGAAAATAATGTAGATCACCTCCAAAAAACCTGCCAAACCAAACATTTTACAATATGCGAAATCTCTGGTATGAATATTCCTAACCAAATAGATTTTCACTAGGCATAAAATAACACATGAACCCATGACATGGTCACAACCATTCGTCTAAATATATCATAGAAATTGATCCGCGGTATGTATGCAACCATCTGTATAGATAGGATCATGTATACAATCATGAATATTTAATAACTCCCCGGAGTCTGGACCAAACATCATATGTGACCCAGGGTGCTCACCGAAATATCAATCAACCCAATGTAAGAATCTAGCCATGTGAATCAATGTGCTAGTGTCAAACATGGTAGAAACCACTTGATTACTGGTCAATGATGAGAATCATTAATAGGCACGAGAGAGACCACCAATAATTATGATGGACCTTAAGGTACTACAACACAACATATACGTGTGAATGAATGTGTTGACGTCAAACACTTGCAAAATAATTTGATCGAAGGCAAATGATGTGAACCTATCATCGAACATGAATAAATTTCCATTGAGGCATGCAAGCTTCAAGGTGCTGAAAAAAAGTTTCTAAATCACCTTCCTAGAAAATGAACTGAAGTCGATAGGAACTGATTCTTCGAAGGAGGGACATGATGATTCCCACATCATCAACATGAAACAGTCGATATCATAAGATGATAGGTGTGATTCGGGATTGTAATAGAGGAGGTTAGATAAGTAGAGAATGTTTGACAAAAAGGACTTCTCTTGAACATATTGGCGACACGATTCTAGAGTGTGGCATCATTTGACTCAAATAAGACCAGAGGTCATGTTGAAAAAATTGGTAATCAAATGAGAGGCAAATAGATTTCCCAAACACATGGAGTAAAAGTGACAAATGTAGGATGTCCCCAACCCAAAACAAACTACATATGAGTGTCATGTTCAAGAGCAACAAGCTTCCAAAAATAAACATAGGATGTTCACTTCCAATTTCCCCTCGTTATTTCTAATGAGTACCTCTTTATTTTTTATAGTCAACGTGAAGAGGTTAGAATATGATGAGCATGTAATTTCATTATTTGAATGAATCCATATTATTAAGTTTAATGAGCCCTAGGAAGGAGGAACTTGATCTCATCATGGTGATAAGTCTTTCATCGTTTAATCTTTAACGAGTCCAACAAAAGGATAACTCAGTAAATTTTCATGTTTAAGGAGTTTGGAAAGAAACAAAAAGGAAACTTCATCATGTCCCTTTTCATAAATCGTCTCTTGAATATGAAAAGGTAAAAAACAATATTCAAGAGAACCTCTTGACCATGTTCGATCAAAGTATTCCTTTTTTGTAATTAGTAAATCTCAGCTCGAAAAATGGGTAAAAATATACTGATACCATGTCAATTCATTCACACTAACAAGTTCGAAATGATAAGTAATCGACAATATTTTCATTTTTCGAGAGTCAGAAAAGAGCTAAAAATTGACTCCTCCTGGAGGAACGAGTGGTATAAAGGGTAGCAACTGGTTCTAGTGATGGTGGAACTACTCAAAACATGTAAAGGTCAAGAGGTTGGCTAACAAGACCACTCATCACAGAGGTTCCTAAAGAAAGGGTAAAACAACCAATTGAGAGCATATAATTGACCAAGCAGATGGTGATGATGGAATAAGAAAACCAAGGCTCATTTGGAAAAAACAAGCTAATAAAATGGAAGTCATGAGAGGTAGTATGGTAATGGTTTCATTTTTACACAAGATTGAAACAAGAAACTATGCTTGAAATTGGTTTTATTTTTTTACAATCTTGAAACAAAGAAAAAATATGATTCGAATAAATTTTCATGCCCCTAGCATGGTGACTCAATTCGAGGTACATGCCCCCCAAGCTTCATTTCATTCATCTAATTAGACTACTGGTTACTAATAGGTGGGTGGAATTAAGGTTTGTTTATGAGATCAAGTGAAAGAATCAACTGGGATTTTACGATATCTAGTTAATAACCCAAATTGAAAGGGGTTTTGTCTCATTTTTTAACGTGGTTGGCATAGTAAAATAACTATCCTCGTGACACCTTGTTTCATTTTTTAACGAGCTTGACACAAGACAAGGAAATTTTCTCTGAAGAGCTTGTTTAATTTTTTAAGGATCTTGATGCAAGGCAAGGAAATTTTCTCCGAAGACCTTTCTCATGGCCCATAAAAGGTCATGGCTTCTAAGAGGTTCTCATCAGATGGGAGAACAACACTCTGGAAATCATGATCCAATGCCCCTAGTACATGATTCACTGTATCACTAACCATATTATTAGAAGACACAAGCATGGAACAAGTGGCCACATAGTTAACCTCTAGAGGGGAAGATACCACTGGCATATAATAACCATTTAGGGATGATGGTTGGATGGGAGCCAAAATAGGACCAATGAATGACAACAAATCAATGGTCACAATTATTCCTTCATGTGGGAAACAAATTGCACAAAAGAGAGAAGAGACAAGAGCTCCCATGGAATAAGTATAATCACCCCCAAGGAGTAAGTTAAAGTCCAAAGGGCATTGGACAACCATCATGTATATATAGACAGTCTTTCCTCCCAAATTAATAGGCAACTTACGAAGGATCCCTAACGATTAACTGGTTCCTCTATTAAACACCAATAGATTCTGGGTAACAGACACAATCTGCGGAGAACCGAAAGCTTGCCAAGTATTTGATGATAGAATACTAACAAATGCACCTTCATCTACTGAAATTTGCAACAAGAAACAATGAAATTGGCATCCAGAAACAATATCCAAAAAATGGGATCCATAAATGGCAACCATGGAGGCTTTTGATTTAATTATTTCTTAATTAAATTAGAAGAAATTTGTGTCAAATTTATTCATCCCTTAAATAATTTGGACAATAAATTGTAATCTTATCTCCTAATCACCTATAATAGTTAACTGAGTGTTATAGACTTAGTTAGCTCATGAAATTCTAGGTGAGGGTGGTTGGTGAGGCATGTAAGGTGATTCTATTGGTTTTAGAGTCCAAGTTGAAGTTAGTGTATTAGGTTAATGCATGATAAATTGCTGGAAATACTGAGAGGGGGGGTGAATCAGTATTTATTTCAATTAGTACATTAGTTAATCTTCAATTATTATCAGTGTTTGTACAATGATAGCAGCAAACAAGAGGAACACAAATGCACACATTTTTTAAGGTGGAAACCCACTCCGGGACAAAAACCACCTAATGCTTTTCTAATAATTATTTAATATTCAACTCCAATTGAAAATAAAGCTCCAACTTCCTAGAATCTAGAAAAGAATTATTCTCCAGCTCCCATTGGATGGACGCTCCAACACCCGAGATTCTTCAATAGTCAACTGAACAGATGCCCCAACACCCAATGAGCTACAACTCACCCTAACACCACCCTACCACCCTATAGAAGAATAAAATAAGAATGGACTCCCATACCAGGGAAAATGGTCCACTTTACAATGATATAGAATGATGTAGAAGAAGAATATATACTAGACCATAAACCCAACTTTGACACAACCACCTAATGATGATCCTAGACCTCCCAACACTGCCTCTTCAACCCTTGGTAGATAGACACTAGTACAATTTGTACAATAATGTATTTACAATGACTAAGTACAATGATACCTTTACAATGATTGTATGCAATGCTGCCCACTTGAAGACTTCATATGATGAAATTCTTGTTGTTGTTATGCACCTTGGTTGCTTCTCTTGTCATGCTACCCTCTTCTGCACCTTGCTTTGCTTTGCTGCCGTAGAAAGTCTGGTCCTTTGCAACCCTTGACAACACATGATCTAGCTTTTTCTTGCCTTCTAGGAGCTCGATATTGAATCTGGTGTATCTCTGTTATTTCAGATCCTCAATATCTGATTTTCGGTCCTATAGTAGTCCTCTAAGTCTTCTTTCCAATGCCACAAGTCTGACCCAATTTGGATTCTTCAAGAGAGATTTATACCCAATTTCTCACACTACCCTAATTATGGACTATTTCAGTAGAGCGCATTTGTACGGCATGCCATGTGTCACTATTTTTTCATTTTACTTTGAAATTGATATAGAGAAAACTACAGATTGTGCACTACCTGCCAATTTTTATGGAATTCCAATATGATACTCAGAGAGAGAGTTATGATGATTTTACCAATGTCACTTCTTTGAGATGAATTTCAGGAACCTGCACAAACCCTTACTTCCACAGATCATATCTCCAAAAATGTTGCGCAACTTAATCTGAAATTTTTACTGAAGCTTCCTCAAGATTTCGGCTTCACCTCGGAAAAATTTCAGCTTTTGAGCCTTCGTATAAAAATATTTAGAGCGAAAATTCCACGATGACCTATTTCAGATGGCCAAATCCCATGCATAAGGAGGAAATGAAGATCACAATTTATATGAATGCCTAAGTTGAGAGGGGCTTCAACAAGTGAACGTGGGAGGGATATTCGGAGCTTAAAAAATATTAATTATGAATTTTCAATGACCCATGCTCCAACCCCATGTGGTTTTAGCCCACTAACTGGGGTTACAAACTTCAAACATGAATATCTCTCAAACTATGAAGAATTACATGGCGTGCCATATATCAACAGAAACATCTCGACATGTAGAAACCATCAAAAGCATTATTGACCCAAAATATATTAATTTTGTAGGTAAAAATTCCCATGCAATATTGGGCTAGCCCCTGGTGCTATTTGGGTTGACATCAATGACAACCGCTGATCAACAATCTCCCCCTTTGGCATTGATGGCAACAGAAGTACTACCCCTGCGATCATGACACCTCTTCCTACAACATTCTCTCCCCCTTTGACATAAATGGCAAAGGGTAACTCCCCCTGAAACACAACCATCCTGTGGACCTGTACACACTTCCACTCACGTTGACACACAAACGTCCTATAGACCTGTACGCACTTCCACTCCCCCTTTATATTCTGAAAAAAGGAAAATCTAATGAAAAATTGGGAGAATCCCAAGCTTTTGGCAAAGATATTCCAATGCTGGCGAATATTTAATATGTGATTCTTTTGGTTCTGCTTGGAATCTTGCTACTTTTCCAATTTCTTGCATAACATTTGTTCGGGAGGCTATTACATATAGAAGACTACTAATCATAGATCTATACAACCTTTGATCCACATCCTTAGCTGAGTCGTCAATGCTCAATTTGCAACCAAGTAAAGACATCTCTAAATCACTTTGCACCTTTGTAGCAAAATTCTTACTTAGTCGATCATCATTGCTACCAATTATTGTATCATCCTCTTTAGCTATTAGACATGCTTTAGTTACTTCACCCAGAACATATATGTTGTTTGGAGCTCGACTTGCTGTAGCCACAATTTCACCATACACGCATTTCCTGATTTCACATTTCATGGAGTTGAATAGTATTGTGTGTCCTTAATCACAGATGTGTGCAACACTGAGAAGATTTTGATTCATGTTTTCAACCAATAGAAAATTCTTGGCTAGAACATCTTTGCTTTCGAGAGTGACAGTACCTGATCCTATAAAATTTGAAGATCCATCATTTCTAAAGGACACGGTTCCATCCTTCTTCTCTTTCAGAGATACAAATTTATTTCTATCTCCTGTAATATGCGTTGAGCAACCGCTATCAACATACCACACATCTTTGTTCTTTTGATCCTTGAGAGAGAGAGCACAATTATCATTCTTCTTCTTCTTCCATGTTCATTCATTATGTGGCTTCGAAGATTTTTCTGGAGGATTTTCAAGTCTATAGTCTTTGGCTATGTGTCCAAAGTTTCGACATTTGTAACATTCCATATTATTTCTTAAATGTTCAAATCTATTGATATTTCACTGAGCCCTGGGAGGTTCATATTTGACAGATCTCCTGGAATTGTATTCGTTCCTAGGGTACGTGTGACATTTTACAGCTTTATGACCAAATTTTCCACATGAATAACAATAGCCATAAAAAATATGTTGGTACCTGGATGGAAATTTTCGTCGAGGAATTGTCTTCCAAGGTTTTTCTTGCGAATCTTGTCTAATGAAGTCTACATGCATGTCAAATCTCATAGGTTCATTGTATTTTGTTGTATAAGGTCCTACTTCTTCTTCTTTGTAACCGATGCCAGTTTTGTCGTTGTAAGATCGTTGATTGTTTATGAGTTCTTCCAATGCCCTTGAGCTGTTGGAATAGTTTTGGATAGTTTTTCCTTTCTTCACTTCCTCACGCAGCGAGACTACTTCGGCTTCTAATTCTTCCCTTTCTTGGTTGCTTTCTTCCAACTTCTTTTGAAGTGACTCTTCAATGCATTTTTTTCTTCAACTTCAATTTTGAGACCTTGAACTTATTCTTCAAGAGTTTTGGAACGGATCTTCTCTGCCTTGAGATATTTTATAAGCTTGATTGCTTCCTCATAAAATTCGTCTATGGTCCATCCTTCTTCTTCGTTGTTTGATACCTCTTTCTTATTGTGCTTGGCCATAAAAAATACTCTATCATTGACTTCTTCTTCACTATCATTTTCTTCATCAGATGATGAGATATCTTCTTTAGAGAGAAAGTTCCTTTTGGATCCTTGCTTGTTGAATTTATTAAAGCCTTTCTTTATTTTTTAGTTGCAATTACTTTTGTTTGGACATTTTGCTGCAAAATTCCCAACCTCATTACAGCTGAAACGTATCAATGGAAGTTTACCTTTGAATTGTCCCTTACCAATTTCTAGTTTTCTCATGAAGTAAGCATATTATTCATTTGAAAGACCTTCTTCATCATCTCCCTTTTCTTCACACTTGCAGGTGCATGTATTTTCAATTGAAGGTTGTTTATCCTTATTGCTTTTCTTAGACACAACGAATGCAGTTTCTAGATGCGAGGTATCCTCTTCTTCATCAAGTCTCATTTCATATGCTATGAGAACTCCATGTAATTCCTCTTTGCTGAGTTTGTCCAGATTTGCATTGTATTCTAAGACCGATACCTTTGGGTTGAATCTCCCTAGTAAAATTCTAAGAATATTCCGTATAATAGTCTTCTCGTTAACTGGCTCTCCCAATCCTTCCAGAGTATTGGTTATTTCATCAACGTATTGAAATTATGCAGCAATGTTGCAATCTTCTTTCATTCTGAGTTGCTCAAATTTTGCTCTATAGATTTTAAGCTTTGCTTCTTTGACATTTGAGTCACCTGGATATATATTCTCAATCTTGTCCCATACGTTTTTGGTAGTTTTACAACCCAACACCTTATGATAAGTAGATTCAATAAGTCCACTGATAATAATATTCTTCGCTTTTGCATCATTTGCCAAATTTTTCTTACCTTGTTCATCCGCAGTTGATGTAAATCCATTTTGAAAAGTGTCCCATACTTCATAACCTTGCGCCAAGAGATAGACCTCCATTCTTCCTTTCCAAAGTGCATAATTATTTTCATTGAATAGAGGTACACCATTCTTGGTATACTCCATGACCTCCTTCCAGCTGTTAAATTGTTATTGAAGGAACCAAGCTCTGATACCAATTGTTGGAAATACTGAGAGGGGGGGGTGAATCAGTATTTCTTTCAATTAGTACATTAGTTAATCTTCAATTATTATCAGTGTTTGTACAATGATAGCAGAAAAAAAGAGGAACACAAATGCACACAGGTTTTAAGGTGGAAACCCACTCCGGGACAAAATCCACCTTATGCTTTTCTAATAATTCTTTTCAACTCCAATTGAAAATAAAGCTCCAACTTCCTAGAATCTAGAAAATAATTCTTCTCCAGCTCCCATTGGATGGACGCTCCAACGCCCGAGATTCTTCAATAGTCACTGAACGGATGCCCCAACACCCAATGAGCTACAACTCACCCTAGCACCACCTTACCACCCTATAGAAGAATAAAAGAAGAATGGACTCCCGTACCAGGGAAAATGGTCCACTTTACAATGATATAGAATGATGTAGAAGAAGAAGATATACTAGACCATAACCCCAACTTTGACACAAACACCTAATGATGATCCTAGACCTCCCAACACTGCCTCTTCAACCCTTGGCAGATAGACACTAGTACAATTTGTACAATAATGTATTTACAATGACTAAGTACAATGATACCTTTACAATGATTGTATGCAGTGCTGCCCACTTGAAGACTTCGTATGATAAACTTCTTACTGCTGTTATGCACCTTGGTTTCTGCTCTTGTCATGCTACCCTATGCTACACCTTGTTTTACTTTTTTGCCGTAGAAAGTCTGGTCCTTTTCAATCCTTGACAACACATTATCTAGCTTTTTCTTGCCTTCTAGGAGCTCGATATTGAATCTAGTGTATCTATGTTATTTCAGATCCTCAATATCTGATTTTCGGTCCTGTAGTATTCCTCTAAGTCTTCTTTCTAATTCCATAGGTTTGACCCAATTTGGATTCTTCAAGAGAGAGTTACACCCAATTTCTCACACTACCCTAATTATGGATTGTTTCAGTAGAGTGCACTTGTATGGATTGCCACGTGTCACTGTTTCTTCATTTGCCTTTGAAATTGATAGAGAGAAAACTAAAGACTATGCAATATCTATGAATTTTTGCGGAATTCCAATCCAATACTCAGAGAGAGAGTTATGACGATTTTACCAAGGTCACTTCTTTGAGATGAATTTCAGGAGTCTGCAAAAACCATTACTTCCATAGATTATATCTCAAAAAATATTGCACAACTTGATCTGAAAGTCTTACTACAACTTCCTTGGGATTTCGGCTTCACCTCACAAAAATTTCAGCTTCTGAGCCTTTGTATAAAAAGAGTTAGAGCAAAAATACCACGATGACCTATTTCATATGGCCAAATCCCATGCATAAGGAGGAAATGAAGATCACAATTTATATGAACGCTTAAGTTGAGAGGGGCTTCAACAAGTGAACGTGAGAGGGATCTTAGGAGCTTAAAAAATATTAATTATGAATTTTCAATGACCCATGCCCCAACCCCATGGGGTTTTAACCCACTAACTGGGGTTACAAACTTTAAACATGAATATCTCTCAAACCGTGAATAATTACATGGCGTGCCATATATCAACGGAAACATCTCGACAAGTAGAAACCATCAAAAGTAGTATTGACCTACAATATATTAGTTTGGTAGGTAAAAATTCCCATGAAATATTGGGTTAGCCCCTGGTGCTACTTGGGTTGACATCAGTGACAACCGCTGATCAACATAAATCAGTTAAATCAATTAAGTGAGTTAAAGTCATCCTAACTAGTTGTAACTGATTGTTGCACTAGTGAGAGCTCAAGTGAATTAAATTAGATTTAATTCCCATGCAGTGATATTTCAAGTGATTGATGATTTACTATTAATATCTACATGCATGTCATTTCTGATGAAAACCCAGTTGAGAGAGAGGTTAAGGGATGCTATCTATCAGTTTTATTCTTAGTAAATTTCTGACGTGCAATTAGATAGTCATAGGATTTCCCATGATGTATTGCGCAGTTTTGGAAGGTTGAATTTCCTAATTAATAGGGATAATTTTTTCTTAGAATTGCGCAAGCAAGGCAGGCTAAGTAGAGGTTGGAAATTGGCTAAGTGTTGGTCAATTTTGTCTGGATCAGTGTGAGACAGATGGTAGAGTGCATCAAAATCTTGTGAGAAGAGTGCATTGTATTGTTTCATGATTCCTTGGTTGATTATACAATAAATATAGAGGGTTTTTGAGCAGCAAGCTTTCCCCATGAAAAATATATGTGTTGTGTAATTTTTTTTTCTTCTTTCTCTCACTTGGTGTGATTGTGCGATCGTGTTTAATTTTCACAAATTAACTGTAGAAGGATTCAATATCTTGATCTAGAATATTGCATGATAACATTGAATCCATTGGTATAAATATTGTTTGTATAATTTCTACATGGTATCAGAGCACCAGGAATCATAATAGTGGAGAAGAAATTGAGTTTGTGTTGAACAATATTAAAACTTGCAGATACTTTCTTTGGAGCGACAAGCGAATCAAGATAGCTTTCAATGGATTAAGATTGGAATACACACTTAAGGGCAGTTCTAATTATATCACACAGAAATACTAAATGGAGGCAGTTCTAGAGGACAACGGGTTGAAATAATTCATTGATAATGATATTCCAAAGCCCGCAGCAGCAGACGCCACTCTTCTTGATGCTTGGAAAAAGAAGGTATCAAGGGCGAGGAGGATATTATTAGAGGGAGTTCGAGATCACATTGTCTCGAGTGTCCATGGTAAGGTGACTTTATATGCTATGTGGAAGGCCTTGACAGATCTGTTTCAGAACATCAACGACCAAAGGAATTTTCCGCTGAAGGACAAGCTCAGGAAAATCAAGGAGGAGGGTGAGACGGTACCAACATACTTGGTGAAGTTCACTCAATGTCGAAATGAAATTTGAAGTGTTGGGTTGACCGTATCAGATGATGAACTGGTGAGCCTAGCACTTCTAGGCCTTCCCAAGAGATGGCATAGTTACCAGGACTTGGTACAACAAGAATTCAGGCGGAATAACACGGATGGATCCTCATCCAAGACTAATGACGAGGAAGATTGTGCCTTGGATGGTAAGGCAAAAGAGACCAAGGGAAATAAATCCCAAGGTGAATTGGGCAAGAAATACTTGTCAAAGATCAGATGTTTTCACTGTCACGAGCATGGGCACTATGCTACAAATTGTCCATAGAAGAAGGAAAGCAAGAAGGAGCCTGTAGTTGCGGAAAGTGAAGCATTGGCTTCACAATTTGAGCTTGATTTTAATATCATTGCATGCATGGCTAACACTTTAATGGGATGCATGTGGTATTTAGACAACAGTGCCTCGTTCCATATGACGGGGGATAGAGATATCTTCAGTGAATTGGAGGAGAAGGACCTACAACAGAACATAGAGTTTGGAGATGATGGGAGGTATAGAGCGACCGACATAGGTATGATTGCCTTTCAGAGGGAGAATGGCTCTCATCTCAAAGTAGGAGATGTTTTGTATGTTCCAGGCTCAAAGAAGAAGAATCTTGTCTCCGTAACGGTATTGGAATACCGTGGTTATGAAGTGATGTATAGAAAAGGAAAAGCTTTCCTTAAACAAATAGCCACGAGACAGGTGAAGAAGATCAGTTCAAGGGTCAAGAACTTGTATGATATCGAGGTTTAGGATGCATGCAAGGCTTTAAGGATCAAATAATTGATTAATTACTTGGTGTTTGAGAGGGAGAAATTATCTCTCAACATGCAGCCTCAAAAGCAGTCTCAGAAGGTTGTGGAGTAGCCACAATTGGAGAAGTAGAGAGGAGATCAAGTGGAAGATTCCACTCAAGTAGAGAGGAGATCGAGTGGAAAAGTCCACTAAAGCAGAGACCTCCAGGAGGGGGAAATTTCGAGCTAGAAAGGAAGAGGGAGTACATGCAGCTATACCTCCAGGTGTGAGGTGGGGTGATGTGAAGATATGATCCCAAGAAGAAATTTGGGTGGGATTCATTAAGATATTGTGTATCATGGATCGTACCTGGATATGAGGAGCCCACAATATAGTAGTAGTAGGAAGGATCAGTTAGATTGATACAGTCATATGTCAGGAGGAAAGAAATCAAAGTGACAGGTGTTGGATACTGGAGCACATATCAGAGTTGGCAGCAGTGCAAAGTGCATGGATGCAAATGTTAGCAATGTAGAAAGTCTAGTAGACATGTGCAGTAGGTACTAGTAGTTAGAAGACTCTGATGAAAAATGCATTATACTAATTTAGTTGTTTGGAGGCTATTCAGTTTCAGAAGTGTTGCATGCAGAACATTCCAAAGGTACTGGATCGGGAAAAATTGATTCCTTTCTTGTTGAGAGGGAGTGTTGAAATTTGAGACAAGAAACAATGAAATTGGCATCCAGAAACAAAATCCAGAAAATGGAATCCAAAAATGGCTACCATGGAGGCTTTTGATTTAATTATTTCTTAATTAAATTAGAAGAAATGTGTGTCAAATTTATTTATCCCTTAAATAATTTGGACAATAAATTTTATTCTTATCTCATAATCACTTGTAAAAGTCAACTGAGTGTGATAGACTCAGTTAACTCATGAGATTCAAGTTTAGGGTGGTTGGTGAGGCATGTAGAGTGATTATATATTTTTTAGAGTCCAAGTTTTAGTTAGTGTATTAGTTTAATGCATGAGAAATCAGTTAACTCAATTAAGTGAGTTAAATTCAACTATTTGTAACTGATTTTTGCACTAGTGAGAGGTCAAGTGAATTAAATTAGATTTAATTCACATGCAGTGATCTGTCAAGTGACTGATGATTTACTATTAATAGCTGCATGCATCTCAATTCTGATGAAGACCCAATTGAGACATAGGTTAAAGGGATGTTATATATTAGTTTTATTATTAGTAAATTTTCGGCGCGAAATTAGACAACCATAGGATTTCCCATAATGTATTGCGCATTTTTGGAAGGTTGAATTTCCTAATTAATAGGGATCAATTGTTCTTAGAATTGCGCAAGGTAGGCAGGATGAGAAGAGGCAGGAAATTATCTATGTGTTGGTTGATTTTGTCTAGATCAGTGTGAGACAGTTGGTAGAGTGAAACAGAGCCTTGTGAGAAGAGTGAATTGTATTGTTTCATGATTCCTTGGTTGATTATACAATAAACATAGAGGGGTTTTGAGCAGCAAGCTTTCCCTAGGAAAAATGTATGTGTTATGCGATTGATTTTCTTCTTTCTCTTACTTGGTGTGATTTTGTGATCGTGTTTAATTTCTGCAAATTAATTGTAGAAAGACTCAATATCTTTCTCTAGAATATTGCATGATCGGATTGAATCCATTGGTACACATATTTTTTTTATAATTTCTACATCATCTATTATTGTGCTAGGTACGACCACATTATAGGCATGTACTGTTATCTCAAAGGGCATGTAAGTAGGAATACTGTATCCTATCAGTTGAATCCAATCAAAGTAAGCGGCCAAAATAATTGGAGGGTGTGTCGTGGGAACGAGTTGACTGTTCCCTTGTGCTACCAGAATGGGAGGATCACCCTCCTGTACTGGGGGAACGGGAGGAATAACCTCCAATTCATGGGAATCTGAAGAAGCAAAAATAACCCGAGAGGTATGAGGTTCACTCTCTACGGGAAAAGCATGATCTAATGAGGGTGGAATCAGGTCAAATGTTTTCTCAACCAATGGTTGGTCGGGAACAAACTCATGGGATTCAATTTCGAAGAGAGTGGGATTGACCAGAGATGACTTCTGATCAATCACTTGGTCAACTAGTGGAGGATCAGGGGAAATCTTCTGGTAGCCAGCAAGAAGACGCAACTGAGAAGCAGTAAGGTTATCCAACACTTTCGAGGCTTTATCCACATAAGGACAAAGGTGAATGGAATTATTCCCTTCACATAACCTACAAGGAAATTTGACTTTACCCTTTTTCCCTTAGGCCTTATTATCACTAGTTGAGATTTTATCACCAACATGATCTCCAAAGGCCGATGAAAAAGGCTTATGTGAGATAGTGGACCACACTTCTAATATCTTGGGAATACCAGGACAATATCTAAGAAGGTGGTCACCATAACATAGCTTGCAAGCGAATTTGACATTGCAGACTGAATGGAATATTTTTCGACATCACTTTCATCAGTAGTAATGGTCGCTTAGTTGCCCCCTTGCTTATTTTTCTTCTACTTATTCATCCTCTTGTTCTTATTCTTAGCTTATTGGTTACTAGAATTCATACTTTCAACAGGAGAAGAGGAAGAACAGGGTGAAGAAATAGGTGAAGAAGGTGACGGGTCAACCTTAGGATCAACATGAGGTTGACAATGTTCAGGTGGAGGCGAACTTGGTTGAGAAGCATCTTGGACATTTGGAACCATGGTGGTTGAAAATAAACAAACTGGTAAACCCATGGTTAATCCCAAGAGGAACAACGTTGCCATATAGGGAGTACCAACATTTCCAAGAGAAGGAAAAGGACCATGATTCCCATATGAGGGGATTCCTTGATTGGTAAACTCAGGAACTATTTTCATTAGTCTCAACCTAATATCTGCTAAGGAGTTGTGCACGGGTAAGATGTTATTCCGTGGGCAATAAATTTTAGAAAAACACAAAATAAATAAAAAAAGGGGTGAGCTAGGCAAAAAGGTTTACCAAGTAACTGTGAAATGTAAAATACCTCCTGGTGAACCAAGAAGTAGGGGCAGGAAATCTCCCCGAATGCTATGTTCAGTTTATCACGTTTACAAGGCGGCTGATTCGGTTACCTACGATAGGCTTGCAACCTAATGGTGTCCCCCAAAATATACGCGATGGTACGTGGGAGTCCAATCCGTAATAATGTTGTCTAATGCATAACCATTCGATTAGAGCACCCAAAATATAATTATCATACATCAATATACTTCCATATGTGGCACAGGATATCACCCTCAGATTGTAACACAGACCATTTACAGCAGCTCCTACGTTTAACGACGCTAGAACACGTCTCTAGCCTAGACCTCTAAATTTTTGCGTTAATTCAAAATTATCCTTAGGTTAATTGAGGTTTATTTTAATTCAATCTTGATTAAAGTTTTAATTTCAAGGCTAAAAACGATGTCACCCAAATACCTATAATGCAACTAGCATGAGAAAATGATCCTTTCAATTTAATGAATGCTATCTAGTTTAGGGAAAAGTTTCAAATAATAATGCAACAAACGAAGCTTTTCCTAATCCATATCACTTTCAATATCCAATCCAAGTCAAAACATTCAAATATGCAAATTATGTAATGTAATCTATGAAAATTATTTATTTATTTATTTAATTTATTTTTTTCCGAGAATTATTAATTGTAATCTATGCACAATTTCCTTTTTTCTTTTTGATGAATGAGAATGCATTCAATGCACTTTTCGAAGAAAATAAAATATACTTAATGCACCTTCCAATGAATGAGAATGGACTCAATGAACCTTTTAGCTTTCAATCATTAAAAAATGTAATCTGAGTTCAATGATAGATCTCAAAAAATGACTTTTCAATGCAATGTGATCTAATGCACTTCAACGAAAAGTAAACCTTGAGATGAAAACTAGATGAATGAAAAATAAATTTATTTTATGGTCCCAAAAGAACCAATAATACTCAATAAAAAACAAATCAATATTCCTTCCAAACACACAACCAAAAGATAATAACTTTAATTGACTCAATGAATCAAAGACTCAACCAAAATTCACTTTTACCACTTCAAGTATAGGATGGATTTTTGCACACCATAAAGAAACTAACACCAAAAAGGAAAAACTTGATAGACACAGAGCATGAGGATGACTTAAGAGATCATGACACACTAGGCCTTTTATCAAAAACCCCACAAATTCTCAAATTTAAGGATCAACACTACTTTACATAGAAACAACTGTTGGAAATACTGAGAGGGGGGGGGGGGGGGAGGGTGGGAGGGGGGGTGAATCAATATTCCTTTCAATTAGAATTATTATTAATCATTCAAATCATTAGTTAATCTTAAATTATTATCAGTTTTTGTAAAACTATAGCAGTAAACAAAAGCAACACAAATGCACACAATTTTTAAGGTGGAAACCCCCTTCGGGACAAAAACCACCTGAATGTTTTTCTAATAATTCTTTAATATTCATATCCAATTGAAAATAAAGCTCCAACTTCCTAGAATCTAGAAAATCATTCTTCTCCATCTCCCACTGGATGGATGCTCCAACGCCTGATATTCTTCAGTAGTCAACAGAACAGATGCCCCAACACCCAATGAGCTAAAACTCACCCTAGCACCACCCTACCGCCCTGAAGTTTTGACAGGCTTGAAATTGTTGGTGACTTCATGCAGCAGCCTAGCACCACCCTACCACCCTATAGAAAAATAAAAGAAGAATGGACTCTGGTACTAGGAAAAATGGTCCACTTTACAATGATATAGAATGATGTATAAGAAGAAGACACACTAGACCATAACCCCAACTATGACACAAATACCTAATGATGATTCTAGACCTTCCGACACTGCCTATTCAATTCTTGGTAGATAGACACTTGTACAAATTTTACAATGATAGTTTTACAATGATGGTATAATGATACCTTTACAATGACTGTATGCAGTGCTGCCCAAGTGAAGGCTTCATGTGGCGAACTTCTTGCTTCTGTTCTGCACCTTGATTGCTGCTCTTGTCATGCTACCCTTTCTCACTCTTCAAAACATTAGATCATGCATTGAGTCTTATCTTGATGAATATATAATACTTGCAAAAACTCTTCAAGGAAATACCCATGACATGACATAATAATAGAAAATCTTACCTCGTCCTGTAGAGCATATGTCAGTGAAAAAAAAAAAAAAAATTAGAATACAAAGAACCTAATGCAATTAAGAGATAAACATGAATATACAGAATATACGTACCTGGATCTTAGCTCTACTACACCTTTCCTTTTTTTGCTTCCCTAGAAATTCTGGTCCTTTGCAGCCCTTGACAACACATGATATAGCTTTTTCTTTCCTTCTAGGAGCTCAATATTGAATCTGGTGTATCTCGTTTATTTCAAATCCCTAATATGTGATATTTGGTCCTGTAGTATTCCTCTGAGTCTTATTTCCAATGCCACAAGTCTAACCCAATTTGGATTCTTTAAGACAAATTTATGCCCAATATCTTACAATGGCCTAATTATGGATTGGTTCAGTAGAGCTAACTTGTACGATGGCCACATGTCCTTGTTTCCTCATTCAGCTTTAAAATTGATATAGAGAAAACTAAATTCTGTGCACTATTCACCACTTTTTACATAATTCCAATCTGATACTCAGGGAGAGATTTATAACAATTTTCCCAAGGTCACGTATTTGAGATGAAGTTCAGAAGACTGCAAAAACCCTAACTTCCATACATCATATCTCCGAAAATATTGAGAAACCAAAATTTGAAATTTTTACACGAGCGTTCTCATAATTTTGGCTTCGCCTCATAAAAATGTTAGCTTTTGAACCTTCATAGAAAAATGTTATGGCTAAAATTCCACGACGACCTATTTCAAGTAGCGAAATCCCTACATGAGAAGGATATGAGGATCACAATTTATATAAATTCTTAGGTTGAGAGGATATTCAACAAGTGAATGTGGGAGGGATTTTTGGAGCTTAAAAATGATTAATTATTGACTTTTCAATGACCATAACCAATGATTAGTGTCATGCCACAACCCCATGGTGTTTTAGCCCACTAACTGGGGTTACTAACTTCAAACACGAATATCTCTCAAATCACAAAGAATTACGTGGCGTGCCATATATCAACGGAAACATCTCGATGAGTAGAAACCATAAAAAATATCCTTGACTCAGAATATAGTAATTTTCCATGTCAAAATTCCCATGAACGATCAGGGTAGCCCTTGGTGCTTCTTGGGTTGACATCAATGACAACTACTGATCAACAATCTCCCCCTTTTGCATTGATGGCAACACAAGTACTCCCCTTGCGATCATGACACCTCTTCCTACAACATTCTCTCCCCCTTTGACATCAATGGCAAAGGGTAACTCCCGTTAACACACAACCATCCTGCGAACCTGTACACACTTCCACTCCCCCTTTATTTTCTGAATAAGGAAAATCTAATGAGAACTTGGGAGAATCCCAAGCTTTTGGTGAAGATATTCAAATGCTTAAGGAGGTAAAGGTTTAGTGAAGATATCAGTGATTTGTTCTTTTGTATCAACATATTCAAGTTTGATATTCTTTTTAACGACTTGTTCTATAACAAAATGATATTTGATCGTAATGTGTTTTGTTTTTGAATGCATGACATGATTCTTGGAGATGTTAATGGCACTGGTGTTATCACATAAGATGGGAATAGGCTCACTAAATTGTACTTGAAGATCTTGCAAATTTTGTTTGATGCAAAGGACTTGAGTACAACAAGATGCCGCTGCAATGTATTCTGCTTCCACTATAGATAATGAGATTGAGGTTTGATTTTTTCTCAGCCATGATATGAGACAACCATCTAGATAGAATGCTGATCCAATAGTACTCTTACGATCATCAACACTTCCTGCCCAATATACATATGTAAAGGATTGAACAATGAGACTTTTACCCTTGGGATACCACAAGCCATATTCTGTTGTGCCCTTTAGATATCGAAAAATTCTTTTGACGATAATAATATGTGGTTCTTTTGGTGCTGCTTGGAATATTACTACTTGTCCAACAGCTTGCATAACATCTGGTCGGGAGGCTGTTACATATAAAAGACTACCAATCATAGATCTCTAAAATCTTTGATCCACATCCTTAGATGAGTCATCTATGCTAAATTTGGAACATGTTACCATCAGAGTAAGGATGAGTTTGCAGTCTTCCATTTTGAATTTCTTGAGCATTTCTCGTACTGCATCCTTTTTTCTTATCCTGAGAATATTGTCAAAGTTTACGTGACCCATTCATTTGTCCATAACCAACTTTCATCTTCTTTAGCTAGTAGAAATGCTTTAGTTGCTTCATCCAGAAGATATATGTCATTTGGAGCTTGACTTGTTGTAGCCACAATTTTACCATACCTTCCTTTCCTGATTTCACATTTTGTGGCATTGAATAGCATTATGTGTCCTTGATCACACATTTTTCCAACACTGAGAAGATTGTGATTCATGTTTCAACCAATAGAACATTCTTGGCTAGAACATATTTGTTTTCGAGAGTGAGGATACCTGATCCTGTAACATTTGAAGATCCATCATTTCCAAAGGATATGGTTCCATCCTTCTTCTCTTTCAGAGATAAAAATTTCTTTCTATCTCCAGTCATATGCGTTAAGCAACCACTATCAACATACCACACATATTTTTTATTTTGAGCCTTGAGAGTGAGAGCACAATTATCAGTCTTCTTCTTCTTCCATGTTCGTTTGTTCTGTGGCTTCGAAGATACTTCTGGAGGATTTTCAAGTCTGTAATATTTGGCCAAGTGTCCAATGTTTCGACATTTGTAACATTCCATATTATTTCTTAAATGTTAAAATATATTGATGTTTCTTTGAGCCCTGGGAGGTTCATATTTTACATATCTCCTGGAATTTTATTGGTTCCTTGGGTACGTGTGACATTCTACAGCTTTATGACCAAATTTTCCACATGAATAACAATAGCCATGAAAAGTATGTTGCTACCTATATGGAAATCTTCATCGAGGAATTGTCTTTGAAGGTTGTTCTTGCAAATATTGTCCAATGAAGTCTACATGCATGTCAGATCTCAAAGGTTCATAGTATTTTGTTGTATAAGGTCTTGCTTCTTCTTCTTTGTAACCAAGGCCAGTTCTTTCATTTGAGATCGTTTATTGTTGATGAGTTCTTCCAATGCCCTTGAGTTGTTGGCATAGTTTTGGAAAAAATTTCCATTTATCACTTCCTTATGCAGCGAGACTCTCTGGCTTCTAATGCTTCCCTTTATTGGTTGCTTTCTTCCAACTTATTTTGAGGTGACTCTTCAATACATATTTGTTCTTCAAATTCAATTTTGAGACCTTGAACTTGTTCTTCAAGAGTATTGGAACAAATATTCTCAGCCTTGATCTCTTTTATAAGCATGATTTCCTCCTTAGAAAATTCTTCTATGGTCAACCCTTCTTCTTCGTTTTTTGATACCTCTTTTTTATTGTTCTTGGCCATAAAAAATACTCTCTCATTGGCTTCTTCTTCACTGCCACTGTCTTCAATGGATAATGAGCTATCTTCTTTAGAGGGAAAGTTGCTTTTGAATCATTTCTTTTTGCCTTGCTTGTTGAATTTCTTAAGGCCTTTCTTTCCTTTTGAGTTACCATCACTTTTGTTCAGAAATTTTGCTACGAAATTCCCAACCTCACCACAGCCGAAACATACCAATGGAAGTTTACCTTTGAATTTTCCCTTACAAATTTTTAGTTTTCTCGTAAAGAAAACATATTATCCATCTTGAAGACCTTCTTCATCATCTTCCTTTTCTTCACACTTGTAGGTGCAGGTCTTTTCCTTTGAAGGTTGATTGTCCTTATTGGTTTTCTTAGATGCAATGAACACATTTTCTAGATGTGAAGTATTGAATATTGCAACAAGAAACAGTGAAGGAGGCATCCTGAAACATCATCCTTGATCCTAGTTGGAAAATAATCACCTAAACTAGGTGGGGCCCACACAGGCTATTTTTAGGTGTATGTCTATTTTTTAGACATGGTGAGCATATTCTATATGTAGTAGGAGGCTATTTGTAGATGGTTGGTCAAATGTGAAAAATAAATGAAATTCTATTTTTAGAAGATTGGGCGAAGTGTATTTATAGATCGCTGATCTAAAAATAGATGCATGTCGATTATTATTAGCTCTTAATAATAATCAGACTCTAAACAACAACTTATTCTCTTGGAGCACTTAAATTCAGTATGCAGATTTGTTAAATCAATCGGCTGAAGGAATTACATAATTCCTAAGGGTTTACTGGATTTCATGCATGGAGGACTCAGTTAGAACTGATGTGGAAAAGTTATGACAGAGTTGGAAGAGTATTTCATGGAGTTGTATTCAGTTTAACTCAGTTAAACTCAGTTGAGCTAGTTGTATCTAATCTAACTGAATGATACACTAGTGACAGTGGAGTGAATTAATTATTTAATTAATTCACAAATAAAAACTCATTAATCAAGTGAACAATACAACATTTAAATACATTGCATGTCAGATCCAGTGGAGACCCAGTGGAGAGATAGGTGAAAGGGTGAGATAGATTATCTGTTGTGACCATAGTGATGTATGAATTGCGTCTATATATACATTGGAGTTTCCAATGATAATAACACAGTCAAGGAGAGTGGGATTTCATCGAATTTGTCTTTGTAATCATCTTGGATTGCGTAGTGGAGGTAAGCTATCAGAAGGCAGAAATCAGTGCATGGATTTGTAGATTTCTTCTATGTTAGTGTGTGACGATTATATTGTATTGAGAGCTTGATGTACTAAGCTCTTTATGATATTGTTAGATGATCTCCATGACACATAATATATGATATTTGGGGTTTTTAGCTTTAGTATTTCCATTAAAAAACTGTGTTATGTGTGTTTTTATTGCTTCATGTGTTTTGAAATTGTTGATTAAATTTCTGCAAGTATTATAGTGGAAGGATTTTGTATTTAGAAAGAATATAAATATTGTTAGATTGGGAGAGTCTGGATATATAAATGCATATTGTATATAATTTCTACATGGTATCAGAGCTGTGTTATAGATTTTCTACATGGAACGAGAGTAGGAATTTTTGGGCACGCGAGTTTGAAGAGCATATATGAAATTTTTGGTGAAATATTTTCAGAAAAAAAAATAGCACATTTGGATTCCTTGTGAAAAAATACCCAAATTGAAAAAACAAATCGGTCAAATTGGAGCTCGGATGAGGGTGATATCGTCGATTTAAAAGCAGCTCTTTTGTTAGAAAATTTTGCGATGGCGAGACAATTACAATGTGCACGAGCCAAGAATCTACATGCACTGAGGTACAAGATGCATGAAAAGCTTTGAGGAGAAAAGTAGAGGTTAGTGACCTGGTGGTTGAGAGGGAGCCTCTCAACATGCAGCCTAAGAAGCAGTCTCAGAAGGTTGTGGAGCAGCCACAACTGGAGATGTAGAAGAATCTTTATAGATTTGATGTCGATGGGATTTCTACGGAGCTTCCTACTGTTGGGAAGTGCAAGAAAGATATGCAATTGAAGCTTGAGAGGGAGCAGAATTTGCATGAAGGTAAGAGTGAACCTCGAGATGTGGAGCAACCACAAGATGAGGATCATGGAGTGGGAGTAGCCACTCATGCAGAGAAATTTCATGTCAGATGGGAAGAGGGAGTGCATGTAGCTATACCACCAAGTGAGAGGTGGGGCGACATGCATGAGTAATCCCAAGAGGCGATTTTTGGGTAGGATTCATTGAGATGGTGTGGATATCATGAATTGAACCTACCTATGAGGTTCCCATAGAGCAACAGTAGCATGATCAGTTGGATAGATGCAGGTAGATTAAAGTGACAGTGTCAGATACTGGAGTGTGGTTCAGAGTTGACAACAAGTGCAGAGTGCATGGGTGTAGAGTTCAATAGCGTAGTGGTTCCTGAAGACATGTGCAGTAATTAAGCAGAAGTCGAAGACTTTGATGACAGATGCATTATACTGATTTAGTTGTTTAGAGCCTTTCAGTTTCAGAAGTGTTGCAGCAAGAATTGCAGAGCAAATGCATGGAGTTGCAGGGAAATTGCAAAGGTTGTAGGGCGAATGCATGGAGTTGCATGTCATATGCAAATACATTCCTTTATTTTTGAGAGGGAGTGTTGAATATTGCAACAAGAAACAAGGAAGGAGGCATCCTGAAACATCATCCTTGATCCTAGTTGGAAAATAATCACCTAAACTAGGTGGGGCCCACACAGGCTATTTTTAGGTGTATGTCTATTTTTTAGACATGGTGAGCATATTCTATATGTAGCAGGAGGCTATTTGTAGATGGTTCATAAAATGTGAAAAATAGATGAAATTCTATTTTTAGAAGATTGGGCAAATTCTATTTATAGATCGTTGATCTAAAAATAGATGCATATCGATTATTATTAGCTCTTAATAATAATTAGACTCTAAACAACAACTTATTCTCTTGGAGCACTTAATTTCAGTATACATATTTGTTAAATAAGTGGGCTGAAGGAAATACGCAATTCCTAAGGGTTTACTAGATTTCATGCATGAAGGACTCAGTTAGAACTGAAGTGGCAAAGTTATGACAGAGTTGGAAGAGTAGTTCATGGAGTTGTATTCAGTTTAACTCAGTTAAACTTAGTTGAGCTAGTTGTATCTAATCTAACTAAATGATACAATAGTGAGAGTGCAGTGAATTAATTATTTAATTAATTCACAAATAAAATCTCATTAATCAAGTGAACAATACAACAGTTAACTACATTGCATGTCAGATCCAGTGGAGACCCAGTGCAGAGATAGGTGAAAGGGTGAGATAGACTATCTGTTGTGACCATAGTGATGCATTAATTGCATCTATATATACATTGGAGTTGAAAATGATAATAACGCAGTAAAGGAAAGTGTGATTTCATCGAATTGGTCTTTGTAATTAGCTTGGATTGCGCAGTGGAGGTAGGCGATCAGGAGGCATAAATCAGTACATGGATTTGCAGATTTCTTCTATGTTAGTGTGTGACGATTGTATTGTATTGAGAGCTTGATGTACTAATATTTGTATGAGATTGTTACATGATATCCATGATACATAATATATGATAGTTGCGGTTTTTAGCTTTAGGCTTTCCCGTTAAACAACCGTGTTATGTGTGTTTTTATTGCTTCATGTGTTTTGCAATTGTTTATTAAATTTCTGCAAGAATTATAGTGGAAGGATTCTGTATTTAGCAAGAAGATAAATATTGTTAGATCGGGAGAGTCTGGATATATAAATGCATATTGTATATAATTTCTACATGAAGTACCCTCTTCTTCATCAAGTCTCATTTCATATGCTATGATAACTCCATGTAATTCCTCTTTGTTGACTTTGTCCAGATTTGCGCTGTATTCTAAGACCAATACCTTTGGTTTGAATCTCCCTAGTAACATTCTAAGAATCTTTCGTATGATAGTATTCTCGTCAACAGAGTGTTGGTTATTTCATTAACGTGTTGGAATTATGCAGCAATGTTTCCATATTCTTTCATTCTGAGTTGCTAAAATTTTGCTATGTATATTTGAAACTTTGCTTCTTTGACATTTAAGTCACCTGCATATATATTATCAAGCTTGTCCCATACATTTTTGGTGGTTTTACAACCCACCACCTTATGATAAGAAGATTTAATAATTCCACCGATAATAATATTCTTTGTTTTTTCATCATTTACCAAATTATTCTTACCTTGTTCATCCATGGTTGGTGTAAAGCCATTTTGAACAATTTCCTATACTTCATAACCTTGCGCCAAGAGATGGACGTCCATTCTTCCTTTCCAGGATGCATAATTATTTTATTGAATAGAGGTACACCATTCTTGGTATGCTCCATGACCTCCTTCCAGCTATTAAAATGATATTGAAGGAACCAAACTTTGATACCAATTTTTGGAAATACTGATACGGGGAGGGAGGGTGAATCAGTATTTGTTGTGAAACTAGCTCATAAGTGTGTTGAGAAGAAATTATTTTACATAGATTGTGAAGAGGAAGAAGAAAATGAACAAGAAAAGAGATATCAACACCTTAAAAATAAGCCACTTCGAGGGGGCAACCTCTAATACATTACATGAATGAACAATTATTGGATTGATACAAATGACAAAACCTCCTTTCTATATATAAGAGTCCATGGGGCCACAATATAATCCTAGTGGGGCCACAATGTAATCCTAGCCGACCTAATAATAATAATGTAAGGGAACAATAATAACAATATGGCGGTTACATGTGTACAACAATAACAATAAGGGGGGCTACACTAACATAATAAAGGACTACACTATTAATATAGTGACTTAACATGCCTCTCTCCTTCAAACAAGTGTTGTCCTCAACACTTGATTATTTATTGATGCTTTTGTAAAAAATTCTCATCTTCCCATGTGGAATCTTCTACAGGAAAGTTATTCCACTTACTGAGATGCTTTGAAATTGATCGTACTTGTCGATTTCTTGTTTCTGTGACTGCATCAGAACTTCTTTCGATGTGATGTTGATCTTCCTGTTGTTTCATTAGATTTTGTAGCAAAGTTAGGTTATCCTTTGGGAGTTGGAGAACTTGTTGTTGATGCTCGATGTGATCTTACACTAATTTATCATCCATATTAGCTATTATTTGATCCTTCAAACCATACAACTTAGCCTCCATTTCTTCTTTTAAACCATCTATGTCATCTTCGGTTGCTCTTCGTAAGATCAAAATTTGTTGCACTTGGTACCATAATTTTGATATCTCATACTGCAATTCTTCCTCTTCATGCGTCATAGTATAGATTTTTTAGGGCCTAATGGGTATGTAATTATTTTTTTGACGCATTGTAGAACCCAATACTGATAAAAATTCTAAAATATGCCCTTGGAATCACTTCAAACTGTTTTTTCAAAAAAACATTATGCAATTTTAAAAACCAAATGAACACCTTTTTCTTTCTTTTGAGGAGCTCGATATTGAAATTGACTTATCTCTATAATTGCAGATCCTAAATATCTAAAATTCAACCCTGTATTATTCCTCTGAAGCTTCTTTCAAATGCCATAGGTCTAACTTGATTTGGATTCTTCAAGGAAAAGTTATGTCCAATCTCCCACAGTGACCTAATTATGGACTGGTTCAGTAGAGCGAACTTGTACGACTTGCCACGTGTTACTGTTTGCTCCTTTGTATCTAAAATTTATAGACAGGACACTACAGTCTGTTTAATTCTAGTCAATTTTTACACAATTCCAATCTGATGCTCAGAGAGAGAGTTATGAATATTTTCCCATGATCACCTCTTTCAGATGAAATTCGGGAGCCTGAAAAAGACCTAACTTCCACAGATCATATCTCCCAAAATATTGCAAACCAAGCTATGAAATTTTGCGAAGATGTTCCTCAGGATCCTGGCTGCGTGCTCTAAATATTTTAGCTTTTGAACCTTCGTAGATCAAAATTTATAGCGAATATGTCGTGATGACCTATTAAAGTGAAATTCAAGAGCCTGCAAAAAGCCCTACCTTCCACAGATCATATCTCCGAAAATATTGCGAATGAAGCTCTGAAATTTTGCGACGATGTTCCTCAATATTTCAGCTTCACACCATAAAAATTTCAGCTTCTTAAAATTCATATAAAAACATTTATAGCGGAAATTCCACGATGACCTGTTTGGAGCAGCGAAACCCTAGAATCCAAAGCTCTGATACCAAATGTTGTGAAACTAGCTCCAAAAATAGAAGAAAAGAGATATCAATGCCTTATAAATAATCCACTTCGAGGGGGAACCTCCAATACTTTACATGAATGAACAATTCTTGGATTGATACAAATGACAAAACCTCCTTTCTATATATAGGAGTCCGTGGGGGCCACAATATAATCTTAGTGGGGCCACAATGTAATCCTAGCCGACCTAACAACAATAATGTAAGGGCACAATAATAACAATATGGGGGTTATAGGTGTACAACAATTATAATAAGGGGTGCTACACTAACATAATAAGGGACTACACTATTAATATAGCAACTTAACAATATTCCTTTCTCTTAGTATTTTATTAATCTTTCATACTAGCATTAGGTATTCTTCAATTATTATCAGTGTTTGTACAATGATAGTTGTAAACAAAAGGAACACAAATGTAGAGTTTTTAAGGTGGAAACCCCCTCCGGGACAAAAACCACCTGAATTATTTTCTAATAATTTTTAATATTCAACTCCAATTGAAAATAAAGCTCCAACTTCCTAGAATATAGAAAAGAATTCTTCTCCAGCTCCCACTGGATGGACGCTCCAACGCTCGAGATTCTTCAGTAGTCAACTGAACGGATGCCCAAACACCCAATGTGCTACAACTCACCCTACCACCACCCTACCACCCTGAATTTTTCGCAAGCTTGAACCTATCGGTGACTTCATGCACTAGCCTAGCACCCTCTAGAAAAATAAAAGAAGAATGGAATCTCGTACCAGGTAAAATGGTCCACTTTACAATGATATTGAATGATGTATAAGAAGAAGAAACATTATACCATAACCCAAACTATTACATAAATACCTAATGATGATTCTAGACTTCTCATCGCTTCCTCTTCAATTCTTGGCAAATAGACAAATGTAAAAATTTCACAATGATAGTTTTACAATGACTTGGTACAATGATACCTTTACAATGATTGTATGCAGTGCTACCCACGTGAAGACTTCATGTGGTGAACTTCTTGTTGTTTTATGCACCTTCATTCCTTCTCTTGTTATGCTGCCCTTTCTCACTCTTTATAACATTAGATCTTGCATTGAGTCTTACCTTTATGAATATATAATACCTGCAAAAATTCTTCGGGAAATACCCATGACATGATAATAGAAAAACTTACCTCATCCTGCAGAGCATATGTTAGTGTAAAAAACAAAAAACAAATTAGAATACAAAGAACCTAATGCAATTAAGAGATGAACATGCATATATAGAATATAATTACCTGGAGCTTACCTCTGCTACACCTTGCTTTGCTTTGCTACCCTAGAAATTCTGGTCCTTTATAGCCCTTGACATCACATGATCTAGATTTTTCTTTCCTTCTAAGAGCTTGATATTGAATTTGGTGTCTCTCTTTTATTTCAGAACCCTAGTATTTTATTTTAGGTCTTGTAGTATTCCCCCGATTCTTCTTTCCAATGCCACAGGTCTGACCCAATTTGGATTCTTCAAGACAAAGTTATGCCCAATCTCTCACAATGACCTAATTATGGATTGGTTCGGTAGACTGAACCTGTACAACATGCCACGTGTCATTGTTCCCTCATTCAGCTCTGAAATTTATACACAAAAAACTACAGTCCATGCAATATCTACCATTTTTTATAGAATTCCAATCTGATACTCAAAGAGAGAGAGATTTATGACAATTTTCCCAAGGTCATATATTTGAGATGAAGTTCAGGAACCTGCAAAAATCCTAACTTCCATGGATCATATCTCCGAAACTATTGCGAACCAAGATCTGAAATTTTTACACGAGCTTCCTCAGGATTTTGGCTTTGTATCATAGAAATTTCAATTTTTTAACCTTCGTAGAAGAAAATTTATAGCAAAATGTCCATGATGACTTGTTTCAAGTAGCGAAATCCCTACATGAGGAGGATATGAGGATCACAATCTATATAAATGCTTAGGCTGAGAGGGTCTTCAACAAGTGAACGTGGGAGGGATATTAGGAGCTTAAAAATTATTAATTATTGACTATTCAATAACCACAACCAATGATTAGTGTCTGCCATAACCCCATGGGGTTTTAGCCCACTAACTGGGGTTATTAACTTCAAACATGAATATCTCAAATCGTGAATAATTACGTGGTGTGCCATATATCAACGAAAACATCTCTACAAGTAGAAACCATAAAAAATATCCTTGACTCGGAATATAGTAATTTTGTAGGTCAAAATTCCCATGCAATATCGGGGTAGCCTCTGGTGCTTCTTGGTTTGACATTAATGACAACCGCTAATAAACAAAAATTGTTCTCACAAGGTCTTCAAGGATAATTTAGACCCCCAAACCCGCACTGGTAGTGCTTCTACATAGCAAAAAAAAGTCTGGTCTATGAAACTATACTAGTGTGGGGAGAAAGTGGAAAAGATGGTTTTCAACGCAACTATAATTATAAATACCCGTGCTGGCAGCATGACTGTGTATGGAAAAAGACGAGTTGGTCAAGGAATTCTTAGGAAAATCAATCCAAACTGAATCAGTAACCTGAAACTAATACTATAAATAAAAAATCAAACCCTATGAAAACTCACAGAGACCTAAGCAAGCGTATATTTCATTAATTGATCAAACTGATCCAAGATCAGTCCAGGAAAGGAATGCTAAGAGGCTAAGATCCCCATTAGAGTCAAAAATTCAATTGTCAAGTAAAATTTCCTCTGCAGAAAAAGGTAATGTCTCTAGCCCTAGAGTGGGTCTAGCAACACAATATTATTTCTAATGCAAAGCTCTCTTAAATAAAATTTACAATGCAATAAGAAAAGAGACTGAAGTACCTTTTTCCCAACACTATGGTTGATTATGTTGATGATGAACTTGATCCACAATCCTTTAAGGCCCACTCCCTGCTACTGATGGTACGCGAATACCTGCAGATGATCAAGGGACAACAAAAAACGTAATACAATACATAACAATTGTAAACATCAGCTATCTAGCAGATCAAGGAGTATCATAATATTTTGATAAACATTTAGAAAAATATAGAAAGAAAACATCAAATGTTATTATTGATAAATTATAAAAGGAGAGATTACAATCCAAGCCTTGATGTTGGAGGCATCCTTCAGTGAAAATATGAGTCCTTCACCAAGCTCAAAAAACATTCTTTCTCCGGAACACTTAGGCTTTATCACAATACTATCATGCAAAGGGATGAGATTTTAGATGAGTCCAATAATGATCAAACAAGCTCTAAACTTGGGGGAATGATCGATGTGAATTTATAGGAAGGGAGATGAGGTTGGGAGCCCATGAAAGGAGGAGGAAGGCCAACTTTCTAAGGGATGAACCTCCATGGATGATATCTAGGCTCTAAAATTAGAGTGCTCAACCTTATCACTATCATTCAACAACCAACTCGCCGCCCTTGAGCTTCTAGAGGTCGAAGCTTATCCTCCATTTGAGGAAGCACTGCTAGAAATGGTATTGGCATATTTTTCCAAGAAATTAGGGTGCTGGAAGTGCTAAGCCATAACTGTATAAAGGACATCAATGTGGTCATGGCACTAGGGAGAGTGTTGACCCAAGAAACTAGGAATTTGGCCAAGTTTCTTCAGTAATCTTCCAAGGCAGTCTTCTTTGGATCTTTAAGGGGACATGTTAACATATTTATTGATGGTGGAAACATTGCACAGGATCTGCCACGAGGCATTTGAGGATCATGGATGGGAAAATGAGCATGATGAAAAATTACTGTGCAACAATATATTTTTCAAGTATCGATTAAATTTCCATGTTTTGCAGATATTGCTAACTATTTGGCTACTGGGAAATTACCACCATACTTATATTATTGAGAGAAAATAAAGGTAATTCAAACTAGTGCATATTATTCATGGATAAATTAATAATTATACAAGACAAGTCATGAATTAATCATTTGAACATGTGTTAGAGAAAACGAGGTACTAGAGATATTAAAAGCTTGTCATGATGAACCATATGGAGGAACTTTTTCTGATAAAAGAACTTCTAATAAATTCCTTCTCTTAGGATATTATTGGTCTTATCTTTTTAAGGATTCCAAAGAATATGTTAACAGATATGATAGTTTTCAAAGAATGGGAAAACATGTTCCTTTAGATGAAATTCCTTTACAACCTTAGGTACTTATTGAAACTTTTGAAAAATGGACTCTGGATTTTGTTTGTCCAATCAATCCACCATCAAGAAAATAAAGGTACATTCTTGTCTGTATATATTATGTCGCAAAATGGGTAGAAGCTAAAGAACTTCCTTTTTCTACTGAAAACGTTGTAGTTTCATTTTTTTTTAGGATATTTTTACTTGTTTTGGTGTCCCAACGGAAATTGTGAGAGATCAAGGTACTCAATTTACATCGAAGTTGGTACAGAAGATAATGGAGGAATAAAAAATTAAGCATAAAAAATCTACTCCATATCACCCACAAGCAAATGGAGAAGTTGAATCTACAAATAAAGTAATTGAAGAAATTATCATGAAGACTGTGCATCTACATACAAGATATTGGGAAAAAAAGATTCCAAAAGCTTTATGGGAATACCATACCACATGGATAAATACAATATGACACACTCCCTATGAACTTGTTTATGGGAATCATGTATCCTATTGAGTTCTAGATAAAGACCTTTAAGACACCAGTAAAATTGGGTCTTGATCTATCAGAAGCACAAAGACAAAGAATGGAGAAATTGAATGAACTTGATGAGGTAAGACAAGATTTTATTCATAGGGCTAATATAGTTCAGCAACAAAGATCCAGGTGAAATGAAAGGTTCATCAAAGAAAGAAAATTCCATCCTGGTGATTGGGAATTTCTTTTTTATTCAAATTTCAAATATTTTCAAGGAAAATTTCAAACTCACTATCTTGGGCCTTATGATATTGAAAAAATATTTGACAATGGAGCATTCAGAATTAGAACTATCGATGAAGAGAAAGTGACCTTCCTTTGAAATTGTCATAGATAACGAATATATCAAAAGCCATTGTCAAGATAAGAATTCATCAAAAATATGAATTTGAAGTTGGTCAAGGAAGATTCTTCTTCCTCTCCAGCTTAGCCTTCTACTTTCTTTTTCAAAAAAATAAAAAATAAAAAATAAAAAATAATATATATATATATATGAAAAGAAATTTTTTATATAAACATGAAATCCAACATTGTTGGCATGTTTATAAAGGAAATATATGTTGAAAACCAAGAATTCTTGGTAGTATAGATTTTCTTTCTAATTCCCTATTCTAGTCCCATTTTCTTTTGACCCCTCTTTTATCTTTTTGAAAATTAAGCATCTATCTAATTTTCAATAATCTACAACTCTAATAGAATTCTACAGTTGACATGGTAGATTGTGACCAAACAAATGAAGATCATGGCACAAGAAAAAATCAATGAAGATTGTAACGTGAGAACAACCTACAAAAGACAAGCCATAAATCAATAAGACAATAATCTAATGTATGTAAGTATTAAGTTTAATAATAAAGGAAAAACATTTGAGTTATTAAATAAATTATAAGTAATAGTTGCTACCACTACTCTGAGTAATGATTACCCTCATTACTCCCACATGACTTTGGTATTAAAAAAAAATATCTTTGGCTTGTCAACCAAGTCGTTCATGAACCTTGTCATAATTTGAAATTCACCCCCTCCTCTCCATTTATCATTCCAATTCATGTGGATCCCATTCCATTTTCACTTGGCCCTATTTCATTGCCAAGACCACCTTCATCTAATTTTTTTTCTCTAGTTCACTCATACATGAATCCTTTCATTCCATAACCTTGTCTAAAGAGTAATTATAGGATAGGCTTCTCTAATATTGGGGTGATTGTATGGCCATAGCTAAATGGAATGAAGTTCCTCAAGGTTTATCCACAGGTCAAAAAATTATTGTAGCAGGCACAGTGAATGGAATTTGTAGAGAAATTTGATGGGCATGAAAAGGAGGTAACAAAGTATTTTTCCCAGGCATATGATGGAATTGAAGAAAAAATTGGGGACATAAATATAATTTTGACAGAGTCATTTGTAGTAGAGGCTACCGAATTTCCCATAATCAACGAGAGTTGGTTCAAGAATAGAAAATTTGAAGAGAAAGAGTGGAAAATTTTCTTCAAGAATTCGGTTATGGATACTTCTTTGTTTAAAAAGGGGATACAAGTCACATATTTGAAAAATAAGTGGAGGAATTTGTTATTAATAATTCAAAAGTTTATAACTTGTGAAGAGATATTTGGTAACATGTTCTTCTACCATGCACAATTGATGATGAAATTTCTAGAATGAAATGAAATTAACCTACCATATTATCTACTTCATAGTTTAAGAAAGATGTATGGAAAAATACAGAGAAAGATACAATTCATAGACAATGACCTATACTATCATGGCCTGGTGGAAATTTTGATTGATACCCATATGATAAATATAGGAGAGAATTGGAAATATTTCTTGCTTGTGAATCATTTTAAGGAGCCAAAGCAAGAAGAGCCTAGTGGTAAGACAAGGAAAAGTAGAAGGAAATTACCTATAGACCCTAAATATAACTCACCTACACAAAAGGAGCAACATTCAGAGGATGATACTCCTCTTGCATATATGTTGGCAAATATTAAAAGGGAGAAATATTAGAAGAAACAAAGCCAAAAATAAAATTTAAAGTTCATCCAAGAAGAAAACATAGCAAGAAAAGGATAAAAAATAATCCCTTACTACCAAATCAAAATGACCATCTAATCCATCATCCAATATAAGAATAATTTCAAGGCTCAATAAAACAGTGCATGGAAAATCTAAAAAAACTTCATGATTTATCAACTTAGAATAAGATGAGGAACTATGAGTCCCATCACTGACAATTATATCACCAGTTTCTAGTCCAACTAAAAGAACTCCTAAAATAGATACTGTACAGTAAGAGATATATGATTACATAGAGTCTTTGGAGAAAATATCTACAAGGAAAAAAATGGAATCATCCTCAAACCAAGATGAAATTACTCATGCTGATCTTCCAAAGAGATCCCAAATTGTAAACACTCTTAAAGAAGAAATCTATGAGTTGGATGTACTATATAGACATTTAAAGAAGGAACATGAAACACTGCAGGTGCAGAATGAAATTCAAAATAAGAAAAATGACAACATCATGTTGCACCTTGGTGTGTGGTATGAGAAGAACGAAAAATTGAAGGCAAAAAAAAATCTCTGAAAAGAAATGTGATAAGCTTGAAATCGAGGATGACAATCACCACCAAGAAGGAAATATGGACTAACTTGGATATTGTTCTTGCTTAGGCATATGAAGAGGATCAGTAACAAGAAAGATTCATAAGTTTTGAAGTTTTTCATGAGGACATGCAATGCATTTTGTGTGGGGGAATGTTTAACCCCAAAATTGCTTCTTTTTTACAACCCTTTTTCATTCCATTCTCCTCTTATTGACCTTCATAACTTTAATTTGGGCATAAATTCAAGAGGCTTATGGAATATCAAGTACTTGATCATATTATATTTCATAAATGACATTTTTCTTTATTGTTTGGCTTAATATTTAAATTTGCTACATAATTACAATGATCCCACAGGTAATGTATGATTCTGTAGCTGAGTCCAAGGTTTGATAGGTTCTGAAGATCCAACCAAGGAATGGGGCATATGGGAAGGTGGAAATTATATGGTACAATGGTTTGTTCCTACCTTCATATTCTGGATCGATAAAGAAGACACCCTAGCAGCCTGGCCACAGGAAGCGTTAAACACCATAGGAGGTGCATCAGGTGAGCGAGATGCATATTTGTAGCCTCATGATTTGTTACGTTGATAGCAAATCATAAAAGGATCACGATATCTTATCTTTTAAATTTAATTTTAGTTAATGTTGATTAGCATAAGGTGTAATTCTATGAAACATTTAATGCATATGAGTTTTATAAATATACCTCTCGGCATAGCAAACACAAATTTATATTTTACATTGTAAAACACTATGTTTTATATAAACTCTACTTTCGATCCTTAATTCTATGTTGTATGATTGCAATGCATGGTTGATAAGCTTTTGAAGGCATCATATTGATACCTTCTTCTCATAGGAGGGTCTCTTAAAGATAGTAATGTTTTCCTTTTAACTATAATTATTATTTCATTTTATGTTTTCTGTAGGATTCTATTAGATTAATTCTTGATTTTAAATGCGAGCCTAAGACTGTTTTCATAGAAATTTTTTATAATCCTTTCTTATTTTGAGTGTAGTGACTTTTCTTGTGCACATGGACATAGCATAGGTTAACATAGATCAATAACATAGCTTTAAATTTCAATTATATAGATAGTATTTTAATTTTCAGAGATAATATTTATTTATGTCAAGAGTAGATTCATTTGCAGTGTGGTTTTAATTCAAGAAAGTTTGGTTTAAATTCAAGCAAGTGTGGTTTCAATTCAAGAAAGTGTGATCTCAATTTTAAAGAAAGTGTGGTTTAAATTCAAGAGTGATTTCATTTTAAAAGTAAGAGCAAGTGTGTTTTTATTTTAAAGCAAGAGTGGTGTGATTTCATTTTAAAGCATGAGTGGTGTGATTTCATTTAAAAGCAAAAGGGTGTGTTTGATTTAATTTTGAGTAAGCATGAATAATCACTTTAAGAAGAGTGTGATATTTCTCTCAATCTAGAGTAATAGAATCAATTTAATTTACTTACTATTATAGAAACATGTGCATTTCGATATCTCAAATTAACTTAGGAATTGTTTGAGTGAAAAATACTCCTAGCACATACAATGCACATACATTTCATCAGTATACTAGCCCTGGTTGATAATTTATGTAAGTAATTTAAAATCAATTAAATTACCAAACAGGTGCAAGGATCAGTAAAAAATATCAAAAATATTCTCTCAAAGAGGCTTCCTAGAAAATATAGATACCTAGTAATCATGAAAATAAAGGAGAATAATTGTGTTGAAAATCAATTAATGCAAGTGGAGAGTATTTTATCATAATTAGAGAGAAAAAATAGTGAATCACAAAACCATAATCATGATTCCCAATCCAAGATCCACATTATCAGGTCTTAAATTTAGCACCAACGAGCTACTTCATTCCAAAAATAGATATGAGGAAGTTTGATGGTAACGATCCTATAACATGGATATTCTATATGGAGCAGTACTTTGATCTATACCAAGTGACATCCTTAGAAAAGGTAATATGGCTTTAATGTATTTAGAGTAAGATCAATTTGTATGATATCAATGGATTTGTGAAAGGAAAAATTATGGTGATATTAAGAACAATACATTCCTTAAATAGTTGGTAAAAATTCAACAAAAGGTTCAATTAGAAATAACATTCAATAGTTCCAAAACGTAAGTCTCAGGGTAAACAACATTTTAGAGTATAATTTTTTAGATATATTTATGGGAAATGTAAAGGAAATAATTCAACAATAGGTGTGTCTCTTTGAACCTAGATACATATAGCATGCTTTCAGTTTGGATAGGAAAGTTGAAAATCAACATATGGATAAGAGAAGAATATTCACTAACAAATATAAAGAACATCATGTTCCCTCTCCTAATCTCACTCAACCGACACACAGTTGACACCTCAATAAATGGATGAAATAAGAGAAAAGGGACCATGTTTCATTGTTTACATCAATTATAAATAATGGGCATAAATGTGACAAGAAGAAATAATTCTACATAGACTATGAATATGAAGAATATCAATAATTATAACTTCCACAAGATGTAGATATATAAGAGATTACTCCAGCAATATCTTGTCAACATTGGTTGGCATTAGTACTCCAAAAAACCTCAAGATAGAAGGATTTAAAAAAAATAAAAAAAGTTAATAGTGTCAATTGATTCAAGTAGTATCCATAACTTCATCAATAACCAATTGGAAAACATTCTCAATTGCTTTGTATATCTAGCACCATAATTTCAAGTAATGATTGCAGATGTAGGTACCATAATTGTTTTAGGAAATTTATATAGTATTAAGTTGAATAGGGGTGAGTATTTATTGAAAGTATCATGATTGAAATCCAAATGGGTTGCACTGATTTTGTATTAGGGGTCCAATGGTTACAATCATTAGGAAAAATGGCCCTTAATTTTGAAAATATTTTCATGATATTTTTCGTAGAAGGAAAGGAAATTGAGCTTATAAATATCCAATGGAAACCCTCTAAATAAGCTATAATAGCATGGAAAATTTAAAAATGAACACCATGGTGTAATTGCACAATTGTATTCATTAGAAGATAAATTATCCATATCTTATGCACTAGTGGATCTCCATGTAGTTATCGAAAATTATTCCAAGGTATTTATAGATATGGCTAAGGGTATTCTGCCTATTGGAGATCATGACCATGATATTCATTTGTAACTCGTAATTGTACCATCTAACATTAAGCTTTATAGGTACCCAAATGCATAGAAGAATGATATTGGGTGTACAATTCCCAAAATCTTAGAGGCTAGCATCATTCAACCTAACCAAAGTGCTTCCTTTTCAACAGTGGCAACGGTTATTAAAAAGGATGGTTCATATTTTATGTGTCCATATTACATAAAACTCAATAAATGACAATAAAATTTAATTTCATATTCATGTCATTAACGAATAATTATATGAATTGCATAGATTAATTTTCTGCACTAAGTTGGATCTACGTTTAAGATATCATCAAATTAGAATAAGGCAAGAAGACATTCACAAAAAAACATTTATAACACATGAAGGTCACTATGATTTTTGGTTATGCCATTTGGACTTAATAATGCACCTTTAACATTTCAAAGTTTTATGAATTCAATTTTCAAATCCATAGAAAATTTGTATTATCCTTTTTTGATGGCATATTAATCTACAACAAATACTTGAAAGAGCATGTTACAACATGTTGATAGGGTCTAAACATAATTGGGATAGAAACAACTACATGCAAAACCTTCCAAGTGTGCCTTTGAGGTTTAAGAAGTGGACCATTTGGGTCATATCGTCTCTCATGAGGGTGTCAAAGTAGAAACTAACAAAATTAAAGCTAGGATGGAATGGTTAATCCCAAAAATCATGAATAAACTTAGAGGATTTTAGTATTAATAGGCTATTAGCATATTTTTGTCAAGATTTATGGTCAAATAAAAACACCTCTAACAAAATTATTAAAGAAGAAATGTTTTTCTTGGACCTAAGAAGCCACCAAATCTTTTGAAAAACTTAAAGAGGCTACATGTACAACTCCAATTATTGTCACACATAACCTCAAAAAACCTTAATTGTTGAGTTTCATGCCTCAGGGCATGGTAATGGTGTAGTTTTGATGCAAGAGGGAAGACCCCCTGCCTTTGAAAATAACCAACTTAAAGGAAAGAACTTAGACCTATCTATGATAAAAAAAAATTACCATCATTCATGAAATTAAGAAATGACATCCATACCTAATATGAATACACTTCAAATGAAAAAATATCATGATTGTTTGAAGTACTTCTTGGATCAAAGACTATATTTAGAAGAGAATGAAAAAAATATGCTAGGTTTTGACTTCAAAATTATCTACAAAAAGGGAAAAAAAATATTGTGGTAAATGAAAGCTCAAGAAAATAAGAAGACAAAAATGGTTTACTATGTCCGATTTCCATTGTATAATTTAACTGGGTGGAATAAGAAAATATATAATGGAAGCAAGATGGGATAGTGCGGAAATATCATTCAACAACTATAGTAGTATCCCAATGTAATAGAAAAATTTATGTGGAAGAATGATTTTTTGTGGTATCAAGATCACTTATGTGAGGATTCTCAACTCAAAAAAAAGGTCCTTTTGGAATTACACACTTATCCTATAAGAGGACATTAAGGGTCCTTGAAAACATATCATAGGATCAAGAAAATATTTTTGGGAAATGTCTTAAAGAAAATCTGGGAAATTTTGTGGTTGAATGTGTGGTCCGAAAATAGAATAGGGGAGAAAAAATAAAGACCCCATGGCTCCTACAACCATCAACCATACCAATCCGACACTCGGAAAATGTTTCAATGGATTTTATTACAAATTTATAAAAATAGGAAGGAAATAATTTTCTATGGTAGTGGTAGATCAGCTGACAAAGTATGTGCATTTTTTCTCTCTTTCTTGTCCTTTTAAAACAAGTACAATGGAAGAATAATTAACAAAAATATTCCAAAATATACATGAAATCGTCAAGGTTATTGTAAGTGATAGATATCCAATTTTCACTAGAATTTTTTTAACTAAATTATTCTCTTGTTTGGGTACTCAATTGGCTCATATCTCATCTTACTATCCTCAAGCCAATGGGAAAACTAATATTGTGAAAATTATTTAGAGGGATATATTCATTGCTTTACATATGATGAAAAAGATAAAATGGGTCAAGTGGTTTCCCTTTGTAGAATTGTGGTACAACACATCCTTCCATACTTAACCAAATATGTCCATATTTGTGTCACTTTATGGATATCATCCTTCATCCATAACATCACCCTTAAAATTGAATGTAAAGGCTCAAGAAATGGAGGACAACATAAGGCATCAACAAAAAGTTCTCAAATCATTGAAGGACAACTTGGTTATAACACAAAATAGGATGGAATAGCAAGTAGATCAACATCGCAATGAAATGGATTTTGAAGTAAGGAATTGGGTAATCTTTAAAATATAACCATATAAATAAATGTCCCTTAAGAAAAAAATAAGGAAAATAAATTATCAACGAGGTATTATGCCCCCTATAAATTGTTGCATAGGATTGGAAATATTACTTACAAATTGGAGTTTCCTCCATATTCATGTGTACATCCAGTGTTCAATGTTTCTTAGTAAGAAAAGGTAATTCGTGATAGAATCCAAATCCAAAATATTTTACCATATATTTATTAAGAAGGGAAAACCATACTATAACTATAAACAATCCTAAGAACAAGGGTTAAGTAGCTAAGAAATTAGAAATTACTGAGTAACTCATCAAATGGAAGAACCTACCATTGTAAGAGGTGACATGGAAAGATGTGTTATTCATGCAAAAACACCAACAATTATATTGTTGACAACAACACTTGTTTGAAGAGGAGGGGCATGTTAAGCCCTAAAAAACCCCATGTTAGCCCTAAAACCCTTTATTAATCCCTAGATATTGAGTTATTACATCTCTATTGTTATATTATTATGTAGGCCATAACCTTTCATTACAAATGTAAACTTTGTGTCCTATATATACACCAAGGAAACGTATTCTTAGGATCGTTATATCTTGTCGGGTATTGTATTCATTGTAAAAATAGGTTCCACCCTTGGATTTGATTGTATTAATTGATTTCTTATCATTTTAAGGTGCATGATTCATAACAATGTCGAAGGTTGGGAATGAGGAAAGAGTGCATGTTTGTGACTATCCATGGGTTAGTTGTGGAGAGGATTTCAAGTTGATTTAAAATAAAATATATGCTCTCCATGTAAATGAAATTTTATTCTTCAAAGAACTATATTCCAATGAACTTAAAATAGTTTGAAAGCAAGAACGAAAGTTTGATTATAATATTGGTCTAAGGGGAAGGGAAGAGGTGGTTTGGGATAACTATATTGGTAAACTCAAGTAAAGTCAAGTGGGGATAAAGCATGTTAAAGATAACATAATTTGGTAAATAAATCCTTCTTAAGGAATTTATGCTCTAAGAGTGAGGTATAAGGTATTGTACGAATATGATAGAATGGCTGAATCACAATGATAGTGGAAAGCCATATGGAATTAAAGTTCCCTTTAAAATATACCATTTTGTTGTGTCTTTCCATTATGACCAAATCCCTCACTTGGAAATTTTTGCAAAAATGAAGTAGACATGGCCCAAGTAGATGTCCTCTTTCTAAGAGGAACGAGGAAATATATAGCCACCTCCTTATTACTAGTGTATACATTATTTAAATTTGGTAGGAGGTGTAATATATCATAGTTTTTAAAGGATCTACAGGTGGGGGTTTCCATTATTAAACATTTTAAATAATTCATGTTCAAATATTTCTTTGAAAAAATTTAAAGCTTCCTCCCTTGATTGTTGCTTAGGGAGTATGGTTGGTATGTAATGCAAGTACATTAAATCTTAAGAAAATTCCAAGGAAAATACTTTGATATAGATTTTAGTTGAGCAGATTGATATAAGTGGAGCCTTGATATATTTTGATAGGCTTGCGAAGGGGACCATTCTGACTTTCGGGTACAGGGGATTTCTTTCTTGTGTGATTCTCATGTCTTAAAATTTAAAGGAGGACTAGGTATAGGTATAGAGAAAACGAGGAGTTGTTAGATTTGAAGTTACTTATTTTTCATGTTGGATAATATATCAAAAAATTAGATTTGTTTGACTTGTGGTGGTGATAAAGTGGGTGTTAGGTTTTAGAAACGTGGAAAATTATATATTGAGGCACATTTATCATAAAATTGAAAAATGTAGAGTTTTTTTTTTAATTTAGTTCCTTTCTAGCATTCTTATAGAGAAATAAAGGGAGAAGTTTACCTTTTCTTAATATTTTTACAATAGGATTGGAGTGTTTGGCATTTATAGGAGATTAAAGAGGAGAATTCATGTAACACCCTCATCCCACATCCACCCAACTAATCGGCCAACTAGGCTAAACATGTGACGAAGAGTTACTATGATCATATTCAACCTCCTAGGTGACCTTAAGGAAGTAGAATTGATGGAAACACATCACATAGACCTTCCACATCAACAACAGGACTCCCAGAAGCCAACCCAACCACTCAGGAATACAAACCTTGGGTCCCTATTGGAACAGGGTCTCCTACAAGTTGCGAAACTGGTCCATTTTGAATAATTTTTATTAGATTTAGTCTAGCGCAGGGGTTTTGGGGTGGGTCAAAGCCCCGAAAGCATTGTAACGGGTAAAAGGGTAAACTAGGGCTCCGAAAACCATGGTTTGCGGACTATAGGAAAGTCTAGGCTAGATTATTATAAATAGAGGAACATTTTGTATTGTAAGGGACAAGAATGATGAGCTATTGATGCAAATTGTGGTTCAAGCTATCTGTTTGGATTTTTGGGGAAAAGACTCCTGCTGGCTGTGTGCATGGAGATCCAAGTCCAACTATGTGCGAACCCTACTACTATGTGCGCAGGTTGGGAAGGGAATTGAAAGGAAGAATTGATGAATGAATGAATAATAATGGTTGATAGAGAACTGAATCTATGAGTACTCTTTTTGTGAATCATTGGTCATTACTACATTGTGTATTTTATGTGTTTAAGCTGCGAAGATCTGTGTAGGTGTGTTTTCGGTATCTAGATTGGTTCTATTTTGTTTTGTTCTGTTATGCAATACGGTGCTACTGTCGTAAAAGAATATAATTATCTAGCGCACGTAGATGCAAATAAAGACCTAATTAACCCTGTGCAGAGTAAGGTAATATGGGAATTACAGGCCTAGAGCAGCTCTGCTTGCCTTACCTATACTTTCTCAGGGTGCAGAAACCTAGTTCCAGCACCCACCCATACTACTTCGGGTGAGACTTTGACTTGCGCAAGCAGGTCACTGCCGAAAGGGCCAGTAGTATATGGGTTTGCTGGAAAACCTTGCACACCGAACCTGGGTCAAGACCCCTTGAGCCAAAAAATGGTTCCGTTGTCGAGAAACAAGAATTTTGAGAAAGGGTTTGGGAAATAATGCGGGAAACCTATCAAAAAGGATACATGGCAGTGCACTTAAAATTACCTACCTTTAAAGGCACGACCGATGAAGACATGGATCGATTCTGGTTTGTGGTAGACTCAATATGGGTCGTGCAGGGCGTGGTGGGTGATATTGTGAAGAAAGCGCATCTATCCCTAGCCTTTGAAGAAAAAGCTTTGGACTGGTATATGGGGTACGTATCCCAAAATGGGGCCGCATCTATTCAAAAAATTAAGGATGCCCTAAAACAGTAGTTTCGGAAACCTAAATCCTACTCTCAGCTTGTAGCCAATGTAAAATATTTCAAGCAGGGAGCAATTGAGTCCGTGTGGGAAGCGGATCAATGCCTAAAAAAATATATCAGAGAAGGAGGATTTTAGTATGATGACAAACAACTTACAGAATGGTTCATTTCCATGCTACTCCCTCACTTACACATACCTATGGGTCACCAGACTTTTGATTCACAAGATAAAGCTTTGGAAGCTGCCATGAAACTAGAAGCCACGCCGAGGAAAGATGTTGCGTTGGAGGTACGGCAGATCCAATTGCAGCATGGGGCTATGCATCAGGAGATTCGGGATCTACAACTGGAACAAGGAAGAGAGGCTGGAAAAGAACTAGGACAACTGTCAGGCCACCTGCGAATACGAGAACCTAGTCCACGCCACCCAGGATTAGGGGGGCCTAGTCCAGTACAATGGAGCTCGAGTGGTTCTATGTTCTGGTACAGGGATAGCCATGTAGAGGGGATTCGTAATAACAACCACTGCCCCTGTCCAGGCACCAATGTTTTAGAACCAAAGCAACGTTAGTGTCGATTTTTCCAGCCAGTTGGCCATGAGGAGCAGGACTACCGAATCCATAGTTTAGTAATAGATTGGGGAAAGCTGTGTTGATCAGTGGTTGTCATTGATGTCAACCCAAGCAACACCAGGGGCTAACCCAATAATGCATGGGAATTTTTACCAACCAAATTAATATATTCTGGGTCAATAATTATTTTGATGGATTCTACTTGTTGAGATGTTTCCGTTGATATATGGCACGCCATGTAATTCTTCACGGTTTGAGAGATATTCATGTTTGAAGTTTGTACCCCAGTTAGTGGGTTAAACCCCCATGGGGTTGGGGCATGGGTCATTGAAAATTCATAATTAATATTTTTTAAGCTCCTAAAATCCCTCCCACGTTCACTTGTTGAAGCCCCTCTCAACCTAAGAATTTATATAAATTGTGATCCTCATTTCCTCCTTATGCAAGGGATTTCGCCATCTGAAACATGTCATCGTGGAATTTGCGCTCTAAATTTTTTTATATGAATGTTCAGAAGCTGAATTTTTTATGAGGAAAAGCAGAAAACTTGAGGAAGCTGCTGAAAAAATTTTAGACCAAGTTGCGCAACATTTTTGGAGATATGATCTATGGAAGTCAAGGTTTTTGCAGGCTCCTGAAATTCATCTCAAATAAGTGACCTTGGTAAATTTTTCATAACTCTCTCTCTGAGTATCGGATTGGAATTCCATAATAAATGGTAGATATTTCAAATTCGTTACTTTTAGCTCTATCAATTTTAGAGCCAAATCAAGAAACAGTGACATGTGGCATGTCGTACAAGTGTGCTCTGCTAAAACAATCCATAATTAGGGCATCGTGAGAGATTGGGTATAAATCTCTCTTGAAGAATAAAAATTGGGTCAAACCTATGAAATTGGAAAGACAACTCAGAGGACTATGACAAGACCGAAAATAATATATTGAGGATCTGAAATAATAGAGATACACCAGATTCAATATCCAACTCCTAGAAGGCAAGAAAAAGTTATTTCATGTGTTGTCAAGGGTTGCAAAGGACCAGAATTTCTACGGCAACAAAGAAAAGTAAGGTGCAACAGAGGGTAGCATGAAAAGAGCAGCAACCAAGGTTCATAACAGCAGCAAGAAGTTCATCATATGAAGTCTTTAAGTGGGCAGCACTGCATACAATCATTGTAAAGGTATCATTGTACTTAGTCATTGTAAATACATTATTGTACAAATTGTACTAGTGTCTATCTGCCAAGGGTTGAAGAGGTAGTGTTGGGAGGTCTAGGATCATCATTAGGTGGTTGTGTCAAAGTTGGGGTTATGGTCTAGTATATATTCTTCTTCTGCACCATTCTATATCATTGTAAAGTGGACCATTTTCCCTAACACGAGAGTCCATTCTTCTTTTATTCTTCTATAGGGTGGTAGGGTGGTGCTAGGGTGTGTTGTATCTCATTGGGCGTTGGGGCATATGTCCAGTTGACTACTAAATAATCTCAGGCATTGGAGCATCCATCCAGTGGGAGCTGGAGAAGAATAATTTTCTAGATTCTAGGAATTTGGAGCTTTATTTTCAATTGGAGTTGAATATTAAAGAATTATTAGAAAAGCATTAGGTGGTTTTTGTCTCGGAGTGGGTTTCCACCTTAAAAACTGTGTGCATTTGTGTTCCTCTTGTTTGCTACTATCATTGTACAAAAACTGATAATAATTAAAGATTAACTAATGCTCTAATTGAAAGGAATATTGATTCACCTCCCCTTCCCCCCCCCAGCGTTTCCAACAATTGGTATCAGAGCTTGGTTCCTTCAATAGCAATTTAATAGCTGGAAGGAGGTCATGGAGCATACCAAGAATGGTGTACCTCTATTCAATGAAAATAATTATGAACTCTAGAAAGGAAGAATGGAGGTCTATCTCTTGGCGCAAGGTTACGAAGTATGGGACACTGTTCAGAATGGATTTACATCAACCATGGATGAACAAGGTAAGAAGAATTTGGTAAATGATGCAAAAGAAAAGAATATTATTATTAGTGGACTTATTGAATCTGCTTATCATAAGGTGTTGGGTTGTAAAACTGCCAAAAATGTATGGGACAAGCTTGAGAATATATATGCAGGTGACTCAAATGTCAAAGAAGCAAAGCTTCAAATATATAGAGCAAAATTTGAGCAACTCAAAATGAAAGAAGATTGCAACATTGTTGCGTACTTCCAATATGTTGACGAAATAAAAAATACTCTGGAAGGATTGGGAGAGCTAGTTGATGAGAAGACTATTATATGAAATATTCTTATAATGTTATCAGGGAGATTCAACCTAAAGGTATCAGTCTTAGAATACAGTGAAAATCTGGACAAACTCAGAAAAGAGGAATTACATGGAGTTCTCATAGCATATGAAATGAGACTTGATGAAGAAGAGGGTACTTCACATCTAGAAACTGCGTTCGTTGCATCTAAGAAAACCAATAAGGATAAACAACCTTCAATTGAAAATATATGCACCTGCAAGTGTGAAGAAAATGGAGATGATGAAGAAGATCTTTCAAATGAAGAATATGCTTACTTCACGAGAAAACTAAAAATTGGTAAGGGACAATTCAAAGGTAAAATTCCATTGAAATATTTCAGTTGTAATGAGGTTGGGAATTTTGCAGCAAAATTTCCAAACAGAAGTAACAAAAACTCAAAAGGAAAGAAAGGCTTTAAGAAATTCAACAAGCAAGGATCCAAAAGGAAATTTCTCTCTAAAGAAGATAGCTCATCATCTGATGAAGACAATGACAGTGAAGAAGAAGCCAATGAGAGAGTATTGTTTATGGCCAAGCACAATAAACAAGAGGTTTCAAACAAAAAAGAAGAACGATGGACCATAGAATAATTTTATGAGGAAGTAATCAAGCTTATAAAGGATCTCAAGGTGGAGAAGATCCATTCCAATACTCTTGAACAACAAGTTCAAGGTCTCAAAATTGAAGTTGAAGAACAAAAATGCATTGAAGAGTCACTTCAAAATAAGTTGGAAGAAATCAAATAGAAAGGGAAGAATTAGAATCTGAAGTAGTCTCGCTGCGTGAGGAAGTGAAGAAAGGAAAAACTATCCAAAACTATGCCAACAACTCAAGGGCATTGGAAGAACTCATCAACAATCAACGATCTTACAACGACAAAACTGGCATCGGTTACAAAGAAGAAGAAGAAAGACCTTCTACAAAAAAATACAATGAACCTATGAGATCTGACATGCATGTAGACTTCATTGGATAAGATTCGCAAGAACATCCTTGGAAGACAATTCCCTGACGAAAATTTCCATCCAGGTACCAACATATTTTTTATGGCTACTGTTATTCATGTGGAAAATTTGGTCATAAAGCTGTAGAATGTTGCATGTACCCTAGGAACGAATAAAATTCCAGGAGATCTATCAAATATGAACCTCCCAGGGCTCAGCGAAACATCAATAGATTTGAAAATTTAAGAAATAATATTGAATGTTACAAATGTTGAAACTTTGGACACAGAGCCAAAGACTACAGACTTGAAAATCCCCCAGAAGAATCTTCGAAGCCACAGAACGAATGAACATGGAAGAAGAAGAAGAATGATAATTGTGCTCTCGCTTTCAAGGCTCAAAAGAACAAAGATGTGTGGTATGTTGATAGTGGTTGCTCAACGCATATGACTGGAGATAGAAATAAATTTGTATCTCTAAAAGTGAAGAAGGATGGAACCGTGTCCTTTGGAAATGATGGATCTTCAAATTTTATAGGATCAGGTATTGTCACTCTCGGAAGCAAAGATGCTCTAGCCAAGAATTTTCTATTGGTTGAAAACATGAATCACAATCTGCTCAGTGTTGGACAAATGTGTGATCAAGGACACACAATACTATTCAACTCCACGAAATGTGAAATCAGGAAAGGCGTGTATGGTGAAATTGTGGCCACAGCAAGTCGAGCTCCAAATGACATATATGTTCTGGATGAAGCAACTAAAGCATGTCTAATTTCTAAAGAGGATGATACAGTAATTGGTAGCAATGATGATCGACTAAGTAAGAAGTTTGCTACAAAGGTGCAAAGTGATTTAGAGATGTCTTTACTTGGTGAGCTGACATACTTATTAGGGCTTCAAATATCTCAACAAGAGAAAGGAATATTTATATGTCAAGCCAAGTACATCAAGGAAATGCTCAAGAAATTTAAAATGGAAGATTGCAAACCCATTCTTAATCCAATGGTAACAGGTTGCAAATTAAGCATAGAAAACTCATCTAAGGATGTGGATCAAAGGTTGTACAGAACTATGATTAGTAGTCTTCTATATGTAACAGCCTCCCAAACAGATGTTATGCAAGAAGTTGGACAAGTAGAAAGATTCAAAGCAGCACCAAAAGAATCAGATATTAAATATTCACCAGCATTGGAATATCTTCGCCAGAAGCTTGGGATTCTCCCAAGTTCTCATTAGATTTTCCTTTTTCAGAATATAAAGGGGGAGTGGAAGTAGATTACAGGTCTGCAGGACGGTTGTGTGTTAAGGGGAGTGGAAGTGTGTATATGTCCGCAGGATGGTTGTGTTTCAGGGGGAGTTACCCTTTTCCATTGATATCAAAAGGGGAGAGAATGTTGTAGGAAGAGGTTTCATGATCACAGGGGGAGTACTTGTGTTGTCATCAATGCCAAAGGGGGAGATTGTTGAACAACGGTTGTCATTGATGTCAACCCAAGAAGCACCAGGGGTTAACCCAATATTGCATGGGAATTTCGACCTAAAAAATTAATATATTCTGGGTCAATAATTCTTTTGATGGATTCTACTTGTCGAGATGTTTCCGTTTATATATGGCACGCTATGTAATTCTTCACAGTTTGAGAGATATTCATGTTTGAAGTTTGTACCCCCAGTTAGTGGGCTAAAACCCCATGGGGTTGGGACATGAGTCATTGAAAAGTCATAATTAATATTTTTTAAGCTCCTAAAATCCCTCCCACGTTCACTTGTTGAAGCCCCTCTCAACCTAAGCATTTATATAAATTGTGATCCTCATTTCCTCCTTACGCAAGGGATTTCGCCATCCGAAACAGGTCATCGTGGAATTTGTGCTCTAACTTTTTTTATACAAATTTTCAGAAGCTGAAATTTTTATGAGGAAAACGAAAAATCTTGAGGAAACTGCTGAAAAAATTTCAGATCAAGTTGCACAATATTTTTGGAGATATGATCTGTGGAAATCAGGGTTTTTGCAGGCTCCTGAAATTCATCTCAAAGAAGTGACCTTGGTAAACTCGTCATAAATATCTCTCTGAGTATCGGATTGGAATTCCGTAAAAGGTAGCAGATAGTGAAAAGTCTTTAATTTTACCTCTATCAACTTCAGAGACAAATAAATAAACAGTGACACGTGAAACATCGTACAAGTGTGCTCTGCTGAAACAATCCATAATTAGGGCATTGTGAGAGATTGGGTATAACTCTCTCTTGAAGAATCCAAATTGGGTCAAACCTATGACATTGGAAAGAAGACTCAGATGAATACTACAAGACTGAAAATCAGATATTGAGGATCTAAAATAACAGAGATACACTAGATTCAATATCGAGCTCCTATAAGGAAAGAAAAAGCTAGATCATGTGTTGTAAAGGGTTGCAAAGGACTAGACTTTCTACGGCAGCAAAGCAAAGTAAGGTGCAGCAGAGGGTAGCATGAAAAGAGAAGAAACCAAGGTTCATAACAACATCAAGAATTTCATCATATTAAGTCTTCAAGTGGGTAGCACTGCATACAATCATTGTAAAGGTATCATTGTACTTAGTCATTGTAAATACATTATTGTACAAATTATACTAGTGTCTATCTGCCAAGGGTTGAAGAGGCAGTGTTGGGAGGTCTAGGATCATCATTAGGTGGTTGTGTAAAAGTTGGGGTTATGGTCTAGTATATCTTCTTCTTCTGCATCATTCTATATCATTGTAAAGTGGAACATTTTCCCTGGTACGGGAGTCCATTCTTCTTTTATTCTTCTATAGGGTGGTAGGGTGGTGCTAGGGTGAGTTGCAGCTCATTGGGTGTTGGGGCATCTGTTCAGTTGACTACTGAATAATCTCGGGTGTTGGAGCATCCATCTAGTGGGAGCTGGAGAAGAATTTTTTTCTAGATTCTAGGAAGTTGGAGCTTTATTTTCAATTGGAGTTGAATATTAAAGAATTATTAGAAAAGCATTAGGTGGTTTTTGTCTCAGAGTGGGTTTCCACCTTAAAAACTATGTGCATTTGTTTTCCTCTTGTTTTCTTCTATCATTGTAAAAACACTGATAATAATTGAAGATTAACTAATGCTCTAATTGAAAGGAATACTGATTCACCCCCCTCTCTCAGTATTTCCAACAAGTTTCCAGAAGTACAGTTAGACCCCGCCTCATTGAAAACCCCCACAGCCAACGATGACTCCCCCTCCCAAGGAAGGAATGGGAGCCGAAGTGGAAGCGCAGGTCAGGGTCGGGGCCAGTTGATCTACTATAATGGTGGGGGCACGGGGCATTTTGCGAAGGATTTCCTGGATCCCACACGAAAATCTTGCAGGTATTGTAGACAGTTGGGCCATACGCTGGAAGATTGTCCAGCCCTGAAAAATAAGATATAGGAAAAGTAGCTCCCATCTATGCAGAAGGTGTGAAGGATCCAGACTAAGCTAAGGGGTAAGGAACCGAAGGTAAATGTGGTAACACGTAGTGGACTAGTGACTAGGGGAATCGAGGAGAAAGATGAAACTGAAACACTGATCCATAGAGAAGTTAGCAACCAAGAAGGGTTGGACCTAGCCAAAGCGAGGGAAAGGTTTATGGAAGCTCCGAAGGAATTCCTCGAGACTAAAGATTTTGCATCCACCCACTCTGGGGACTTGAAGGTAGCTGAGGAATTTAAACCTTTCCTATATGCATGTATAATACTTTTGCACAACCCCCAGGCAGTACAGAATCTGTAGGTGTTACTAGAGAGCTGCGTAACACACACTGCCCTATCACCTGACGTTAAGGATGTGCATAAGTTATACAAGTATCAAAGACGCACTGGCAGGGAGATGTGGCTGGCAGTCCAGATCAAAAAATACGAGATGGATCGGGTTATCTTAGACCTCGGATCAGACGCCAATGTATTACCTAAGAAAACTTGGCAATGGATGGGGGAACCACAGCTGGAAAGGTCCACCATCCAGCTTCGAATGACCAATCACCCAAAAATAGTACCTCTGGGGAGGCTCTTTGGGATTTCACAGGGGTAAGAGTCAAGGCTGACTTTGTAGTCATTCAAATCACCGGGGATACGGACCCCTACCTTGCGCTACTGGGATTGGATTGGGCCATCGACATGGGTGATATCATTAACTTAAAAAAATGAAGCATGGTATTTGAAAATAATGGTAAAAGGGTATTCATGCCATTAGACCCTGCAAGGTAACCGATATGCGGAACCCATACCTAAGGGTGGAGATGTGGATTATATCTATAAGTTGACGACGCAAAATGGCGACAACCCAACCAAGGATGCAATACTGTGCTACGAAGGGGATATTGTGGGATTGTCTGATCCCAGTGAGGAACTAGAAACTTGGTAGAACCGGTTAGGTGAAGCCTCTACGCTGTGTTGTCTTCGCATCACAAAGGACTTCCTCCCTATGGTCCCGAAGGAAAGGACCCAGACGGAGCCAGGCTTGATCAAATGCTACAACCCACCTCGGGAGAGGATCAGGCTGGCCCATGAACAAGAAACAGGCTTCCTACGATAGCTGTAGGGTCAGCAGGTAGCAACCCCATGCATCGGGCCACCCCTATGGTGAGAAAGTAGCTAAGGTTCAGGTGTTATATTCTGACAACAACCCCCCTTGAGGCCTTAGTAGGATAGATGATCAAATTCTCTTGGTCTTGGGTTAGGAGTTGCTTATGAAGCAAGCCTATGTTGGGCGAAGGCATGCAGCTATCACCAATAGGTAACCCTAGTGTGACAAGTACGTCAAGATCACTGAGGACTCGAGAACTAGTCGTTGGAATAGTACCTACCGGTGAAAAGCAAAAGTTACGTTGGAAGAAGTGGCTCCCATGCCTTTAGTAGGACAAGTTATGGGAAATTTTTACCCTTCCTCGGGGAAACCACCCCTAGTAAAATTTCCTTCTCTATCACATGCTCGGAAGTGCTTAAAAGGGGGCAGGATAGTCCAGTTAGAGGTATTGTCTCATTTCTACAACTGCCTTTCCTCAAGAGTCTCATGGAAGCATTTGAGCAACAAGTGTCCTCATAACCGCAGTGACCCTCTCATGTTTGGTCAACCTCCTCCGTATAATAGTAGTCACCCAGAGCTAGGATTCATTTTTTGCGCAAGGATGCTGGCTCCTACCCCCGCCGAACCGTTAGGCCCGACCGAGCCTGATGATGAATAAGTACTAGAGGTTGAGCCTGAATTAGCAGAAGTCCACCCCGATGGTCACAAGGAAAGGCAAGTAAAAAGTGTAAAGCTCGGGGAAAACCTCGAAAAACAACAAGACGACCTCGAAGCTCCTCGAGACATGCCAGGCCCCCACCCTCAGAACAATATGAACAAGAGGGTGCTCTGCTTGCTAACCTGATCAATTGGTTACCCCCCTTTGTTCGGCCATGAAGACCGTCTACACGAACGCCAAAAAACTTGGATGGCTTGGTCACGTACTTGCAAACCCCCCTAACCCCAAGAGAAGTCCCCATACTCATTGATCCCTGTGGACGCCTCCATGAGGTAAAGTTTGATGATCATGATTTAGCATACCATGACACCCTCCTAGAATTGGCCCCTGCCCTATACTTTGATACAATCCATAAGGATGATGGAGTCACGGTAGTACCTCAGCGCTGGGTATGCAGCTTGGCGGGATCTAGACTTCTGAATCTGCTCTAAATGCCCCACTTTGGCCATTACAACTTTACAGATCAGTTGGCTCGCTAGTTACTCACTCTCATTCATGATGGTTACTTATTGTTTCACGCGAGGGTCCCTATTGATGTTGCGTTTATTGACAAGATTATAGGCCTCCCAATGCAAGGGTCGCACCCGCTAGCATAGGTTGGGAAGAAGTACGAAGCCACTACCGCTGCGTTTTTCCAAGAGACCTATGCGGTACAACAAAATCAGCGTGGGTTTGTGATCCAGACTATCAATGACCCTGCCACGTAGATGGGTACTCGACTCTTAGCTTGCAAACTAATGAGGAAGTGTCAGGTTGCGACTATCCCCACCTATGTAATCCAACTAGACGGATAGTGCACTAAAGGTGTTTTTTTCAATTGGGCTCAGTACTTGTGCGATGAATTTATAGCTAATGTCTACAAATCCTAGGAGCAAGGGACACCTTTTTTCTATTCATGGGTATTATTTCTAATAGCACTAGTCGCCCGAGACAAACCCAAGGAGTCAGTCATTTCGGAGCTCCCTCAGGGGATGTGTGAAGTCACTTAGTATGCTCACTTATGAGACTCTAAGTATAAGCAACGCATCGAGGATAACAAGGTCTTTTGGATCCTCTTCCAGGGTAGTGTCACAGCTGCCATAAACTCCCGACCCCGGTTATCCCCGACCATATATGAAAAATACAAGAATGTTGATGCATTCCAAATCACCATGCACCATGTCCAGATTCGCAGCCTTGCCAATAAGACATGGAAAAAACTCCCTTATATGGTAGCTGATGAAGAAATTGACCTACTGATCTCACTATGGCTCCCCGCCTGGAAAAAAGGCCTCGCCGACACTCCTGGGTAGACCTCGACGCCCCACCAGCAGGCATCAGCTGTAGCCGAGCCCAGAAGTAACCCGCTGCAACAGCCTGCAGTAGCTCCGACCCAGGTAGGCTCCGAAAGCGCTACCACTGCTCCCCCAGGCACTAAGAGGACAAGGGAATCAGCATCAGGACCCAGAAAGAAACAACACGCCCACCATGCACAATACGATGCGACAGTCACACTAACAGAAAATGAACTGGAATAGATCATGGACACAGTTACCATGGATATGAAAGATAAGTGGGCATTTTTCGAGACCCAGTGGTAGGTCAGGTTTGAATCTCTCTAGGCCAAACTCTGCACTCTCCAGATCAAAATTGATACCCTCCCAACCAGCCAGGCACACCCCCTATCAGTTGAGAGCAGTTCAGTGCCCCTCAGGGAGGCCAGTCATCTCTGGGATATCCCTAGCAGTGCCTTGGTAGGAACGCAGCCCCCAGCTACCATAGGGATTTAGCTAGACCTATCTAAGCTACCCCGCGTAGCCTTACACGGCCTTCATCATGCTGTCTTCGAGGAGTTTCACTCCCGTGATCAGCAAGCGCACCAACAACTTAGTACAACAGAGCACACCATTGCACAGTAGGATGTTGCTCTGCTCCTGGTTGGGTCACAACAGGCGGAGCTTGAAACTGTGATCCACCAGCTTTGCACGGAGGTTACCGATGAGATCCCGGTTGCAGATAGGCCTCAGGATAAGGTGGAAAAAATAGTTGCCACTCTGAAAGCATATCGGTTGGAAATACACACTATCAAGACACAACTAGAACAACATATCTCTGACTTGCAGGCCAAGCTACAACCCGAAACACCCTCGGAAGTCCATGCCCAGCGTACTACCCTAGTCACCGACGTGGTCACTGTTATTTCGGGGAAAATTTCTTAAGGCACCAAGCTTCTGGAATCATCCCTCCAACTCTGGACTAGGGTCCAGTGTGATCTGGTCCTCCAACAAATCAATCAGGACTTACGACAAAAGGAAGAAGTCATTGAACAAATCAACGCTACACTGCCTACTTTGGTGCCTGCCCAGTGCTTAGCCCAATTAAAAACGAGCAATGATCTCCAGTGCAAGATTGAGAAACTTAGACATAAACAACACATCATTACTGAATGTCTGAAGCCTTGGACTGCTACAACCTTCCGATTATCACAAGACATTGATAGTGCGACCAAGCAACTTAATCAGCTTCTTGAAAGCGTTACCTTAGCCACTAACGGACCGCCCTCCTAGAAGCTAGTATATCTTGCACAAAATTTTGCGGCTCAAATTTAGGATGTACTCCCTTGGCTCAGTAGTGCTCTTCATACCTTGCATGCGCAGATCGAGGCCGCACCACCACAGTGACTCGGGACGAGTCACAAGATTGTGTTTGGGGACTGTTGGAACAGGGTCTCCTACAAGCTGTGAAACTGGTCCATTTTGAATATTTTTTATTAGATTTAGTCTAGCATAGGGGTTTTGGGGTGGTTCAAAGCCCCGAAAGCATTGTAACGGGTAAAAGGGTAAACTATGGGTCCGAAAACCATGGTTTGCGGACCATAGGAAAGTCTAGGATAGATTATTATAAATAGAGGAAAATTTTGTATTATAAGGGACAAGAATGATGAGCTATTGATGTGAATTGTGGTTTAAGATAACTGTTTTGGTTTTTGGGGAAATGATTCCTGCTAGCTGTGTGCGGGGAGATCCAAGTCCAGCTGTGTACAGACTCTGCTGCTGTGTGCGCAGGTTGGGAAGGGAATTGTAAGGAAGAATTGATGAATGAATGAATAAGAATGGTTGATAGAGAACTGGATCTGTGAGTATTTTTTGTGTGAATCATTGGTAATTACTGCATTGTATTTTCTGTGTTTATGCTGCGAAAATTTGTGTAAGTGTATTTTCGGTATCTAGATTGGTTCTGTTCTTTTTTGTTCTGTTATGCAATACAGTGCTACTGTCGTAAAAACATATAATTATCTAGCACACGTAGATGCGAATAAAGACCTAATTAACCTTGTGCAGAGTAAGGTAATCTGGGAATTACAGGCCTAGCACAACTCTTCTTGCCTTACCTATCCTTTCTTAGGGTGCGGAAACCTAGTTCCAGCACCCACCCATACTACTTCGGGTGATACTTTGACCTGCGCAAGCAGGTCATTGCCGAAAGGGCCAGTAGTATAGGGGTTTGTTGGAAAACCTTGCACACCAAACCCAGGTCAGGACCCCTCGAGCCAACAATTCCACTGATTTTTTAGGCTTTCAAACCCCCAGATGCTCCCACAGTATAGGCAAGGGTGCATCTCGGAGGCACTGGACGCTCCCACAACAATTGTTTTTTTGTAAGTCAGCAGTAATGTATTAAAAAAAGAAACTGAGGTTACATATGTGTACAAAATGGCCTAAGACCTTTGTAAAATCATAGAGGTTCCCAGGCCTATTCATCTGCATGCTCATAGAAAGTCTAGCTCTAAAACTATCTCCTGCAGAAGGAATAAACCAAAGAAAACAGCCCCCAGGCCAACCACGCAGGGTTGCCTATGGTGGAAAAGGAATTGAAAAAATAGAGCCTACTAATGCCAAAATACTAGCCATTTACATGTTGTTTAAAAACTATTAACAGATAGGAAATAAACCATATAGAGAAAGAAGACATCACAAAATTATATTAGAAGCACCAGATTGACCAACAACGCTTGGACTAGCCTCCTCGGCACCCTTCGGCTGGATCCGTGGCTTTAAGCGCCGAATTATGGTGGTGCGCAAGTCATCATCCTGGATTTCAATTGAAACATTGAGGACGTGACGAAGATACAGATCGAAGCAGCGAACGAATTTGTCCAGGGCTTTGGCCTGCATGTGAAGCTCTTCTGTTAGAGAATTGAGGGAAATCTTGAGCTTGTCCATTCTCATTGTGTTTCTGGCAGAGGCCATGGATGTTGCAGCAAAGTTTTCCTTGAAATCCACTCCCTACATTTCTATGGCCTTTGCAAGCATTTTTTTCATCTGCCAAGTAACTTCCTAGGTCTTTAGAAATTGGGTGGTCCATGTGGATTGCGTTCCTGGGTCGACCATCTAGTCTACCTGCTCGTTGATAGCACTGTCATCCACCTGGACTCGAGACCTATCGACCTCCTCTTGAAGCAGGTCAATCATTTTCTTTCCTCTCTTGGAGACAGAGGTCCCATAGCAGTCCTTGGCTCGCTTAAGGGCTTACGAAGCCTTGACACTGCGGAGGTTATGATCTACCATTGATTGCAGACATAAGAGAACTGCGAGCTTGACGAAAGAAAAATAAACGAGGTTCAAATCAAAGCATAGACACCTCAAATCTTGGTTGGGAATGAGAAGGGGAGAGCAATTTCTCCAATAAATAGAATTGAGGGTCGTAGGGGAGGATGATAAACCGATTGAAAGCCATTAAATGCCATAATGCTCGGCAACTTGTTGGCTGAACCAACCACTAATGCTGGAGCAACGATCAGAGATATCCTTCTCAAGGGAAATCATTTTGCATGCTCAAGGGCTCCCATATTAACTTCCATAAGGAACATTTGTACCTGCGTCTGTCCTTTTGGACGATAGGTGTCCATTCCCAAGAAATTTCCTGTGACCTTTCTGGTCTATGCCACCTGACGTAATTAACCAAATTGGGTATCTCCATAAGCTATTTATGATTGATACTCTACCGAATTTCCTCCGTGGTCGTGCCGACAGTGATGTCTTTACTTGATATTATGTCACACTGATATCGAAGCTCACCTTGCATTAAATCCTACCAGCACATGTCATGGATTTCTGCTGGGTGATCAACCGCATAATTAGCAAGATGATGAGCTAGTGCATTATCTTTTCTGCGCACAGCCTAAAGGATAATGCCACTTAGAGATGTTAGGTGTTGCACAATTAGATCAGTCACAGTAGCTAGGCGCCAATGCTTCATGGCCTTGTTGGGCTTCATCCCATTTTGTAACTTCCATATGGCAGTGATGGCCATCTGGGAGTCACCCTCTATTATGGCCAAGCCTTTACCAAGCTGAATTAGGACCTGAAGCCCTTGCTCCAAAGCGACAAATTCAAATTTTTTATTCGTGGCCTTGCCCAATTCCCTGCAAAATATATGAATAATTTCTCCCTTCTCGTCGTGCAAGACCCCTCCCAGCCCAGCAGGCCTTGGGTTTCCTCTTGATGCCCCATCAAATTTTAGCTTGCAATAGCGTGGGGAAGGAGCTTGCCAGATTGCAGGAGATGGAGTAGGCCGAAGGTGGGTTTCCTTTGCATGGAGCTCTGCCGATCTAGAAATGCCAAACATTGCCAGGATTCGGATGTCATTTGGAGATAACGAGACTGCTTTCTCGGTCTGGCAATAGGTAAGAACTGTTTCTTTCAAACCCTGCATAATGATAGTTTTTAATTCATCGAGCTGCCTAAAGTCCTGTTTCTGAAATATGCGATTATTCCTTTCTTTCCAAACCGTCCAGACCAGGAAACCAGGGCTCAGCTTCCATAAATTATTAACCATGTTGTTGTTGGAATAATTCAGTCGCCAATTGGTAATAGTATCATGAATGGAACTTCTAGTCCGGTCAGTTTGCTTGAATATGCTTTTTATCCAGTCCCATAGGTTGCCAGTCCAGGCACATTCATTGAGAAAGTGGTTCATCGTCTCCTCCTACTCCTTAAAAAAGGGGCATCAAGATGGCCCAATAAACCCTCTTTTCACTAGATTTTCCCAAGTTAGAATCTTCTTGTTCATAAGGAGCCATAGAAACATTTTAATCTTCGGCCACAGATTGCAATCCCAAACATTGTCGAACCAGGTTACCTTGTCCTCACTGTCCCTGTTTTCTATGTAAGTTCGGGATTCTTTGATATTAAAGGTTCCCCCATTAAGCTTTTCCCAGCGTAGGATATACGCTCCCACAACATATGCAAGCATGCGTCCAAGAAATTTTCCCCACAAACCTATGCCAGCATCCCTAGGTTTTGAGGCACTTTTTCAGGCCCAGAGTGTAGGTCATTACCTAGAATTAAATGGTAAGATATGACATGAAATATAACAGCGAAAAAATGGTGCAAAGGAAAATAATTGAATAATGACTTGACTAAACCCCTACTATCGATGACATGCATTTTGTCAAACATGTCACAAATATGTAATCTACAGGTTTAAAAAGTAGATCTCAACATGGGGGTGTCATACTTATCTAAGAATCACTAAGAAGAATTTTTCCCTTACATCATTATCTACAATATCATCTATTAGTTCATAGATACATTGTTTATTCATCTACAAATAAAAACACGAGGAGAGGCATACATCATCATTGTCATAATACATGCTTATAACCAACATAATAACAACATAAATATCAAGGATACAAGAACCATAGAATCCACATATAAACTAGTACATTTACACATAAAATGTCAAGGAGAGAACCTCTAATTGATGAATGCAAAAACCAACCCAAGATGGGACTTCCTTGTTTCACCCAACCACAGGTTGGCTCAGCCAAATCGCTCTTCAGCCAATACCACCCATGCCATATTCCAAGCATGAATGTGGGACTCAAACTGAAAGAAACAATTGGGGAATCCTAAGGCTAAACCACCTCACCCTCATAAATTTAAATCAGGATTTACCGTGATCCACACCGAATCACTATACCAAAATAAGCATGGATGCCACTAGATTTCTCCACCTACATAGTGAGTAATTTTCTTGTATCCTAGTCTCTCAGGATTTACCGCAATCCATAGTCTGATCCAAGGATTACTAGGCCATAAACCATTTCATACTCTCCAATATTTACATTATATCCCAACCCAAGATTCCTAGGTCTAATGGAGAGAAAACCACCTCTAGGATTTACCGTATATCCCTCCATTCAACGGTCGAGGATTCCTCGGCCCATTGAGGCAACACACTATCCAAATTTACCACAACCCATAGGCCAGTTTAGGGGTTACTAGGCCATGTGTTATATCATTTCAGAGATCCACTTCACTCACCTTCAAATCCATCTGACAATCCAACTCAACTAAAACATGAGAATCCCATCACACCATGGCTATCCAGAAATGGAAAGGCTAGGTTGAAAACAATGTCACACCTATAAAAACCCATGCCATGATAGAAAAGAACCACATGTAATACCATATATTCCAAATATAGCAAGGAGATCACACATGCAAATCAATACCCGCAAAGAATCATTTTGTATATGCTTTATCATGTTCTTCCTTGCTTGCTACTTCCTTCTTCTTGCCTTCTTTCCTTTCTTCATCCAATGCCAAAGTGCTCTAAGAAAACTATGTGTCCAAGAGTGAGAGAGAGAGAGAGAAAGAATAATGAGAGAGATACAAAATTGAACTGACAAAAAATTGTGAACTAATCTTCAAAAATATTTTTATCAACGAGGCCTCTATTTTCTTCATTTTCCATTATTTTCCTTCATTTTCCTCCTCACATGAAACCTGTGACCTTTCACCTTCCTTTTCTCCCAATTTCCATTATTTTCATAAAAAAAATGTGCCAAAAATTTCATTTTTCCTTTCCAAATGCCTTTTCCTTTTCCTTAGCCAATTTCAAATTTAGCCATATTAACCAAAATGAACATCCACTAGAATGTTTTGCCCAAAATTTAGCTTGGAATATGTGTCTCATCCATCGTGGTTATTATTTTTTCATTTATTAACTTTTATTACATGAAATTTTCACCAAGGTTTTTACATAACCCTCCCCCTTGGGGAAACACTGTCTTCGGTGTTTAATGAAACCTAACGATGCAGGAGCATCTGGCTTGAAAAAATCATTTTATTTTGGTTGACTTAGGGGGTCTAATGTTTCATAAGAAATTTAATTTATTAATGGGAATTTTGTATATTTTTTGAATGATTTGAGTGAGGAATATGTGTGTGAAGTTTTTAATGTAAATATTAATAATTGAGAATATGAGAGATATTAGCCTTATGAAGATCTCATAAAGATATTAGGGATTAGGAGATCGTAGATTAGGATTTAGTTGAGTTGTTGAGATCCTCAAGGGATCATTAAGAGATTTTAGGAACTAGTTGAGATATCTATGGAGAATATCATGGATCTAGAATGATCCATAAATATGTAATTATATCTATAAATGTAAGCCTGAATATGGGAAAAAGAGGGAGTTATATGTAGATGTGGGTGTGAGTGAGTGAATGTGAGTAGAGGCCAAGCATGATGCCAAATTTTCTGTAAATATTTTGTTTATTAATTGATTGATAGAAAATATTGATTTTTCATTTTATATTGAGTTTATGGGTGTGCATTTGTTTTTAGAATATGTGTCTATTTATTCGTAAGTTACAAGCCTATGGCACTATCATTGGTATCAGAATAACATGATTATGTAAGTGATTTATTGTGACTGCTGATTACCTACGAAAATGTGTGTTTTTCCATCAATTACAGAAAGAAGTGAAATGTTAGTGGTGAGTACATCCAGTACTGATTGTGAGTTACAACCTTGAGAATAATTTTGTGTGGCGCATGGCTAAAAATAGTGTGGAAACTTGGCATCTGATCCCTACCATTGAAACTTACCGCTTGGAAGAGCGAATGGTTTGAAGGGAATAAAGCATTATTGGAGGAAGATCCCACATTGAAGAAATTGAAGTCGCAAAAGATAGTATTCAATGAATGTAGAGGTGTGAATCCTGTGTGGTAAATTCAACAGCCTGCTAGATACTTGTTGAGAGGCACATAACATGAGGAGGAGAGAGAATGTGGAGTCATTTGAATTCATTTCCCATCCATTGTGAATAATATAGATGCTCAATGAAGGAGTTCACTAACTAAGTTGTGAAGCCGTGAACATATTGCTAAAATGTGGCCATCCATGTTAATTTAACAGAGATTGGTTTGTGATGAGCATTGTTCATGGATTCTGTTGAAGTAAGCCACAGATCGGTGGAAGGCTTGAGCTGACAGTCACGTAGAGCCAAGTATTTGTGGCGTTGTATCAGTGGAGCCTGCGTCTAGGTGGAATATCAACTCTACCGATGATAAACATGCCTTGAAATAAGGTCATTGATCGTGAGGATATGTGTGTTGCGTCGAAGAAGAGAGAAGTGCAATGTGGAGGAGACTGTGCAACTTAGTTTGCACCGTTGAAGGTGAGATGACATATGCGTTTTTATGGCATAGAGCCCCTGAAAAAGTATAGGGGCTGCTAGATGCCATCACCTACAACCAAAAAATAAAAGATACTTCCTATGGAGATTTATAACATAGCTGGTTGTATTATTTACAATGACCACTGTTGAAAACATGACAATCATACCATTCACTAGAGCTTTATAACATAGCTCATAAATATATTTACAATAACAACCACATTTTATTCAACCAACAAATAATCATACTATTTATGGAGCTTTATAAATCTAGCTCGATACAATATTTACAATAATATACACATATACACATTTACTCAACCAATAAATAGAACGATATGATGCCCATATCAGTAACAAGGGAATCCAGAGGCTCACACCTCCATCATCAAAGTAGTACCAAGACTCACTTCCTTCCTAGGAAGTCCATAATCCACTACAAAAGTCAAAGTCTGCATCCAATGTCCAGTGCTACAATCCTGCGCCATTGTATCCTCAGTGAAAAAATACCAACTCATTTTTCTAGGGCACACTCCCATTGTGTATATGATTCCATATGGAAATGCTAGTGAAAAAAACAAATACATCCCTGACCTTCCCTTCTTTGCTACATATTCCCTTGGGTAATCCACTAATCTCCTTCCCTGTAGTCACTCACTTTCCAAAATCCCAAACATCCCCTATCCTGGGTGATCCATCCCTTGGCAATTGTTTGTGCTCAACCTAGTCTCCTAAATTGAGTTCATTTAATTGTCAACCAGGGTTGGTAAACTGCTGAAGTGAAGTGCACTGTATGTGCCTAGGTGTTTGTCTCTTAATGCGTTGTGTTTAGTGTTTTATGATGTTTTTGGTCTTTTGTAATGATTTTTGATGTTTTTGGTCTTTTGGTGGTTTTTATGTTCTCAAGAAAAATGACTAAAAATCTAGTGGAAAGAAGCCACTGGTTAAAAACAGAGTGAAGCCTAATTGGTTGATGACAAATGACAAAATAAAATGCAAAGACTGAAACAAAATCAAACCTAAACTATGACTAAGAAAAATACAAAGCTTGATAATGACTTTAAGGAAATGAATCAAAACATAAACTTAACTTGTCCAATTCTTTCATCAAAGGTATTTTGGGAGAGCTTGAGAAATGGTCAGCTAAGTATACAAATTCTCCTAACTAAACAATTAAATAACTAGCTTATAATGATGCAACATTTTATCCATGATTAAAGATTTGTTGAAGCATATTTGGAGGAAAACATTGATACCATCATAAGATCTCTACTCTAAGACTAGTTCCTAACTCTATTCTGCAACTTAGTTAAACATCACTAAACCTTACTCAAGAGTTATAAATTTCTTTTTAAAGTAGTCTTTTGAGGAAAGGCTTTGTTTATGAAGTGGTAAAGAAGTTGAAAAAGTACTTCAGGCCTTGAAATGGTACTTTCTTCTGTTCATATGGTTATGAATCAATTATAGATTTGGAACAAGAAGAGGTTTTGTAAATAATGAAGGTCGTTTTGTTAAGTTTAACAACTAATGTAATCTAATATGCTGTGGATGACAACTAATTGTGGAGTGAAAATGCAATGAGTTAAGTTAAAACTGAACTTAATATGTCACTAGTCTAAAACAGTGCTGAACTAACAAGCCATTATCAAACTTGAAACAAAATAACAGAGCATGAATTAAATGCAATTTGACTCCGGAGTACCCTAACTAAGTTATCATGCATTAATCTATGGGATTCTACAGCCTGTTTTGTCCATCATGATTAGTATTTTGGAAGAGTTTCTTAGAACAATCCTGGCTGTACAATTCAGTGCAAATGCAAACATAAAGACTGAAAGCAATTTAAAAACAAAGACATCACAGCTATCTCCTACCCATCATTATGGTATTTTGGAAGGGCGTTTTAAGAGTAAGATCAGTTATGCTAGTGCAAAAAAACAACTGAAACGCTCAGTATCACAGTCATGCCTTAGACATCATAAGGATGTTTTGGAAGAGTTTGCTTAGTATAAGTTTAACTGTGATAGTGAACAAAAGAGATTGCAATTAAATCCTACAACACTAAAGCCATTTCCCATTCATTATCATGATCTTTTGGAAGAGTTTCTTCTTTTGGAAGAGTTCTTAGAACAAGTATAACTATAGTGGCTAATGAAATTAACTACGAACTCAAACTTCAAAAACGTAAAAACAACTAAGATACTTATCTAAATTTCGAAAGTAAATCTGTGTAGGAGCCAGGGGCCGTCTACCACCAGACGGAATCTAACTCCAAATCAACTCAACGCGTTCAAAGCAATGCTGTCCTCTTCATTAAAGTAGAAATAACTTGAAACAGGGTATCCTTCATTTTTAGAAATATAGCATGAAATCTAAGCAAAATCTAGTCTATCTCTCGGTTTCCCAAGTGTTTTTTATAACAAATTTACATAACATAACTTGCAACAATACATGGATCCTTGTATTTCCTTATCAAAATCACATTCGGACTCTGAAGATGGAAACGTAAAGAGAAAAAGGACATATGGACTAAGACAGTCCTATTAGACGTCTGCTTCCTTAAATAAGTTCCCACATACCAAAACCACGTCCAGAATTCG
>CM076582.1:705829821-706035856 GCA_034641835.2 Pinus albicaulis
AACCCATGGTGACTAACGACTGACTCTACATGCTGTGCCTTTTTTATGCTTTGTGCAACATCATGCAGTAATGAGTTCAGGAGTGCAAGTAAATTTACAGAGCATTTCTGCTTTAAAACAGCTAAAAGTTTAAGATGTCGTGGTATTACCACGTCTTTCCTTCCTTCGCAGGTGATGTAGCCCTGCACTATTCTTGCTAACTCCATCCAGGGTTCTCCTAGGGTTGCTGGCAGAACTCCCCTCCCCTTAATTGTCAAACTCTGGCCTTCGTCCTGGAAAATTTCCATGACCTTCTGTAGTCGTTCCTTTTTCAATGTCCATACTGGTCCGATGGCTGGTAGTCCTGAAACTTCTGCAATTATGTCATCGGTGACCGCTATCCGCTTCCCCCTTACTGTGGAATGATCATCCTGTAGGTTCTGCAGAAATTCCGTCGCTACTGTTTCATTAGACTCCTGTAGGCGATTGAAATAATTCAACCATCCTGCTCTTTCCAAGATCTCCCGGGCAGCAGCAGAGATCGTCAACTGCTGAGGCTCGCTTCAAATTGCCCTTCCTCCCATGGTTTCACTGTGATTCTAAATGGAACGGCAACTACGTTTTCTGTTTGAAACACAGAGAGGGTGATAATCGCAAGGTTTCAAAGACACAGAGTATGCAACAGTGCAACAGAAAGCAATTTTTTATAAAAATAGAAATGCCATGCCGTTAAACCATGCAAAACCGTCGTACACTATTTTTCCCGAATGGTGAGTTTCAAAATAAAGGGGCGGCACCCGATCTGCAACCAAGTCAGAAAGGAACAGCATGTGGAATTATGCTATGTTAAAAAAGGACAACGAATTACCGAAATCGAGGCGGAGAATTGATCGCATATTATATAAGAGGCTGTTGTGTTATGATATGAGGCTAGTGGATAAGACATGTATCGTACTTGCCAAATCTTAAGTGGTCATGGTCACTTCCGTTGCCATGATTGGTAATGATAAGTGTTCATGCGATGTATAAATCGGGAAATAACATATGATTAGTTCCTAGGATATAAGAAACAAAAGAGTATTAGTATCTTACCCATTGGTGTAACCAAAGTGACTTCAATACCATTAACAGTACTCTGCTGCCAACAGGTGTCCATAACCTTGGCAGAGTTGTTTTTTTTCACCCTCGGAACCATGATCCTTTGTGTATACTTAGGAGTGTTGTTATGTCAAAATGTAGACCATTATGCTGGCTTGGTGACCAGTTAACCATAATGCCATTCACGAGGACGGAGCGAAACATGGGCAGGCCGGCTCGTGATGAGACCTCCTGTTCCAAGGTTCGTTTATTTGATATACCTTTTGGACCATATCCCTGGTGTGGTGGCCATAATGGGAATGCCACTTCACTTCCCTCCTCATGATCATGGTAGGCTGGCTCTTCATGAGACCCCCTATCCTGCATTTGACACTTCACATATCATGCTTACATATCATGTTTACATATTTGTTTTCTTTTTTTATAGAATACTTTTCCTTATTTATACACAAAGGGTGGTTCAACACTTCTTAAGAGTAGGAATGGTGGAAGAAGTCTTATCATCTCAATAGGAAGATATAAGCTCTTTGCTCTTATTCCCAAGTAATAATCAAAAAAAGTTTAAGGGGATCAGCATGATAAAGATAACCAATCAGGGCAAAATTAGTAAAACCATGTCAACAAAAGGTAAGAAATAAGTATGTCCTTCCGTTTGTCCTCTTACTAATGCAGAGCCTTATAGATATAGCGATTTATGGTTTGCGGATTTCGGTATGTTGTGATTTTATATTTCATTACACAAATACATAGCTGTATCTTAAAGACTAGAAAGAAGACGGGCAAGAAGCATCCTCAATTTAGATCAGCAAAAGGAATAAGCTGTTTCACAAGGAGAGCAAAAGTATGCTAGTGGTGTTCCTTTGGAAAAGAAACAACGACGGATGATAGAAAAAGGAACAGCAAAAAATGCAAATGCCGTTCCTTTGGGAAAAGGAACAGCAAAAATAAAAATACTATAAAAACACTCAAAATGCCATTCCTTTGAAAAAGGAACAACAGCAATAAAAGAACGTTGTTTCTTTGAAGAAAAAGGAACAGTGGTAACCAAAAGGAACAGCGGAAGATGTAACAATGCCGTTCCTTTGAAAAAGGAACAGCAGAGATCCTGAATGCTGTTCCTTTAGAAAAGGAACAGCAAAACAAGCAAAACCAACATCATAAAAAAACACGCAGATGCTATTTTTAGAAGGGCAAAAATCGAACTTTGTGAAAGAAAAGGAACAACAAAAAAATGACAAGAAAATATTTAATTCAAACTTATATACAAGAACCACTCAAAAAAACAAGAACTTATGTACAAATTGCAAAAAGAAATGAACCCTTAATGAATTACAGGTGAGGAAGATTTCTCTTCCTCTCCTAAGATCTCCATATCAGTGTCTCGGTGTAGCTGCTGGCAGAAGGATTCCCGAGTGAGTGGTTTGCGATAGAGACGGACTCGGTGGCCATTCACTTTGAATGCATATCCAGAACCGTCAATGGTAATTAGAGTAAGGGTTCCGTTGTCATGCACCTTCTGGATTTCGTATGGTCCCAACCATCGAGTCTGAAGTTTTCCAGGGAAGTCCTGAAACCGAGAGTCGTATAACAGAGCCCAGTCTCCTTCGTGGAAGACTTTGTTTTTGATGAGCGTATCATGCCATTTAGCTCGCTGCTGTTGAATCAATGCTGTATTTTGTAATGCAGAGAGCCTAATCTCGTCTAATTCATTGATCTGCTGTAGTCGATTGATTTGTGCCTCGCTTAGATCTAGGCCAACTTCCTGTGCTGTCCGTAATGTTTGGATTTCGAATTCTATGGGAAAAATGGGTTGTTTTCCAAACACTAATTGATAAGGTGAGTACCCGGTGGTGCTCCTCCATGTGGTTCTATAGGCCCAGAGTGCTTCAGGTAGTCGGGTAGCCCAATCACGCCTATGTGACGCAATGGTTTTTGTTAGGATTGATTCTATTATCTTATTGCTACTTTCTACCTGCCCATTCGCCTGTGGGTGATATGGAGTAGTGATTTTATGCCGGACGTGATAATTGTTGAGTGTTGCAGCTAATTTATGCCCAACAAATTGTGGTCCTCCATCTGTAATTATTTCCCTGGGAAGGCCATAACGAACAAATAGATGGAACAGGAACTGTATGACAGAGTCCTCTGTGGCTCTTGGTAATGCTTCTGCCTCAACCCATTTGGTGACATATTCTGTTGCCACCAAGATATATGTTTTCTGATTTGATGAGGGGTTGATGGGTCCAACGAAATCAAGAGCCCATCGCTCGAATGGTTCGATGACTAACTGTGGTTTCAGAGGCATCTCATCGGCTTGACCAGGTCGTCCTGCTCGCTGGCAGCTGTCACAGGCTTGGACAAACTTCTTCGCATCTTTGAAGATCGTAGGCCAGTAATATCCTGTCTGCAATACTTTATGTCCAGTTCTGCGCTCAGCGAAGTGCCCCCCACACGGTCCATCGTGACAGGCTTTTAGGATGTCAAAGATTTCATCTTCTCTAACACATCGCCTGATATGCATGTCTGCTCCTGTGTGAAACAAATAGCCCCCAATCCACGAAAATCGAGAACTTTTCTGAATAATCTGCTTGCGCTCATTAGGAGTTAAATGTTTTGGTAGTTTACCTACTGCGAGGTAGTTGGCAACATCTGCATACCAGGGTGTTTGAACGGCAACAGCAAACAGGTGCTCATCCGGAAATTGATCTTTCACTGCTGCTGCATCGCTTGATTTTGGTATTCTCGAAAGAAAATCGGCTACAGGGTTTTCTTTGCCAGGCCGGTCCTTGATTGTGATGTCGAATTCCTGCAATAAAATCAACCATCGAGTTACTCTGGCATTTGTGACAGGCTTATTTGCTAAATATTTTATAGCAGAATGGTCTGTATATAAGATAACAGGATAGCCTGTAATATAATGTCTAAATTTATTGACAACATGTATTACAGCTAGGAATTCTTTTTCAGTAACAGTGTAATTTAATTCAGCAGGGGATAAATTCTTGCTGATGTAATAGATGGCATATGGTTTTTTATCCTCTTCCTGTCCAAGGACTGCGCCAATGGCTGTATCGGAGGCATCAGATGATATCTGGAATGGTAGGTCCCAGTTTGGTCCTCGAAGGACTGGGGCTGTGGATACAAGCTTCTTTAGATCCTCGAAAGCACGGTCACATTTGTCTGTCCAAAGAAAATCAACATTACCAGTTAGTGCATATAAAGGAGCAGCAATGTGCGAATAATGCTCTATAAATCGTCTATAGTAACCAAAAAATCCAAGAAAGCTGCGTACCTCTGTTTGAGTAGTAGGAGTGGGAATGAGCAAAAGTATTTGGATTTTGGCCGGGTCTACCTGAATGCCGGCTGCTGAAACATAGTGTCCTAGGATAAGTCCTTCAGTCATCATCAAGAAACATTTTTCGTGGCTTAGGCAAAGCCTGGTAACAATGCAGCGTTGTAGGACTTTTTCTAGGGTGTCTAGAGCCGGATCAAAATCATCTCCATATGGTGTAAAGTCATCCATGTAAACTTCAAGTCCATCATTTATTAAATCTGCAAAAATGCTAAGGATAGCCCTCTGAAATGTGGCAGGAGCATTACATAGGCCAAAAGGTAGTACTCGATAGGCAAATGTTCCCCAAGGACAAGTAAAAGTAGTTTTATCCTGGTCTTCAGGGGCAATCTGAATCTGATTGTATCCACTGAAGCCATCCAGGAAAGAAAAGAATTTCTTCCCTGCTAAAGTATCCAGTACTTGATCTATAAAAGGGAGAGGAAAATGATCTTTCTGTGTTGCCTTATTTAGTTCCCTATAATCCACACAAATTCTCCATTTTCCGTTCTTTTTTGGTACCACCACAAGCGGAGAGACCCATTTACTATCAGAAATAGGATAGATGAAATTAACATCTAAAAGTTTCTGCAGTTCAGTTTTTACGACATCCTTTAGATGAGGATTAAGTCTCCTTTGTGGCTGACGCACAGGTCTGGCATCTTTTTCTATATAAATGTGGTGTGTACATAATTGTGGATCGATTCCTTTCATATCAGGGTAGTCCCATGCAAATGCTTCTTGATACTTTGTTAATAGATGGATGAGCTTAGTTTCCTGTTCAGGTGTGAGATTAGCATTGATGTTTAAAGTTTTCCCCGATGCAATTTCCACAGTTTTACTATTTGCAACAGAAGTAACAGGTATCGTTTGGTCATGCGTGTCTTTCAGAGGATCTTCCTCCAAGTCATTATCAAATGCTGCTTCTATCATGTGACACTGTGTGCGAGGTTCAGTTTGAGTAATGAAATTATTAATGGCATCGTCTTCTATTTGGTCTTTGAAATCAAGTGCCTCTTGTATAGTTAATGGAGATCTGATGTTATCAGTAAGGTATGATACAGGGTGCTTATTAGTTTTGATTATTGTGACACTTGGCTGCGCTGGAGGATATAGAACTAAATTCTTTCTATTCGGTCCTCTAGTTATGGTCATATTTCCCTGCCGACAGCCAATGTAGGCATCGGCAGTAGCGAGCCAAGGTATACCTAAAATTAGCGGGTGTCCATCAAGTCGGGTTTTTGGATTAATTATCAGGAAATCGGTTGGATACTCCCAGGATTCTACAGAGACCATGACATCATGTAGAGTACCCTCTGGTCTAACCACAGATCGGTCAACTAATTCTAACAGAGTGGAGGTGGGTTCTACAGATGTAATGCCAAGCTTTTGGCAAGTTGTGGTTGTTAAAATATTAATTGCAGCCCCTAGATCAACTAAGGCATTAGACAGGGTCTGACCATAAATTTGAACAGTTATAATTGGATTCCCGGGGTCTTCATATTTAAGGGGTGTTTCTCTTCCATACAATAGATCAGATAAAGTACCGACTACTTGGACTCTTGGATTATTTGTTATATTCCTCCTTGGTTTCTTTACGCACAATTCTTTGATAGTTTTTGCGTATATGGGAATGTCTTGAATGGCTTGGAGGAATGGAATTTTTATGTACAGATTTTGTAATTCTCCCAGAATGTCAAAGTCAGGATATTGTATGGGTCGAGGTATGGCTAATCGTTCTGGGAATGGAGGAGAGGATGTGGTTGTTTGATTATGAGTTTGTTGCTTATTTACATCCTCGTGTTGTAACTGATGTTCTCTTGGTGACTGATCTTCAATATGAACTATTTTATCTCCCTCAGTTTCAATTATACGTCCAGATCTTAACTGAAGGTCATTGTACTCCCTCAGGTCGGGTCCTATTTCTGATGATTCTATGATTTGAATAGATTGGACCTGTCTGTTGTTTGGATTGGGATCGGGTTGGGCTGGGAGTTGCGGTCTCAGGTTAGACTGGGGATTTTGTTGTAAGGCTGGCAGAGTAGGTTGAGGGAGCGGAATAGTTCCAACTGGGTGGTACATCGGTCTTTGCCAGCTTGTCTGCCAGGGTGAACTTTGTGAAGTAGAGGGAGTCCATTGTGAAGGATATGGGCCATTTTGCCAATATGGTGGAGTGTAAGGGAAATTCGGCCAACCAGTTTGGTTTGTTTGATTCAGCCATGGATTTGAAGAAGGAAACGATTGTGGTGACCAGTTTGTAAATGGGGGTTGAGATTGATTTTGCCACATACCATATTGTTGAGCATTATACTGTGGGTTTTGAAAGAAAGAGGTTGAGTTTGGAAACATACCAGGTTGTCTCGGCTGCCACTGGCGGCGCTGGTTGATCGAATTCACCGATTCTAGTTCTTCTTCTGCTTCCTTATATACCGCTTTCAATCCAGGAAGTGAGGGGCAGCTTTCCGTAAGGTGATCTTTTGTACAGATGGCGCATGCTTGGACTTTATCCAGTGGACACTCCTTGTGGCTATGTTTCTTTCTGCATCGGGGGCAGAAGATTGCCAAATTCTGTTCTACCTCCAGCTGCTTCTGTTTAGCCTGCACAATATCAAGTTGTGTAGTTAGTGTCCCCATAATATCAGTTTTAAAATTTTCTAATAAATTTCCAATTTCTGCACGTGTTACTCCTTCTGCTGATACTTTGTTATCTCTTGCAAACCGATCATATTCTGTCGGTTTTATTCTTGTGCTGCCTCTCGAACTCCTGATACATAAGTCAAGGATGTCAGTAAAATTCTCTTGATAAATATCCCCTTTTCCCATAATGTTTAATGTTTCAATCCATTGTTCCTTCATACCCCTTATTAATGCAGTTTTTAACACATTATCAGGTAAAGGTAGTGATGCATAAGGAGATCTTTGTAGATTGTACTGAAAACGTTCCACATACTCCTCTAATGTTTCATTCGGTCTAGCTGTCATTTGAAATATTTCGTCTATTAATTCTCTAGACCTACAATAATCCTGATATTTTTTTAAGAAGGATTCTTTCATTTGATCCCAATTGTTGATAACCCCACCACCTAGCCCCATAAACCATCTTAAAGCAGCCCCTTTTAATGTAGAGGGGAATAATTTCAATTTTTGGGGATCGGTGGTGTAATCGTACCCCCTACATAACACATCGAATTCGAATAAGAATGCATCCGGATCTTCCGATGTGAGTCCGTGAAATGTAGGGATATGCTGAAGAGGGATAGCTTTCATGGGTGCATTTGCTGCAGAATCCACTATAGGATATTGTAATGTAGAGGTTTGAGTATTTGGCTGGTTTTGAGCATTTGGTTGGTTTTGAGCCATAGGATCGAATATATGCCAATAACCTTCTGGGATATCTAGGAGGGTATTCCTAGGTTGAGTGGGGACTGTTTTGACAGGGATATTTTTAATAGCGCTTCCTTTATCTGGAATAATAAGGATTCCTGAAGATTGGGTTCCTTCGACAATGATTTTCGCAACACTCCCCTTATCTGGGCTATCTAATGGCTGATTTGTTTCAATAGGGGATTTTGGTTCCTTGGTTTCCCCTGTTTCTCCTTCTCCTTCACAAAAGTTGCTAGAGTTCCCTTCCTGCAATAATTCTGGAGTGGAATTTTCAATTTCTTGAAAGTCCTGTTCTTCAGTTTGACTATGCACCTCAGCACAGGCTACAGATGGTGATCCTGTGGCCTGAAGGGAACTAGTAGGCGGTTTAGAAATGTTTTTCTTGAGGCCTACTGATGGCTGAGATTCTATTTTCTTATAGATTTCGTCTATGAAGGTCGTTCGGCCAAGGGTCACCGGCCCCTTAGCTTTTTCAGGCTTGGATGGGGGTTTGATATTCTTTTCTGGTCTTTTCTGCTTAGTCATGCACTCAAAAAATGAACTACCAACTTTTATTCAAACAAAGCAAAAACAAATCTGTTAGGAAAGCGGATAGTGGAGCAGGGTTTTTACATGCTCCGCACGTAGGTTCTTACCTTCCGTTTTTAGGATCCAACTCCTCCCTAGCAAGCTTGTACACTACTCTGAAAAGGACAAATGGCTACACTCTTTCCCCGGCAACGGCGCCAAAATTTAGAGCTATAAAAAGGGTCTCTTTCACCTCTAATTACCTCACATTAATATGTCAATCCGGGAGCGTTTTGTTATTACAAAGAGTGACTCAATCTGAGGCTATCATTTGTCAGAGTAATGCTAGTAGTACATTGCTTAAGAAATACAAGAGTAAACGGATGCTTGTCTGTAACTAAATTACTTCAAAGAATAAATCACACACTCAGAAAACTCAACAGCTTATCAGTCAAGGGTTCGGCAGTGATAACCCATCCCTTCGAAAACTGATGGAAAGGAAATTAGAGCATAGACCACGAGCCTGGGAGCTAGACAGTGACTGCCAATGCTCACTACAGCCTTAGATCATCTCTCACGCCAAAACAACAAATGCAAGTAAATGGAACAACAAATAAAGGATTGAACAACAATTCTGGAATGGAACAACAAATCTAAAATGGAACAGCAATTGAATAACTAAGTCCCGCGGGTTGTAACCAAACTTAATCTATTAACTCAAATGCACTCTTTGCAATCAAATAACATTCTTTCACTCTAAAGGCAATTCACACAAATCACACTAATGGAACAGCGTTAAGTATTGATAAATTATAGAACAATACTAATAAATCAGAAACACACACAACACACTGGAATAATAATCTGGTCAACCTGAACCAACAGGAATACAACTGTGCTTCCAACAGAACACTATCATTTATGAATCCAACGATTATGAAGAACACTACCTCAAGCGAATGTATGAAACGAATGTCAATATAACAGCTCTGTAATAGAACAGTAAGAACATGCAATTAACTCTTGAAAAGATTAATAACTTGATGCGGAGTCAACACACGATTCTGTCTGTAAAAACCTCAATGATTCAATCTTTAACAGAGCATGTAATATGAAATTTATAAAGCATATCAAATTACCAAATAACACTGATAAACAAACCACACAGAAGTCAAGTCGTAATGGTACAAAAGCAAGTGTCCTCCGGGGCCGGGCCCTTAGCCTCCAAGGATACACCGCTTTGAGTTAATCCAGACGCAGAGATGAAATAATCACCAAGCTTTCATTAACGCATCAGTCAAAAATACATTGAACCAGTTCTCAACGAGACTTAATAATCAAAGATGATGTTTTACGGAAAATTACATAAAAGCGTATCCTATATATCAAGCTAACAGTGCTGTCCCTTTATATAAAGGCGACGGCGGAGATGTCCAAGTAACATGATAAATAAAGCAGCGATCCCTCAGGATCGAAGATCCTGAGGGATTCGCGAAACTGTTAATTCTTCATCCTTTCCTTTCTTTGGCGCCGAGCTGGTGTCTTCTCCTTCTTTTCCGAGCCGATTTGTTGTAATCTATTTAGCCTTGTTTGCATTCGGTTCACCTTCAGAGGGACAGCAGTTATCTCGACTTTGTCTCTTCCTTTGGAGCGGCAATTCCTCGTTTTTTTCCTTTTCCTGTTCAGAAAATAACCATTATTAGTGGTTAAGTCTTGCATATCAATTTCCACATGTTTTATTATAATTCCTTATTACTTTCCAAATTCATGAGACAAAAAGGTTCAATTTGATGTCCACTTATGGCTATTATTATGTGTTGATGTGATGGGTTAGCATGTTTATTACTTGTTGTTCACATATTTAGTTTGCTGATTATTATTTATTAAGTTTCCCATGTAATGGTTTTGTTAATGAGTTTAATGAAAATAGTTTTAATCAACCCCCCTGCTCAGTTTAGTCAAGGGTTGATCAGAGTTAATATTATTATATAACAATTTTAATATTGTATAATCCAAATTTATTAATTTTAATAATATTAATATTATAATATATTAATATGAATATTAAAATTAATAATAATAATAATAATATTTATATTAATATTTTAATATTGATATTAGGGTTAATAATGTTTCTTTTGCATGGTATTAATAACAATTTGGCCCATGGTATTTAGCCCATGGTATTAAAATGGTATTTTTCCAGTAGGCTTCACCTAAATAAAACCTCTTGTTTGAGTTTCTTTAAATATAAAGAGGATTGTGGAGTAAATATAAAAAGTGGTCTTACTTATTTACCTTACCTTTACCATAGCTCTGGTTTACTTATATTTTTATTTATTTACCATACCTCTTTTTTTAGTGTTGATAACCCTCTCTATATTTTAAATTTATAGTGTGTTTATACATAATAATAATAATTAGATTGATTTTTAAATAGGACGACCTTAGATTTAAAATGTTAAATATTTAAGTGTTTAAGTTTTTACTTGATATCTACCCCATACTGGGCTAGAAACTCATAATCATTCTTGTTTATTGAAATGTTTATGCAAACCCTTACTCATTTTATGAATGTACTTCTGATTTTAAAATCCTTATTTTTTAATATTTTAAAAAATGATAAATAGTGTTTTTTTCCATTTTCCCTCCTAAAACTTTGGCAGAGCTATCAAAACACTAAAACCTATTGATGCTATTACTAAGCTTCTTTATTGTTCTATGGACAAAGAATTTATTTCTGAAGTCCGCTAAAAGGTTTTCACATTAAGATAATTCTTCTCCCTCATGAGCTCAACATAATCAACATTTTCCTACGTTTCTCCATATAAGGTAATATTATTTTGGTACATTTATGTATCTAAACTTCTATTTTAAGTCTTCTCTACTTAAAACCCCCAATATTCTACGTACAACAGAAGATTATAATTAGTTTCTTCGTCGAGATTTCAAAAAGAGAATGCTCATTGTTAACACTGGAAAATTGTACAGCAGAAGACGACATTATTTAATGTCAAGCAGAAGGGTTTTCAGGGCTAGAAGACATCACAAAATCTGGAAAGTATTTAAAAATCTCTAAGTTCGGAGGAAAATCAAATTTGAACAAGTCCTAAATGCTCTTTGCGCTCATAATCCTTCGTGAAGAGTGCCTTTGCGCACCTTATGGCCGGAAATGCGCGCAATCTTGAGAATGGAAAAATGTCGCTTTTTGGGACCACACAAAGCAAAGGACAAGTGATTCCTCACTTGAAGCCTCCTAAGGACAGCCACCAACGCCTCCTTAGACACCAAGTGAGCACAAAATGGAATATTTGGGGCACACAAATGAATCATACCCCTCTCTTGGGTCACCATCCACAATGTACCAAGAGAGGGAAGGAAGGCTTTGAAATCTACTATATAAGGCCACCATGAGATGAAGAGTTTCTGAACACATTGTTATGCTGGCCAGAATTTTGCAAGTAATACTAGCAGTCTGTGATACAGAGCTAAAGATAGAGGGGACTCAGTTGTTGGTCATCCAACAATTTCAGTCCAACATAGTAGAGAAAGAGGGAGACTGCACCGAGGGAAGCTTGGGGTAAAAACATCCTTGCATTGGGACTTAGAACCCATGTTGGGGCCCTTTCGAAAGAGGGTAAAGTTTCACTCTTATTACTACCAGCGCTCAATAAGAGGGGCCTAGAGCCACCATTCGTATTATTTTTGTCGTTTGACACTTTTCAAAGCTCGTGTTTATTTATTTTAGTTTTTAGTTTAGTTCTAGTTTATATATGCATGTTATTTCTCTATCTAGTATGCTTATGATTCTAGCTTGTTCCACTAACTTGCTTGACTCCACTTCTTTTTCTTCCTGTTACCAATAACTTAAGTGGGTAGATCACACCTTTGTTTGGTCTCAACCTAGTCTCAGAAATTGAGTTCATTTAATTGTCAACCGGGATTGGTAAAGTATTCTTTGAAGTGAAGTGCACTATATGTGCCTAGGTGTTTGTTTCTTCTTTGCGTTGTGTTTAGTGTTTTATGATGTTTTGGTCTTTTGATGGTTTTATGTTCACAAGGAAAAGAACTAAATGCTGGTGGAAAGAAGCTACTGGTTAAAAACAAAGCAAAGCCTAAGTTATGAATGATAAATGACAAATGCAAAGAATGAAACAGAACCAAACCTAAACTATGACTTAAGCAGAATACAAAGCTTGATAATGACTTCAAGAAAATGAATCACAACATAAAATAAACTTGTCCAATCCATTTATTAAGGATATTTTGGAAGAGCTTGAGGAATGGGCAGCTAAGTGTAAAAATTCTCCTAACTAAACAATTAAACAATCAGCTTATAATGATACAACATATTATCCATGATTAGAGGTTTGTTGAAACATATTTGGAGAAGAACATTGGTAACATCATAAGATCTCTACTCTAAAACTAGCTCCTAATTCTATTCTGCAACTTAGTTTAACACCACTACACCTCACTCAAAAGTTACAGATTTCCTTTTAGAATAGTCTTTTGAGGAAAGGCTTATTTGTGAAATGGTAAAAAGGTTGCAAAAGTACTCCAGGCCTTGGACTGATACTATCTTCTGTCCAGATGATTATGAGTTAATTATAGGTTTGGAACAAAAGAGGTTTTGTAAATAATGAAGGCCGTGGTATTTAAGTTTAACAACTAATGTAATTTAATATGCAATGGATGACAACTAAATGTGGAATGTAAATACAGTGAGCTAAGCTAGAACTGAACTAGAGTGCTACCAGTCTACAATAAACAGTGCTAAACTAACAAGCCATTATCAAACTTGAAACGAAATAACAGAGCATGAATTGAATGCAATTTGACTCCGAAGTGCCCTAACTAAGTTATCATGCAATTAATCTATGGAATTCTACAGCCTATTTTGTCCATCATGAATGGTATTTTGGAAGAGCTTGTTAGAACAATCCTGGTTGTACAATTCAATGCAAATGCAAACATAAAGACTGAAAGCAATTACAATTAAAAACTAAGACATCACAACTATTTCCTACCCATTGTTATGATATTTTGGAAGAGCGTTTTAAGAGTAAGATCAGCTATGCTACTTAGTGTAAACAAGCAACTGAAACCTTCAGTATCACAGTCATGCCTTAGTCATCATAATGATTTTTTGGAAGAGTTTACTAGAATAAGTTCAACTGTGATAATGAAAAAAATAAATTGCAATTAAAATCTATAACACTACAACCATTTCTCATTCATTATAATGATCTTTTGGAAGAGTTTCTTAGAACAAGTATAGCTATAGTGACTAATGAAATTAACTATGAACTCAAACTTCAAAAACGTGAAAACGACTAAGATACTTATCTAAATTACGAAAGTAAAGCCGTGCAGGAGGCAGGGGCCCTCTACCACCAGACAGAATCTAACTCAAAATCAACTCAACGCGTTCAAAGAAATGTTGTCTTCTTCATTAAAGGAAAATAACTTGAAATAGAGTATTCTTGGTCTTCAGAAATATAGCAGTCAATCCATGAAATCTAAACAAAATCTAGAGCCTGTCTCTCGGTTTCCCGAGTGCTTTTATAACAAATCTACATAACAGAACTTGCAACAATACGAGGATCATTGTCTTTTCTTATCAAAATCGTACTAGGACTCTAAATATGGCAGCGTAAAGGGACAAAGGACATCTGGACTGTCCTAGTCCTATTAGAAGTCTGCCTCCTTGAATGAGTTCCCACGTACCAAAACCACGTCCAGAATTCGGTTCATTCTTCATGGTGAGCAACGAACGATGAGGACATGATGTGGAATATGCCCATGTGTGGCTTTTCCTGAGAGGACACCTGGAACATGCTTGAACGTGAAGACAACTGCAGAATTGGCGGTTAGCTATGGAATGTCTGCATTCTGTAGCTAGTTTCAGTTCAAAATGCATTACAATGACAAAATCACAAAACTTAGCAAGTTAGCCATGATATTCATTCTTAAAGTAATTTTAACTAATTTCATTGATCATTTGGGCTTGGGATAACAATGGACAAAGGAAAATGGAGTGAAGTAAGATGAAAGAAAGAACAATCTTGGGGCTCAACATACCCCCACTGCTGACTTCTTGCATGTCCTCATGCAACTTATTCCATAAACTCAGAGACTTCTGCAAGAACATCCAACCCTCTTCTTCTTCTTTGCCTGGAAGTTAAAGGTCTTCTGGGCTTCCTGATGACTAGCTTGAACCTTAAATTGGTAAGTGCCCTGATTAAATTCTTGTTCCTCTTTTTCAACTTTTCATTAGCCTTTTCCACTTTGTCCATTTGTAGAGACAGGGTTGAGTTCATACTGGTTTTGAGTTTGACTTGTTCCTTCAGAATATCATTCTCAGTTCTGATATGTCTATTAAGTACTTCCAGCTCATACCTATCTCTTCTTAACACATCTATTTCAGACAGTGGAGGACTAGGGGTTCTATCTCTACTCTCTGAAGCTTTCCTTTCCAATGTTTCAACATAGTCATAAACTTCTTGCTGTGCAGGGTCAATTTCAGGGGCTTCTTCATCAAAATATTCTTCAACATCTTCTTCAATAGATGTTTCCTCATCTTCTATGTTTATCACCCTGGTTTTTTTGATCTGTGTTTTCCTTAGTTTCCCCCTGAGTCTATGGTTTCTTCTTGGATGGGATGATCCCTCTCCTTTTTCCGTGGCAGATTTTCTGATTATCCTCTCTTCCTTAAGTTGTCTCTTAATCTGAGTCAATTTCTCAGAGATTATTTCTTCACTACTTTCCTGTACTGTTTTGTCAATTTCAATTTTAGAGGCTCTCCATTTTCTACTTCTCTTTGTAGGCTGATGTTCAGGTGAAGGCTCTTTTGGTTCCTCAAAGTGATTTCTTACCAAGAAATTATCCCAAGTATCTTTTGTTTTGGCTAAATGGTGTTCAATTAAAATCTTAACCAAGCCATGATGGTATAGAGTTGTCTCTAGGAATTGGACTCTCCTTTGAACACTTGAAGCCATCTTTTTTAAACTTTGAAGCAAGAAATAGGGAAAATTTAGCTCTTCCTCTAAGAAATGCATTATCAACCTAATATGGTAAACATAGAAAGTACCATATCTACCTTCACAAGTGATAAATTTTTGTAAGATAAGCAATATGTTTCTCCATTTATTCTTTAATGCAGAGCTTGGAATTCCCTTTTTAAACACAGTGACATCCATACTTGGTGATTTGAGGATCTGCTTCCATGATTCATTATAAAATTCTCTGTTTTTAAACCATATTTCTCCATGTCTAAGCAATCCTGTTGGTTCTGCAATAAAAACCTCTGTGACAGTGAATTTAGCATCTCCAACTTCAACCTCGGCTCCTTTGAATGTCCTTGCAAATGTTTTAGTAACTTCTTTGTGGAAGCCATTAAATTTCTCGAGGAATTGTAGCCATCCTGCCTGTTGCAACATTTCTCTGCTTTGAGGGTATCATTCCAGGTATTTTGTGCCCACTGGTTCAGTTCTCACGATGAGGCCCATAATTTCTTCTTCAATCTTCGGATTTGTACTCTTTCTTCTCACGGAGACAATGACTTCAACCTTCAAACTGATATTCCTCTGCTTCACGGTGATAGTGCTTCAATCTTCAAACTGATATATCTCTGCTTCACGGTGATAGTGGCTTCAAATTTCAAACTGATATACCTCTGCTTCACGGTGACAGTGGCTTCAACTTTCAAACTGATATACCTCTGCTTCACGGTGACAGTGGCTTCAACTTTCAAGCTAATATACCTCTGCTCACGGTGATAGAGATACCTCTGTTTTACAGAATGAAATGATGAAGGGTTGGCTACGGGATGGAGTAATAGGGAGTGGTTACGGAACGAGTTAATGAAGTGAAATTGAAAACAAATCAATGAGTGAAATCAATGTTTGGGCTCAACCTAGTCTCCTAAATTGAGTTCATTTAATTGTCAACCAGGGTTGGTAAACTGCTGAAGTGAAGTGCACTGTATGTGCCTAGGTGTTTGTTTCTTACTGCATTGTGTTTAGTGTTTTATGATGTTTTTTGTCTTTTGATGGTTTTATGTTCACAAGGAAAAGAACTAAATGCTGGTGGAAAGAAGCTATTGGTTAAAAACAAAGCAAAGCCTAAGTTATGAATGATAAATGACAAATGAAAAGACTGAAACAGAACCAAACCTAAACTATGACTTAAGCAGAATACAAAGCTTGATAACGACTTCAAGAAAATGAATCACAACATAAACCTAACTTGTCCAATCCATTTATTAAGGATATTTGGAAGAGCTTGAGGAATGGGAAGCTAAGTGTAAAAATTCTCTAACTAAACAATTAAACAATTAGCTTATAATGATACAACATCTTATCCATGATTAGAGGTTTGTTGAAACATATTTGGAGAAGAACATTGGTAACATCTTAAGATCTCTACTCTAAAACTAGCTCCTAATTCTATTCTGCAACTTAGTTTAACATCACTAAAACTTACTCAAAAGTTGTAGATTTCTTTTTAGAGTAGTCTTTTGAGGAAAGGCTTTGTTTATGAAATGGTAAAAAGGTTGCAAAAGTACTCCAGGCCTTGGACTGATATTATCTTTTGTTTAGATGATTATGAGTCAATATATGTTTGGAACAAAAGAAGTTTTGTAAATAATGAAGGTCGTGGTATTTAGGTTTAACAACTAATGTAATTTAATATGCAATGGATGACAACTAAATGTGGAATGTAAATACAGTGGGCTAAGCTAGAACTGAACTAGAGTGCTACCAGTCTACAATAAACAGTGCTAAACTAACAAGTCATTATCAAACTTAAAACGAAATAACAGAGCATGAATTGAATGCAATTTGACTCCGGAGTGCCCTAACTAAGTTATCATGCAATTAATCTATGGAATTCTACAGCCTATTTTGTCCATCATGAATGGTATTTTGGAAGAGCTTGTTAGAACAATCCTGGCTATACAATTCAATGCAAATGCAAACATGAAAACTGAAAGCAATTACAATTAAAAACTAAGACATCACAGCTATTTCCTACCCATTGTTATGATATTTTGGAAGAGCTTTTTAAGAGTAAGATCAGCTATGCTACTTAGTGTAAACAAGCAATTGAAATCTTCAGTATCACAGTCATGCCTTAGTCATCATAATGATTTTTTGGAAGAGTTTACTAGAATAAGTTCAACTGTGATAATGAACAAAAGAAATTGCAATTAAAATCTATAACACTACAGCCATTTCTCATTCATTATAATGATCTTTTGGAAGAGTTTCTTAGAACAAGTATAGCTATAGTGACTAATGAAATTAACTATGAACTCAAACTTCAAAAACATGAAAACGAACTAAGATACTTATCTAAGTTACGAAAGTAAAGTCGTTCAGGAGGCAGGGGCCCTCTACCACCAGACGGAATCTAACTCAAAATCAACTCAACGTGTTCAAAGCAATGTTGTCTTCTTCATTAAAGGAAAATAACTTAAAATAGAGTATTCTCGGTCTTCAGAAATATAGCAGTCAATCCATGAAATCTAATCAAAATCTAGAGCTTGTCTCTCGGTTTCCCGAGTACATTTATAACAAATCTTCATAACAGAACTTGCAACAATACGGGGATCATTGTCTTTTCATATCAAAATCGTACTAGAACTCTAAAGATGGTAGCGTAAAGGTACAAAGGACATCTGGACTGTCCTTGTCCTATTAGGAGTCTGCCTCCTTGTATGAGTTCCCACGTCCAGAATTTAGTTCATTCTTCATGGTGAGCAACAAACGTTGAGGACATGATGTGGAATAAACCCATGTGTGGCTTTTCCTGAGAGGACACCTGGAACATGCTTGAACATGAAGACAGCTGCAGAATTGGCGGTTAGCTACGGAATGTCTACATTCTGTAGCTAGTTTCAGTTCAAAATGCATTACAATGACAAAATCACAAAACTTAGCAAGTTAGCCATGATACTCATTCTTAAAGTAATTTTAACTAATTTCATTGATCATTTGGGCCTGGGATAACAATGGACAAAGGAAAATGGAGTGAAGTAAGATGAAAGAAAAAACAATCTTTGGGCTCAACATACCCCCACTGCTGACTTTTTGCATGTCCTCATGCAACTTATTCCATAAACTCAGAGACTTCTGCAAGAACATCCAACCCTCTTCTTCTTCTTTGCCTGGAATTTAAAGGTCTTATGGGCTTCCTGATGACTAACTTGAACCTTAAATTGGCAAGTGCCCTGATTAACTTCTTGTTCCTCTTTTTCAACTTTTCATTAGCCTTTTCCACTTTGTCCATTCGTAGAGACAGGGTTGAGTTCATACTGGTTTTGAGTTTGACTTGTTCCTTCAGAATATCATTCTCAGTTCTGATATGTCTATTAAGTACTTCCAGCTCGTACCTATCTCTTCTTAACACATCTATTTCAGACAGTGGAGGACTAGGGGTTCTATCTCTACTCTCTGAAGCTTTCCTTTCCAATGTTTCAACATAGTCGTAAACTTCTTGCTGTGCAGAGTCAATTTCAGGGGTTTCTTCATCAAAATCTTCTTCAACATCTTCTTCAATAGATGTTTCCTCATCTTCTATGTTTATCACCCTGGTTTGTTTGATCTGTGTTTTCCTTAGTTTCCCCCTGAGTCTATGGCTTCTTCTTGGCTGGGATGATCCCTCTCCTTTTTCTGTGGCAGATTTTCTGATTACCCTCTCTTCCTTAAGTTGTCTCTTAATCTGATTCAATTTCTCAGAGATTATTTCTTCACTACTTCCCTGTACTGCTTTGTCAATTTCAATTTTAGAGGCTCTCCATTTTCTGCTTCTCTTTGTAGGCTGATGTTCAGGCGAAGGTTCTTTTGGTTCCTCAAAGTGATTTCTCACCAAGAAATTATCCCAAGTATCTTTTGTTTTGGCTAAATGGTGTTCAATTAAAATCTTAACCAAGCCATGATGGTATAGAGTTGTCTCTAGGAATTGGACTCTCCTTTGAACACTTGAAGCCATCTTTTTTAAACTTTGAAGCAAGAAATAGGGCAAATTTAGCTCTTCCTCTAAGAAATGCATTATCAACCTAATATGGTAAACATAGAAAGTACCATATCTACCTTCACAAGTGATAAATTTTTGTAAGATAAGCAATATGTTTCTCCATTTATTCTTTAATGCAGAGCTTGGAATTCCCTTTTTAAACACAGTGACATCCATACCTGGTGATTTGAGGATCTGCTTCCATGATTCATTATGAAATTCTCTGTTTTTAAACCATCTTTCTCCATGTCTAAGCAATCTTGTTGCTTCTGCAATAAAAACCTTTGTGACAGTGAATTTAATATCTCCAACTTCAACCTCGGCTCCTTTGAATGACCTTGCAAACGTTTTAGTAAATTCTTTGTGGAAGCCATTAAATTTCTCAAGGAATTGCAGCCATCCTGCTTGTTGCAACATTTCTCTGCTTTGAGGGTATCCTTCCAGGTATTTTGTGCCCACTGGTTCAGTTCTCACGATGAGGCCCATAATTTCTTCTTCAATCTTCGGATTAGTACTCTTTCTGCTCACGGAGACAATGACTTCAACCTTCAAACTGATATTCCTCTGCTTCACGGTGATAGTGCTTCAATCTTCAAACTGATATATCTCTGCTTCACGGTGATAGTGGCTTCAACTTTCAAACTGATATACCTCTGCTTCACGGTGAAAGTGGCTTCAACTTTCAAGCTAATATACCTGCAGCTTCCACTGAGTGACGGTGGCTTCAAATTCAAGCTAATATGCTACGCTCACGGTGATAGAGATACCTACACATTTTACGAGAATGAAATGATGAAGGGTTGGCTACGGGATGGAGTAATAGGGAGTGGTTATGGAACGAGTTAATGAAGTGAGGTGAAAACAAATCAATGAGTGAAATTAATGTTTGGGCTCAACCTAGTCTCTTAAATTGAGTTCATTTAATTGTCAACCAGGGTTGGTAAACTGCTGAAGTGAAGTGCACTGTATGTGCCTAGGTGTTTGTTTCTTACTGCGTTGTGTTTAGTGTTTTATGATGTTTTTGGTCTTTTGATGGTTTTATGTTCACAAGGAAAAGAACTAAATGCTGGTGGAAAGAAGCTAATGGTTAAAAACAAAGCAAAGCCTAAGTTATGAATGATAAATGACAAATGCAAAGACTGAAACAGAACCAAACCTAAACTATGACTTTAAGCAGAATACAAAGCTTGATAATGACTTCAAGAAAATGAATCACAACATAAACTTAGCTTATCCAATCCATTTATTAAGGATATTTTGGAAGAGCTTGAGGAATGGGCAGCTAAGTGTAAAAATTATCCTAACTAAAAAATTAAACAATCAGCTTATAATGATACAACATCTTATCCATGATTAGAGGTTTGTTGAAACATATTTGGAGAAGAACATTGGTAACATCATAAGATCTCTACTCTAGAACTAGCTCCTAATTCTATTCTGCAACTTAGTTTAACATCACTAAACCTTACTCAAAAGTTATAGATTTCTTTTTAGAGTAGTCTTCTGAGGAAAGGCTTTGTTTATGAAATGGTAAAAAGATTGCAATAATGAAGGCCGTGGTGTTTAAGTTTAACAACTAATGTAAATTAATATGCAATGGATGACAACTAAATGTGGAATGTACATACAGTGAGCTAAGCTAGAACTGAACTAAAGTGCTACCAGTCTACAATAAACAGTGCTAAACTAACAAGCCATTATCAAACTTAAAACGAAATAACAGAGCATGAATTGAATGCAATTTGACTCCGGAGTGCCCTAACTAAGTTATCATGCAATTAATCTATGGGATTCTACAACCTATTTTGTCCATCATGAATGGTATTTTGGAAGAGCTTGTTAGAACAATCCTGGCTATACAATTCAATGCAAATGCAAACATGAAAACTGAAAGAAATTACAATTAAAAACTAAGACATCACAGCTATTTCCTACCCATTGTTATGATATTTTGGAAGAGCTTTTTAAGAGTAAGATCAGCTATGCTACTTAGTGTAAACAAACAACTAAAACCTTCAGTATCACAGTCATGCCTTAGTCATCATAATGATTTTTTGGAAGAGTTTACTAGAATAAGTTCAACTGTGATAATGAACAAAAGAAATTGCAATTAAAATCTATCACACTACAGCCATTTCTCATTCATTATCATGATATTTTGGAAGAGTTTCTTAGAACAAGTATAGCTATAGTGACTAATGAAATTAACTATGAACTCAAACTTCAAAAATGTGAAAACAAACTAAGATACTTATCTAAATTACGAAAGTAAAGCCGTTCAGGAGGCAGGGGCCCTCTACCACCAGACGGAATCTAACTCAAAATCAACTCAACGCGTTCAAAGCAATGTTGTCTTCTTCATTAAAGGAAAATAACTTGAAACAGAGTATTCTCGGTCTTCAGAAATATAGCAGTCAATCCATGAAATCTAATCAAAATCTAGAGCTAGCCTCTCGGTTTCCCGAGTGCATTTATATCAAATCTTCATAACAAAACTTGCAACAATACGGGGATCATTGTCTTTTCATATCAAAATCGTACTAGAACTCTAAATATGGCAGCGTAGAGGGACAAAGGACATCTGGACTGTCCTAGTCCTATTAGGAGTCTGCCTCCTTGAATGAGTTCCCACGTACCAAAACCATGTCCAGAATTCGGTTCATTCTTCATGGTGAGCAACGAATGATGAGGACATGATGTGGAATATACCCATGTGTGGCTTTTCCTGAGAGGACACCTGGAACATGCTTGAACGTGAAGACATCTGCAGAATCGGCAGTTAGCTACGGAATGTCTGCATTATGTAGCTAGTCTCAGTTCAAAATGCATTACAATGACAAAATCACAAAACTTAGCAAGTTAGCCATGTTATTCATTCTAAAAGTAATTTTAACTAATTTCATTGATCATTTGGGCCTGGGATAACAATGTACAAAGGAAAATGGAGTGAAGTAAGATGAAAGAAAGAACAATCTTGGAGCTCAACATACCCCCACTGCTGACTTCTTGCATGTCCTCATGCAACTTATTCCATAAACTCAGAGACTTCTGCAAGAACATCTAACCCTCTTCTTCTTCTTTGCCTGGAAGTTAAAGGTCTTCTGGGTTTCCTGATGACTAACTTGAACCTTAAATTGGTAAGTGCCCTGATTAGCTTCTTGTTCCTCTTTTTGAACTTTTCATTAGCCTTTTCCACTTTGTCCATTTGTAGAGATAAGGTTGAGTTCATACTGGTTTTGAGTTTGACTTGTTCCTTGAAAATATCATTCTCAGTTCTGATATGTCTATTAAGTACTTCCAACTCATACCTATCTCTTATTAACACATCTATTTCGGACAGTGGAGGACTAGGGGTTCTATCTCTACTCTCTGAAGCTTTCCTTTCCAATGTTTCAACATAGTCATAAACTTCTTGCTGTGCAGGGTCAATTTTAGGGGTTTCTTCATTAAAATCTTCTTCAACATCTTCTTCGATAGATGTTTCCTCATCTTCTATGTTTATCACCCCTGTTTGTTTGATCTGTGTTTTCCTTAGTTTCCCCCTGAGTCTATGGCTTCTTCTTGGCTGGGATGATCCCTCTCCTTTTTCTATGGCAGATTTTTTGATTACCCTCTCTTCCTTAAGCTATCTCTTAATCTGAGTCAACTTCTCAGAGATTATTTCTTCACTACTTTCCTGTACTGTTTTGTCAATTTCAATTTTATAGGCTCTCCATTTTCTGCTTCTCCTTGTAGGCTGATGTTCAGGTGAAGGCTCTTTTAGTTCCTCAAAGTGATTTCTTACCAAGAAATTATCCCAAGTATCTTTTGTTTTGGCTAAATGGTGTTCAATTAAAATCTTAACCAAGCCATGATGGTATAGAGTTGTCTCTAGGAATTGGACTCTCCTTTGAACACTAGAAGCCATCTTTTTTAAACTTTGAAGCAAGAAATAGGGAAAATTTAGCTCTTCCTCCAGAAAATGCATTATCAACCTAATATGGTAAACATAAAATGTGCCATATCTACCTTCACAAGTGATAAATTTTTGTAGAATAAGCAATATGTTTCTCCATTTATTTTTTAATGCAGAACTTGGAATTCCCTTTTTAAACACAGTGACATCCATACCTGGTGATTTTAGGATTTTCTTCCATGATTCATTATGAAATTCTCTGTTTTTAAACCATCTTTCTCCATGTCTAAGCAATCTTGTTGCTTCTGCAATAAAAACCTCTGTGACAGTGAATTTAACATCTCCAACTTCAACCTCGGCTCCTTTGAATGACCTTGCAAATGTTTTAGTAACTTCTTTGTGGAAGCCATTAAATTTCTTAAGGAATTGTAGCCATCCTGCCTGTTGCAACATTTCTCTGCTTTGAGGGTATCCTTCCAGGTATTTTGTGCCCACTGGTTCAGTTCTTACAATGAGGCCCATAATTTCTTCTTCAATCTTCAGATTAGTACTCTTTCTGCTCACGGAAACAATGACTTCAACCTTCAAACTGATATACCTCTGGTTCACGGTGATAGTGCTTCAACCTTCAAACTGATATACCTCTGGTTCACGGTGATAGTGCTTCAATCTTCAAACTGATATATCTCTGCTTCACGGTGACAATGGCTTCAAATTCCAAACTGATATACCTCTGGTTCACGGTGATAGTGCTTCAATCTCTGCTCATGGTGATAGTGGTTCAATATTTCAAACTGATATACCTCTGCTCACGGTGATAGAGATACCTCTGTTTTGCGGAATGAAATGATGAAGGGCTGGCTACGGAATGGAGTAATAGGAAGTGGTTACGGAACGAGTTAATGAAGTGAGGTGAAGAAAACAAATCAATGAGTGAAAAGACTGCGTAGATTTTTTTTTTCAACGGATTCAAAAATCATCATTAAATGATTTGGCTGGGTGACGTGAGAAAATCAAACACTTCAGCCTTTTAACTACTTAAATGATGATCGGGTATATAATTTGAAATGAAATATTTTTATCCAAAGTTTTGTGGAGGGTATATTTGGTATGATCAATAAAAATAATCAAAACAACTTTTCAAATGATTCATAACTAAAACTATACTAAAGTTTATGATATGCCATTATAATCAAAACTTTTTACCTTTTCTTTTCATCTGCTTTTTGTGGTCTTTGTATACTTTGTTCTCCTCTGGACACCATTACTTTGTGAGTCTTTATAATCCTTCTTGATTCTTCTTGTTCATGGATATACTGGATCATCTTGTTGCACTTCAAATGTCTGTTGATCAGTGCCTTCAGGATCTGTAGCTGCGGAATGACTGTCTGGCTGCGGAAAGTCTAATTAGCTGCAGAATGTTTGTTTAGCTGCGGAATGTACCTGTAGAAAATTTTAATCATGGAATGGAGTGGTTTGGAATATACATAGAATATTTTATGGAATGAGTGAAGATAGATGATGAAACATGGTATAATGGAATATGTATGAAGTGAATGATGGAATGGGATGGATTCAATTTATGAAATGGAGTGGAAGAATATAAGAAATGGCCTGCAATCCATGACATGTGTTATTCATTTGCAGAAAAACATCAAACTTTAAATTTTGATATGGAAATGAGGTGGATGAATTATGGAATGAGATGAATGAAATATGGAATGAAGTGAAGTATGAATGAATGAATGAAATGGAGTATGGATGGATAAGTAAATGGAATGAAATGAAATGAGATGGATCATAAGTGCAATGGATCTGAACTTATGATTCTGTAACAGCTGCTTGCAGAAACAAAATGGAAAAGTTAGAGTGTCAGAAAGACTCTGATTTTCACCCTATCTTTTCTGTATAAACATGCCAATCAATGATTGGTTTTCATGTTTATACTTTATTTTTTTATTTTTTTTTTATTTTTTTTATTTCTTATTTCTTATTTTTTATTTTTTATTTTTTATTTTTTATTTTTTTATTTTTTTATTTTTTTCAAAGAAATGCTTTCAGAAAATTCAATCAAGTTGATGAAGAAGAAAGATTCTTCTTCATTAACTTCACATCACTGTTTTCCTGGAACTTCTTGACAAATTTTTCTCTTGAGAGTGGTTTGTGATACAACTTCAATCTATGACCATTCACAAGAAAAGTGACCTCTTCTTCATCTATTGTCCTGATTTTTACTGCTCCATTGTCAAAAATTTTAACAATTTCATATGGCCCTATCCAATGTGTTTGAAATTTACCTTGAAAATCCTTGAATTTTGAATCAAACAAGAGAGCCCAGTCACCTTCTTTGAACTTCTTCTCTTTGATGTACTTGTCATGCCATCTAGTCCTTTGCTATTGAACTAGACTTGTTTTCTAAACTGCATCTTGTCTGATCTCATCCAATTCATTAATCTGCTCCAATCTATGCTTTTGTGCCTCCATTAAATCAAGTCCTAGTTGAACTGTCATTTTGAAAGTTTGAATCTGGAACTCTATGGGAAAAAAAACTTGCTTTCCATAAACAAGTTCATAAGGAGTATGGCATGTTGTGTTTCTCCATGTAGTTCTATAGGCCCACAAGGCTTCAGGAAGCCTATCTACCCAATCTCTTCTATGTAAATGAACAATCTTTGTTAGGATTCCTTCAATGACCTTATTAGTAGATTCCACTTGACCATTTGCTTGTGGATGATAAGGAGTAGATTTTCTATGCCTGATTTTGTACCTCTCCATCATTTTTTCCACTAGCCTTGATGTAAATTGAGCTCCTTGATCTGTAACAATTTCCCTTGGGACACCAAAACAAGTAAAAATATCCTCAAAAAGAAAATTAACTACAGATGCTTCATTAGCAAAAAGTAATGGCTTGGCCTCTACCCATTTGGTAACATAATCAGTGCAAACTAATATATATCTCTTTTGTCTCGATGGAGGACTAATAGGTCCTACAAAATCCAAAGCCCATTTTTCAAAAGGTTCAATATGTACCTAAGTTTGTAATGGCATCTCACCTGAAGGAGAAGGTTTCCCTACCCTTTGGCAACTGTCACACCTTTTGACATACTCTTTAGCATCTTTAAACAAGGATGGCCAATAATATCCTAAATTAAGGATCTTATAGGTTGTCCTCTTATCAGCAAAGTGTCGCCACAAGGTTCATCATGACATGCTTTGAGAATCTCAGGCATCTCATCTTCACGAACACATCTCCTAATGATCAAATCTGAACCTGTCTTGTACAACTCATTAGCAACCCATGAATATTTTGCACTGTCATAAATGATTTTTCTTTTATCTCTTGCATTCATTATTGAAGGAAATTTTCCTGAAACTAAATAATTAGCAATGTCAGCAAACCAAGGAGTTTGGGTAGAAATTGCAAAAAGATATTCATCGGGAAATTGATCTTCAACTGGAGTGTCATCTTTGATGTTTTGGAGTCTAGATAGGAAATCAGCTACTGTGTTTTGTTTTCCAGGCCTATCTAGAATGGTAATGTTGAATTCTTGCAAAAGCAATAACCATCTTATGACTCTGCCATTAGTAATTGATTTGTTCATTAAGTATATAATTGCAGAATGATCAGTGTGAACAAAAGTTTCATAGCCTGTTATATAGTGTCTGAATTTGTTTATGGCATGAACAACAACTAAAAACTCTTTTTCAGTTACAGTATATTTTAACTCTGAAGGAGTCAAATTTTTACTGGTATAGTAGATGGCATAAGGAATCGGGTCTTTTTGTCCCAATACTGCTCCTAGAGCTGTATCTGAGGCATCTGTTGAAATATGAAAAGGTAACTTCCAGTTAGGTCCCCTTAAAATAGGTGCTTCATAAATTTTTGTTTTCAGGGTCTCAAAGGCTAACTGGCAATCAGGATTCCACTTGAATTCACAGTCCTTGGTAAGTAATTTGAAAAGTGGAGATGCTATCTTGGTGAAGTTTTCTATAAACCTTCGATAATATCCTGTAAATCCTAGAAAACTCATAACATCTTTTTGACAACTTGGAATAGATAAGTTAGAGATGACTTCAACTTTTGACTCATCAACTCTAATCCCATCCCCTGAAATGTGATGCCCCAAAACAATACCTTCAGTAAACATCATGAAACATTTCTCATGACTAAGTGAAAGATTTTCTTCTTGAAATCTCTTTAAAACTTTTTCCAAGTTTGCTAAAGCTTCTTCAAATGTGTTTCCATAAACTGTGAAATCATCCATGTATACCTCTACACAATCATGTATTAGATCTGAAAAAATTCCTAATACTACCCTTTGGAATGTTGCAGGTGCATTGCATAATCCAAATGGTAATACTCGGTAAGCATAGGTACCCCAAGGACAGGTAAATGTGGTTTTGTCTTGATCTTCAAGTGCTACTTGGATTTGATTGTAACCACTAAACCCATCTAGGAATGAGAAGTACTTTTTGCGAGCTAATGTATCTAACACTTGATCTATGAAAGGTAAGGGAAAATGGTCTTTAAGAGTAGCTTTGTTTAGTTCCCGGTAGTCAACACATACCCTCCATTTACCATTTTTCTTTGGCACAATTACCAAAGGAGAAACCCACTGACTATCTGAAATAGGATAGATGAAGTTGACATTCAACAATTTTTGCAATTCTTCTTTAACAATCTCCCTAAGATTTGGATTCATCCGTCTTTGAGGTTGTCTGATTGGTTTGCAATTTTCCTCTATATAGATGTGATGAGTGCAAGTCTTGGGGCTTATCCCTTTCATGTCGGTGTACTCCCATGCATATGCAGAAGAATGTCTCTGTAATACTTTGACTAACTCTTCTTGTTGAGATTTTTCTAGGTTCTTGTTTATGTTCAAAGTTTTGCCTGGAAAAATCTCACTTGTAGAGCTGCCAAATTTATCCATAGAATGAAGAGACATCTGTCTTGATGACAAAAACTCAATATTGGATCCCTCTTGAAATGATTCATGTTTGTGTTCTGGAGAGGATTCAAAGTTTTCTAGAGTATTCAGAATTTGATTATCTTCACTAATTTCTGAAATTGTGAAGAGAGGTTGTAAATCTTCTTCAGCCTCTATCCATTGAGTGTCATCTAAATCTGTAATTGTCCTAGCTGGAGGATACAAAGTGAATTTCTTAGTTGAATTACCATCAGAGATATACATATCACCGAATCTACAACTAATAAAAGCATCAGCTGTAGCCAACCAAGGTCTTCCTAATATAACAGGATGTCCTCCTAGATTATTCTTAGGAGTTAGGATCATGAAATCCACAGGGTACTCCCAAGAATCTAGGGACACTGGAATGTCTTCTATTACCCCATCGGGTTTGATCACAGATCTATCTGCTAATTGTAATAGTGTGGGTGTAAAGAGAAGATTAGGAAGTTTCAGTTTATCCATGATTTGTCTACTCATGATATTGATTGTTGCTCCTAAATCAATGAGTGTGTTTTGGATTTCAATTCCATTGATGTGAATTTTAACAACTGGATTTCCTGGGTCAAGATACTTTGGAATAGCAATCTTACCCATCATAATGTCTACTATTTTTCCTGCCAGTTGAATTTTCTTTGTTTCTCTTATTCTTTTTCTTGTTTTCTTCATGCTCAACTCCTTTATTGTTTTGGCTAAAATTGGAATTTCCTTGATGGCTTGTAATAATGAAATTTTAATGCAAACATTTCTCAGCTCATCTAGGAAATCATAATTAGGCACCATAATTTGTTTTTCTACACCTCTATCAATTTGTAATCTTTCTGGAAAGGGAGGTATAGAAATAGATGTGGATGGTTGCTCTAATACAGGAGTTGAAATTATTGGATCTTTTTGCTTTAATTTTTCAGTGTTTGGGTCTTGAAAAGATGTGTCTTCCTCAAGACTTTTATTCACTCGTAGAGAGTCTTCCTCAGAGTTATCTTGTTCTTGTATGATCACAGAAGGTTTCCTCTTTTCAAGTATTCTTCCAGACCTAAGTTGAACATCACTAAGGTCCAAAGGAGTAATTAAATAAGTTGGAAACTGTTGGCCTTCTATCATGTATGTGTTCTGAGGATTTTTATTATTGGGGTTTGGTATGGGTTGAGCAGGCAACTGATTTGATTTTTAAGGAAATGGTAATGGAAGTGGTTGATTTTGATGTGGTAGGTTCTGATAATGTTGTTGAGGATTTTGTTGAAAATTTTGTTGAGGATTTTGAGGATAAAAATGTGGGTATGGTGGATAGGATGGTGGATACTGATAGTACTGAGAGTATCTTCCATAGGGATTTTGTGCTCCTTGTGCCCAAGCTTGAGATTGATTTTGAAATTGGGGCCAAGGTTGCTACCAAGAATTCCAATTTGGTGGAGGTTGGTTATACATTTGATCATGGAATCCTTGTGTTTGAGGTCCTTTCCAAGGCCTTCTAGAGACAAAATTGAGAGATTCTGTGGAATTTGTAGGAGTTTCCTCTTGAAAGACAGCTTTGAGACCAGGAAGGGAAGGAAAATTCTTGGTCTCATGTTTTTCAGAACAAATGACACAGGTATCTACAACTTTTACATCCAAAGGGCACTCTCTCAAGGCATGTTTCTTTCTACATTTGGGACAAAAGATTGCCAAGGCATCAGATTCAGCTTTTTGCTTGTTTTGTATCTTAAGGGTGTCTATTTGTTCACTAAGACTCCCTAAGATATCAGATTTGAAATCATCAAGCATATGTCCTATTTCTGATCTACTTACTGTCCCAGAAGCAGACTTACTTGCCCTTGCAAGAGCAGGATCTCTTGGACCTTTTACAGTTTTATATTTCCCTCTTGAAAGGTTGATACATAACTCAGATATTTCAGGTAATGTGAGCTATGATATATCCCCTTTTCCCATCATGTTAAGGATATCCAACCATTCATCCCTAATTGTTTTCAACAAAAGAGCTTTTAAGGTGTCTTGATCTAATTTTTCCATTTTTGCTCTTTTGATGTTGTAATGAAATCTCTCCAACAAATCTTCCAAGTTTTCATCTTCTTTTTGTAACATCTTAAACACTTCTTCCTTATGATTGACCGGCATACAATAATCCAAATACCTCTCTAGAAATGCTTGTTTCATGTCTTCCCATGTCCTAATATAACTGTTGATCAAACTCATAAACCACTTCAATGCTGCTCCTTTCAATGTTGAAGGAAATAGTTTAAGTTTTTGAGCATCTTGTAAGTAGTCATAAGTTCTACACAGGATTTCAAATTCAAATAGGAAGGTTTCGGGATCTTCAGTTTTAAGTCCATAGAAGTTTGGAAGGACAGAGGGTGAAATGTTTTTCATGGTTGTATTAGTTTCTTCATCTATTATAGGAAACCCAAAGGAGCTTTCCATTTCTCTTCTACCTCTTCCTCCTTCTGCACCTCTACCTCATTCTCCTCTACCTCTACCTCTACCCCCTCCAAATAATGTGTGTTATCCATTAAAGACTCCTCCTCCCCCTTCTTCTGCCATGGTTGATTCTCCTGTGGAAGTGGAAAAGTTTGTGTCCCTAACAGGAGTCTTTGGATCTTCTTCTAAGGCAGGTTCAGTTGATGAAGTGGAAGGTTTCTCTAATGGAATATCTGATCTTAGGTCTTTTAGAAGTCTAGGATCAGTAAAGGATGGAATGTGGGTCTGAGTTGAAGGTGTACTAGCTCTTGGTCTAGGTGAAACAAGTGGTGTTCTAGGAATCAAACTTCTGTTTCTGCTGCTTATGAATCTACCCCTTGAGTCTCTCTCTCTACGCATATAATTGTTTTTGGGAGTTAAGAAACAAAGGTTACCTAGTTTTCGCTTCCCCGGCAACAGCGCCAAAATGTTTGGTCTCAACCTAGTATCCTAAATTGAGTTCATTTAATTGTCAACTGAGTTCATTTAATTGTCAACCAGGGTTGGTAAACTGCTGAAGTGAAGTGCAGTGTATGTGCCTAGGTGTTTGTCTCTTAATGCGTTGGGTTTAGTGTTTTATGATGTTTTTGGTATTTTGTGATGATTTATGATGTTTTTGGTCTTTTGGTGGTTTTTATGTTCTCAAGAAAAATGACTAAAAAGCTAGTGGAAAGAAGCTACTGGTTAAAAACATAGTGAAGCCTAATTGGTTGATGACAAATGAAAAATGCAAATGCAAAGACTGAAACAAAATCAAACCTAAAATATGACTAAGCAAAATACAAAGCTTGATAATGACTTTAAGGAAATGAATCAAAACATAAACTTAAGTTGTCCAATTCTTTCATCAAAGGTATTTTGGGAGAGCTTGAGAAATGGTCAGCTAAGTATACAAATTCTCCTAACTAAACAATTAAACAACTAGCTTATAATGATGCAACATTTTATCCATGATTAAAGATTTGTTGAAGCATATTTGGAGGAAAACATTGATACCATCATAAGATCTCTACTCTAAGACTAGTTCCTAACTCTATTATGCAACTTAGTTAAACATCACTAAACCTTACTCAAGAGTTATAAATTTCTTTTTAAAGTAGTCTTTTGAGGAAAGGCTTTGTTTATGAAGTGGTAAAGAAGTTGCAAAAGTACTTCAAGCCTTGAAATGGTACTGTCTTCTGTTCATATGGTTATGAATCAATTCTAGATTTGGAACAAAAAGAGGTTTTGTAAATAATGAAGGCCGTTTTGTTAAGTTTAACAACTAATGTAATCTAATATGCAGTGGATGACAACTAATTGTTCAGTGAAAATGCAATGAGTTAATCTAAAACTGAACTTAAGATGTCACTAGTCTAAAACAGTGCTGAACTAACAAGCCATTATCAAACTTGAAACAAAATAACAGAGCATGAATTGAATGCAATTTGACTCTGGAGTACCCTAACTAAGTTATCATGCATTAATCTATGGGATTCTACAGCCTGTTTTGTCCATCATGATTAGTATTTTGGAAGAGTTTATTAGAACAATCCTGGCTGTACAATTCAATGCAAATGCAAACATAAAGACTGAAAGAAATTTAAAAGCTAAGACATCACATCTATCTCCTACCCATCATTATGGTATTTTGGAAGGGCGTTTTAAGAGTAAGATCAGCTATGCTACTTAGTGCAAACAAACAACTGAAACGTTTAGTATCACAGTCATGCCTTAGACATCATAAGGATTTTTTGGAAGAGTTTGCTTAGTATAAGTTTAAACTGTTATAGAAATATAAAAAGAATTACAATTAAATCATACAAGACTGTAGCCATTCCCATTCATTATCATGATCTTTTGGAAGAGTTCTTGAAACCAATTATAACTGTGATGGCTAATGAAATTAACTACGAACTCAAACTTTAAAAATAAACAACTGAATTCTTATCCAAATTACGAAAGTAAGAAGAAAAACACCGTCAGGAGGCGGGGAGGCCTCTACCACCCGGACGAATCTGTCCAAATCAACTCAACGGTTCAAAGAAATTAAAATGTCTTAAAATAAAGTAGAAATAACTTGAAACAGAGTATTCTTCATTTTCATAAATATAGCATGAAATCTAAGCAAAATCTAGCCTATCTCTCGGTTTCCCAAGTGTTTTTATAACAAATTTACATAACAGAACTTGCAAAAATACAGGGATCCTTGTCTTTCCTTATCAAAATCACATTAGGACTCTGAAGATGGCAACGTAAAGAGAAAAAGGACATCTGGACTAAGACAATCCTATTAGAAGTCTGCTTCCTTAAATGAGTTCCCACGTACCAAAACCACGTCCAGAATTCAGTTCTTCCTTCATGGTGAGCAACGAATGATGTGGGCATGACGTGGAATATACCCATATGTGGTTTTTCTTGAGAGGATACCTGGAACATGCAGGCGTGAACGAAAGCGAAACAGACGATTAGCTACGGACATTGCACATTACTGCATTAAAAATTTAGGTCAAAATGCATTACAATGATAAAAATCACAAAACTTAGCAAGTTAGCCATATTAATCATTCTAAAAGTAATTTTAACTAATTTCATTGATCAATTGGGTCTGGGATAAAAATGGACGAAGGAAAATGAGGTAAAGTAAGATGAAAGAAAGCACAATCTTGGGGCTCAACAGCAATCATTCCTCACATCAGAATTTCAAATAGCCAAGGCATATACCTACCTCAAAACCATCATACCAGTCATAGGATTCTCATGGAAATCAATGGACACTATTGGATACTAGTGTCCCACAATGGTACTACTCCTAAAGTGCTTACCAACATACCACTACCTATTTGAATTCCTTTTGTTATTATTCATAATTCTTGCAATCAGTTTTAACTACCTAATTGAGCATTTCCTTGCTTTCCTGTACCAAGCACATGATCCCATTAGACCCAAAAAAAATTGAAATAAACTCAAATAATACCTCATTGTTAGCTCATCAATAAGGTAGACTTGCAATTTTTTTCAATTCCTATCACAACAAGTCACATTATTTGTTTTATCAAATCATCATGTATAAACATATCACATCTGGTTAGTTCAAAACACAACAGTGATTGGTCAAAATCATGAATCACATGCAATCATCATAAAAAATAATCATAAATCACATTTAACCATCATAATTCATAATTGTAGGTCACATGCATGGTAAAAATGAAATATAATAATGATACTTATCCTTTAATTGGTCATTTTCTTCTACCTTTGTCTTTTTTCCTTTCCGTACACACATTAGACTGTTTTCTACACCTGAAAAGCATCTGGTGCCCTTTATCCTCTTCAACCATGTACACATACACATAATGTACATCACAACACGTACATCCACACATGACATACAACACCACACAATACATGCATCTACACCTAACATACAACACATACACCTACACTTGGTGTACAACACAACACATACACCTGCATCTAATGTACGACTCAACACAATACATACACATACGCCCGATGTACAACATAACCCAATACATATGTCACGATGCCACAACTACACAATGCGCATACATAGTACCACATGCCCGTAACACAACATGTACGACATGCACAAAATACCACATGTATACTAGTACCATATGAAAAACATGTACATAGTACCACTGTTGTGAAACCAGCTCTAGAAATAGAAGAAAAGAGATATCAACACCTTATAAATAAGCCACTTTGAGGGGGCAACCTCCAATACATTACGTGAATGAACCATTCTTGGATGATACAAGTTACAAAACCTCCTTTCTATATATAGGAGTCAATAGGGCCACAATGTAATCCTAGTCGACCTAACAATAATAATTTAAGGGCACAATAATAACAATATGGGGTTTACAAGGGTACAATAATAACAATAAGAGGGTTACACTAACAACAAGAAGGGACTATACTAGTAATGTAGGGACCTAATATGCCCCTCTCCTTCAAAAAAGTGTTGTCCTCAACGCTTGAGTAGCTCTGGGTGCTTCTGTATAAAATTATCATCTTCCCATGTAGAATCTTCAGTGGGTAAGTTCTTCCACATGATGAGATATTCTGAAATTGATCGATTCCGTAGTTGTTGAATTATGGTTTTCGTGACCGCTTCAGGTTCCAATATGATTTTTCCTTCCTCATCAAGTTCTGGCAATATTGTTTGAACTAGAAGATTTTCACCTATAACCTTCTTTAAGCATGAAACATGGAAAATTGGATGCACTTGTGAAGAAGCAGGAAGCTCCAATTTGTATGCCATAGTACCAATCTTTTGCAACACCTTGTAAGGACCATATTACTTTGGCGATAATTTATTATCCTTCTTAGCTTGATTGAGGGACATTTTTTTGTATGGTTGTAGCCGTAAAAATACCCAGTCTCCTACATCAAAACTTCTCTCACTACAATGTTGATCTGCTTGTTGTTTCATTCGATTTTGTGCCAAATTTAGGTTGTCCTTTAAGAGTTGGATAACTTCTTATTGATGCTCGATGTGATCTTCCACTACTTGAACCTTCTAATTTTCTCTTAAAGATGATGTGATGGATGGTGGATGATATCCATAAAGTGCCATAAATGGGGTCATTTTTGCTGCGGTATGGAAGGAAGTGTTATACCACCATTCAGCAAGAGGTAACCACTTGACCCATTGTGTTTGTTTATCAGATACAAAACAACGAAGATATCCTTCCAAACATTTATTTAATATCTTAGTTTGACCATTAGATTGAGGATGATAAGATGAGCTATGAGCTAATTGAGTACCCAAACAAGAAAATAACTCCGTCCAAAAATTTCCGCTCACAATAACCCTTGGGCTTCCATGTAGCTTTTGAATTCTGTCCATAAATGTAGTAGCAACTGTACTTGCTTTAAATGGATGAGATAATGCACAAATGTGTGCATACTTGGTAAGTCTATCAACTACCACCATGATGACACTCTTTCCTTCGGACTTAGGTAAACCTGTGATAAAATCCATTGAAATCTCCTCCCAACATTGACTTGGAATGGATAAAGGTTGTAGAAGTCTCGGGGTCTTAATTGTCTCAACTTTATTCTGCTAGAAAACCAAACATTCTGCCACAAAATTTTGAATATCAGATTTAAGGCCATCCCAAAAAAATTCTTTCTTCACCCTGTGGTAAGTTTTTAAAAATCTTGAGTGTCCTCCTAAAGGAGAAGTGTGAAATTCCAAAATAATCTTTTGTTTTAGCTGGGAATTCTTACAAAGATATAAGTGATCTTTGTAAAATAAGAAATCATTTTTCCAACTAAATGTATCAGATGTACTAGGATCTTGCTGCAACTTTTGAATAAGTGTCCACACTTCCTCGTCCTTCTTCCGTTCATCTCTTGCTTCAGTTATCCAATTTGGTTGGATAATAGAAATGGCACAAAGCAATGCTTCCACCTCTTCATTCTTTCTTAAGAGTGCCTCTGCAACAAAATTTAGCTGCCCTATTTTATAGATTATTTAAAATTCATAACCCAACATATTTGTGACCCATTTTTGTTGCTCTTCTCAAGATAGTCTTTGTTCCAAAAAGTGTTTAAGACTATTATGATCAGTTTTTACCTTGAAGTGTCTTCCCATTAGTTAAGTTCTCCATTTCTTTAGTGCATGCAGTATTTCTAACATTTTCTTCTCATAAATAGGTTTCTGTAAATACTTTCCTTTGATTGGATGAATTTCAAAAGCAATGGGTCTTCCTTCTTGCATTAAAATAGCACCAATTCCATTTCCTGAGGCATCACATTCCACAATAAAGGTTTTTGTGAAGTCTGGCTTAGCTAAGACCGGTGCTAGGCGCATTTCCTCTTTAAGATGTTCAAAGGCCTTAGTTGCTTCAGGAGTCCATGAAAATGCATCTTTCTTCAATAATCTTGTTAGATGTTCTGCTATTCTCCCATAATTCTTAACAAACTTGCGATAATACCCTGTTAACCCAAGAAATCCTTGCAACTGCTTTATGGTTGTGGGGACTTTCCATTCCTTAATGGCTTTAATTTTATTAGGGTCTACCTTAACACCCTCGTGAGATACAATATGACCCAGATATTCCACCTCTTGTACTCCAAAGAAACATTTGGATGTTTTTGCATATAATTGTTTCTTCTGCAATAGTTTGAGCACCCTGTCAACATGTTCAACATGATCCTTCCAAGACCTGTTGTAGATTAGTATATCATCAAAAAATACTAGCACAAATTTTCTAAGGAAGGGTTTGAAAATGGAATTCATCAACCCTTGAAATGTAGAAGGTGTATTGGTAAGGCCAAAAGGCATGACCAAAAATTCATAATGACCCTCATGAGTTTGAAATGTTGTTTTTGGAATATCTTCAGTCTTCATTCTAATTTGATGATATCCTGAACGAAGATTCAACTTGGTAAAATAAATTGCTCCATGTAATTCATCCAATAATTCATCAATCATAGGAATGGGAAATTTATCTTTAATGGTGAGCTTATTGAGCTCCCTATAATCGGGACACATGCGCCATGATCCATCCTTCTTGTGTACCAATACTACAGAAGTAGAGAAATAACTTTGATTAGGTTGAATTATACCAACCTCTAACATTTCTGCAATCATACGTTCAATTTCACTCTTTTGGACATAAGGATATCTATAAGGTTGGATGTTTGGAAAAACACTTCCTGGAATCAAATGAATAGCATGATCATGATCATGAATAGGTGGGAGTCCTTTGGGATTATCAAACACATTGGAATGATTTTCCAAGACTCTTTGGAGATCTAGAGAAATAGATGATTTTGATGTTGGAACTTCTAGTGAGCATAATTGTGCAATTACGCCTCGTTGTTATTTCTTAAGAAGGTTTGTCATGACATTAGAGATTATTATCTTTCCTAGTTTCCCTGTGATACCATGTAATTTGATTTCCTTTCCTTCCAAAAAAAATTTCAAGAAAAGTTCTTGAAAACTAAAATATATCGTCCCCAAAGATTGTAACCATAGTACTCCTAGTACAACATCAACACCTCCCATTGGGATGGAAAGCATTGGACTATTCAATACATATTCCCCCATGGATAGCTTGATATTATGGCATTTTCCAGAGAAATTTATAGTTCCTCCATTTTCAACCATCACTTGACATTCTGGTGTTGGGTATAGGAAACAATTCAATTCCTTGGTTACCTTACAATGAATAAAATTATGGGTACTACCTGAATCAATCAACACTATTACCTTTTTCTCCTTGATATGTCCTTCTATTTGAGAGTTTGAGGAGTGGTAATTCCTGCCAATTGATTACACGATATGGTCGGACTTATTTCTTCCTCTTCTAGGGTTGGTTCCTGGTGTATATCCTCTTCTTGTTCATTTTATTCTTCCTCTTCACAATCTATGTAAAATAATTTCTTCTTAGCACACTTATGACCTTTAGTGTATTTTCTATCACAACTGTAGCAAATCTCTTTTTCTCTTTTTTCTTCCAATTGTTGTGGTTTCAACCTTATAGGTTTTTGAAATCTAGGAGTAGCAACACTTCCCTCTTTATAGAAGTGAGTGGTAGGCTTCCTTGTTGCCATAATTTTACATTCAAATTTTCTTGCCAACTTGAATGCCTTCTACAATGAATCAAGTTCCAAAACGCGAACTTCATGTTGGATGCTATCCTTTAAAGTACCTATGAAGAGATCAATCTTGTGTTCCTCTGTAATATCAGCTACCCTTATATTCAATTTTTGGAAGTCCTCGATGTGCTTCCCCACTAAAACCTTTTTTTTGAGATTTATCAATTGGCTAAATAAGGTGTTGCTCTTTGTATCCTCATAATGTGCTATCATTTCCTCCATAAAAATTGACCAAGTGACAATTTTGTTATGGGATCAAAGCCATTGATACGATACAAATGTATTTTGTTCTAGGTGTAAAGTTGCAATGCGTACCTTTTGTGTGTTTTTCACATTATTGAGATCAAAATATTTCTCCATCTGTAGTATCCATGTTATAGGATCCTTGCCATCAAACTTCCTCATATCCATCTTTGGAATATGGTGGTTCTTCCTGCCAACATTAGAGTTTATGAAATCACGATTATCATTTATTTTGTTCTCATCATGAGTTTCCTCTACTATCTTTTAACCATTAGGAAACATTTGTTGTATCAACTTTGTCAAACCTTCCATGTCTGCTTTTAGACCATTCTTCATGTTTTCCATTTTTTCATCAATCTTAGCTTCCATGTCATCCATCTTAGCTTCCATGCCAACTTCCAAGCCATACATCTTAGCTTTCAAAACATTCATATTAGCTTCCATGCCTTTTTTCAAACCATCCATATTAGTTTCCATGCCTTTCTTCACAACTTCCATTTCATTTTTTGTCTCTCTTTGCGATAGCGAAATTTGGTGCACTTGCTCATGGACTTTTGATATCTCATGTTGCATTTCTTCATCTTCATGAGTCATGGTAGAGCCTTATGAAGGCTTAATGAGTGTTGAATTATTTTTAGGAGGCATTTTAGAACCTAATACTGATATCTATTCTCAATAGGCCTTAGGAATCAACTAGAACTGATTTTTCAAACAAGACTTATGCAATTTGAAAAAAAATACACACCTTTTTCTTGATTTTGAGGATCTCGATATTGAAACTAAATGATCTCTATGATTTCAGATCTTCAATATCTTAAATTTGGCCCTGAAGTCACCCTCTAAATCTTCTTTCGAATGCCACAGGTTTGACCTGATTTGGATTCTTCAAGGAAAATTTATGTCCAATCTCCCACAATGACCCAATTATGGACTGGTTCAGTATAGAAAACTTGTATGACTTGCCACGTGTCAATGTTTCCTTCTTTGGATCTAAAATTGATAGACAAGAAACTACAGTCCATGTACATGCGACCAATTTTTACATCATTCCAATCCGATGCTCAGAGAGAGAATTATGAATGTTTTCCCATGATAACCTCTTTGAGATGAAATTCGGGATCCTGACAAAGACCTAACTTCCACAGAGCATATCTCCAAAAATATTGTGAACCAAGCTCTGAAATTTTGCGAAAATGTTCCTCAGGTTTCCGGCTTTGCTATCTAAAACTTTTAGCTTCTGAAACTTTGTAGAACAAAAGTTATAGTTAAAATTCCACAATGACCTATTTAGGTTAAATTCAGGAGCCTACAAAAAGCCATAACTTCCACAGATCATATGTCTAAAAATATTGTGAACCAAGCTCTGAAATTTTGTGACGATGTTCCTCAGGATTTCGGCTTCACACTCTCAAAATTTCAGCTTCTAAACCTTTGTAGAAACAATTTATAGCGAAAATGCCACGATGACCTGTTTGGGGCATCAAAACCCTAGAATCCAAAGCTCTGATAGAAAATGTTGTGAAACTAGCTCCAGAAATAGAAGAAAAGAGATATCAACGCCTTAGAAATAAGCCACTTCGAGGGGGAAAACTCCAATACATTACATGAATGAACAATTCTTGGATGATACAAATTACAAAGCCTCCTTTCTATATATAGGAGTCTATAGGGCCACAATGTAATCCTAGTGGGGCCATAATGTAATCTTATCCGGCCTAACAATAATAATTTAAGGGCACAATAATAACAATATTAGGTTTACAAGGGTAATAATAACAATAAGGGGGTTACACTAACAACAATAAGGGACTATACTAGTAATATAGGGACCTAACAACCACCTGTACACAACAGTACCTGCACAACATGTGCACAACATCACATTTACACGACACCACCTACACAACATGTACACAACGCTACATGCATGACATGTACATGACACCACCTACATGACAACATGCCATGTACAACATGTAAACATCACTACATGCACACAACACCACATGTACATTCATGCACACAACACCATATGTACATGGAACCATATGTACAACATGCACACAACACCATATATACATATAATTACATATACAACATGGACATAGCATCATACGTACATAACACCACATATCTAACATGCGCACAACACTATATGCACATAATACCGCATATCCAACATGCACACAATACCATATGCACACAACAATGCATATCCAACATGCGCACAATACCATATGCACACAACACTTCATATCCAACATGTGCACAGTACGATATGTACATAGCACCACATATCCAACATGTACATAAGACCATCTATACCTAGCACTGCATATGAAACATACACAAAACACCATATATACAACATGCTTGCAACATCATATTTACAAAATACTACTTATATTACATGTACACATCACCATAGGTACAATCAATGAATATTCAACATGTGCAACATATACACAACAATAGTATTGCACATCCATAGACCGCACAATGATCCCACAAGAAACCTTTCTCCTAGTGTCTTTCCACTATCCATGCTTATCCTAGCATGTCGTAGATCACACTACTTCCACTTCTTTGATGTACCCCTCAACATTACCTATCGATAGCATAAATATAGGCATAATACAAGCATATAATATCAATTCATGTCCACATGATACTGAACTCATAGATCTGTCGGAGTTACTCTTCCCACTTGATTCCTCATAATACCAAGAGCCTCTTCATGCCATTCACCTACATAAGAAATCATTCCTCCACCGTGACATACATATATATAATCATTAGCATAAAAAAATATGATTATGTCAGACAATGACATACATACACACATATATACATATAGACATTTAGCATTAAACAACCATGATCCATGACGATCCTGTCATACACAACATACATACATATATACATGTATATATATATAAATATCATCATAATCCTAATCATAAAATAATTACCAAATAGCATAATTTCAAGGTTAATAGAACTTTCTTTATCTGTGCACACCATACACAACATTGAGAAAAACTATTCCCAACATAGCCAAGGATTTTTATGCCTCAAATCCATTTACTTAAACTTTCTAATTACCTTTCTCATGTATGTGCTTCCACTGTCCATAACCAAAATGGACCCAACCATTTCAACCAAATATCATATTCTTACCTTCTGTTGCACTTACTCATGCATCAGGCTTCATATGTGTCTTACATTATGTATTTGGTACCACACAACTCTCCCCGAGCTCCATTAATTTTCCTCTTTCCTGAACCAATTCCCAATATAGTCAAAAAATAAAAGGAAAGAAAAAGAAAAAACAAGAGGAAGACCATGAAAAACTGAAATAAACACGACACCACAACAAAGTGGCAAGGTCTTGCAATAGACATAAACAAAATTTCAAATCAAGCACAAACAAATCATAAAAGTATGAAAGCGCAAGATTGGAAACAAACACCATGACTCAATTACCCACGAGTTCCCAAATCTTCCAAGGGAAAGATTAACCCGAGCCTTTTCAAAGATTTCATGGAAGTCTCTTTTGCCATGAAATCCTCTACATCATACCACCATTAACACAAAATTTTCAATGTATAATATAAACATACAATATACCAGCTACCTTACCTTATTATTCCAGGCACACTGCCTTGTATCTGGACACCTACATATATCATCTCTCAAGGGACTCCAATCCCTTGACGAATCCATCCATAACTAAAAAAAACTTTTATACCTATCAAATACATGTTTATGAATCTAGCACATATCCACATAATGCCAGACCAAATCAAGGTTAAGAAGGCTTCATGTATGCAAAGCACTCATTCATTTCGAATTAGGATTTCCAAACATAGCCAAAGGAATTATTACCCAAATATTTTTTTTTACCATTTACCTTGCTGCAGTTGATTCTTTATTATGTGTTATGACATCACCCAACTGTTAGTTATATAAGAAAATCAAATATTACATTGTCTTTCTCATACCAATCATATCATCTTTCACTACTCACACATGTAATTCACATGTTCCAAATTTTAAGACAACATATCTATCAATTTTAAATCAACCTTTACCAAGTCTAACAACCATGTCATAATAAATAATCAACTCACATTCATTAGTAATAAGAAATATTGTTACAACTATCACCTACTTACACTCAAGTACATACCAGTTGTCTCAACTCATACATGTTAGTACAACCATCTTAAAACAAGATCATTCATTTAAGCAGTCTTATAGACACATACTCATACCATGCAATTAATCAATCATTCAAACAACATGAAAACATACCATGTTAAACAATTTAAATATATTACATAATCAAACACTCAAACAGCAAATAGATGGCAAAATCAAACTTTCAAACACGAAATAGACGACCTAATCAAACTCATACCTTGATGCATCTCAGGGGAGGCTATCTTGTCTGCACAATCAATCTAGATTTGAACTATATAACTTCTCAACATGTCAACTCAAACATATATAAGGTCATGATATACATAACAATAACTAGCTAGCATGTTCACATCATAAAATCATAAATAATTGTCAAAAAATCACATACGCATAATCAATCTAGATTAGTACAACACAATATATCGACTCATACGTCAATGTAGTAACCCTAGACATCTACATAGGCCAATAAAAATAAGCATGCTACACCGAAAATTAATATATTAGTTCAATAACCCTAATAATCAAGTTAACTAACATATAGCAATGACATGTTAATCATATAACATAATCGTCAACAACATATAACATCAACAATGCATATAACAAGTTACTACCATGCATGACTAACCCACACATGTACATATGAATAAAATGATTAAATAACATCTATCATGTATGTAACCATAACAACAATAACAATAAAAATATATTAACTAATTAACATACCTACATGCCAATCATACAATACCTGTATGATGATCTGCTCTTACCCCAAAGTCTTGTGCCTCAAATTCACTTTTATGATCTACATCTCTTGCTCTATCTCAACCAGCACATTAGCATCATAACATACCAAAACATCATGATGACCTAAAATTCATACAATGGCCTCATGGAAAACAACTATAACCATGATGTTGCATGCATAACAACATATAGATATTGACATGCATAATAAATGCACAAACAACATGCATTCATGACCATCACATCCAATAAAAAACACCATCAACTTCCACATGGCAACACAACTAAAAGAATGACCACCACCATGCATAAACAACAAGCACATAGTCCACAAACATACAAAACACAGATGCAACTAGCATGTATGCACAACAAACACATAACAATGCATAACTAATCATACACTCATGACTACACACTTCTCAACAATAACATCCTATTTAACAAGGAGACATCGCTACAAACATGACTGAAACCATGCATATGCAACAGGAATATAGACCACAATGATGACTAAAACACATGAAATCGACATGAATACACAACCAAGACACAGCTCCCATACAATTCCAAGGGGTGAACCATGCTCTGATACCACTTGGTAACACCCTCATCCCACATCTACCCAAGTAACTGACCAACTGGGGTAAACATGTGATGAAGATTTACTATGATCAGATTCAACCTCCAAGGTGACACAACATCAACACAAACACATCACACAAACCCTCTACATTAGCAACAGGACTCCCAAAAGCCAACCCAACCACTCAGGAATCCATACCCTGGGTCCCAATGAGGTTTTAGGCCTTCAAACCCCCAAACGCTCCCTCAGTATAAGCATGGGTGCATTTGGGACGCTCCCACAGCATATGCAAGAATGCATCCAGAGAATTTTTCCCATAAATGTGTGCCAACATCCCCAGGTTTTGAGTCACTTTTTCAAGCCCAAATATCAGGTCACTGCCCAAAATTCAAATACAATATCATACATGGAATATAAAAATGAAATAATGGTGCAAAGGAAAATAATTGAATAAGGACTTGATTGGACCCCTATTAGCCATGACATGCATTTCGTCAAACATGTCACAAATATGTGATCTACAAGTTTAAATAACATATATTAAGATAAGGGTCTCATACTTATCTGAGAATCACTAAAAATCATTTTTCCCTTACAACCGTAGTATCATCTATTAGGCCATCAATACATTGTATTCATTTAAAAATAAGACATGAGGATAACCATACATAATCATTGTCATAATACATGCTTATAACCAGCATAATAACACCATAAATATCAAGGATACAACAACCATAAAATCCACATATAAACCAGTACATTTACACATGAAATTTCAAGGAGAGAACCTCTTATTGATGAATGCAAACACTGAGCTAGGATGGGACTTCCCTATTCCACTCGGTCATAGATTGGCTGATCCAAATATCTCTTCATCCAATCACCCGCATGCCATATTCCAAGCATGAATGTGGGACTCAAACCAAAAGAACCAACCAATGCATCTCGAGGCTAAACCACCTCACCCTCCTTAATAGAAATCAAGCTTTACCGTAATCCACATCGGATCACTGGGAAAAAATAGTAAACATGTCATAATAGGCTTTACCATGATCTCCACCTGATCACTAAGCCAAAAAAATCATGGACACCACAGAATTTCTCCACCTACTCTGTGAGGAATTTTCCTGCCTCCTAGTCTCTCAGGCTTTATCGCAATCCATAGTCTGATCCAAGGATTACTATGCATTAAACCAAGACATACTCTCCAAGCTTTACCATATATCCCAACCTGATATTCCTAGGCTCGATGGAGAGGAAACCACCTCTAGGGTTTACCTTATACCCTGTCATTCACCGGTCGAGGATTCCTAGGCCCACCGAAGAAACACACTATCCGAATTTACCGCAACCCATAGTTTGGTTAAGGGGTTACTAGACCAGGCATTATCTCATTTTGAAGATTTACCTCACTCGGCTTCGAATCCATCTAGCAATCCAACTCAACCAAAACATGAGAACCCCATCACACCATGGCTATTAGGAAATGGAAAGGCTTGATTTAAAACATTGTCACACCTATAAAAACCCAAGCCATGACAGAACCACATGCAATACCATGTATGCCAAATATAACAAGTATATCACACATGAAAATCAATACCTGCAAAGAATCCTGTTGTAGTTGCTTGATCCTGCTCTTCCTTGCTTGCTACTTCCTTCATCTTTCCTTCTTTCCTTTCTAGATCCAATGCCAAAGTGCTCCAAGAAAACTCTAAGTGTCCAAGAGTGAGGGAAAGAGAGTGAGAATACTAAGAGAGCTCTAAAATTGAACTCACAAAAGTCTGTGAACTAATGTTCAGAAGCCTTTTTATCAATGAGGCCTCTATTTTCTTCATTTTCCATTATTTTCCTTCATTTTCCTCCTCACATGCAGAGTGTGACATGTCACCTTCCTTTTCTCCCAATTTCCATTATTTTCATAAATAAATGTGCCAAAAATTCCATTTTTCCTTTCCAAATGCCTTTTCCATTTAATTTTCCAATTTCCTTAGCCATATTAACGGAAATTAACACCCACTAGGATGTTTTTCCCAACATTCAGCTTGGAATACATGTCCCATCAACCATGGTTATTATTTTTTCCTTTATTAACTTTTATTACATGGAATTTTCATGAGGGTTGTTACAATTCCCTTGTATACTTTCACAATTTAGGCTTTATGATATGTTCATGGGGTTCTTGATTAGACACATATTTCACCTATTGTTTTGGTATTTTTTATTATGTATATGGATTTATTCATATGTCGAGGAATATTAGACTTTATTTGTTGTTTCTATTTTTGAGGTCTTTTGGTCAAATGGAGGTTTATATGAGAAAAAATTTATATATGATAGGAGGCCTATTTTAGACCCTTAAATGGATGTTTTTTACTATAATATCCTAAGATATTATGTGGTTTTAAGTTGTGAAAATTTTATATATTTTGATATGAGATTCCTTATGAGGAATCATGAAATGCATAAAGCATTCACATAATGTAATTATTTTTCTTGATGAATGAAATTATTATTTTATTCTATTTTTTACTATCTTTTTTTATTTTATTTTATTTTTCCCAAGGAAAAATATATGTTTTTATCCAATCCATTTATTTAATAATTTAACCCATGCAAGAAAGCATCCCACCCTCCAACCTATATGCAAGGGTAATACATTCCATAAGGCTCAAGGTCATACGACAACAAGGCTCGAAGATATGAGCTGAACATGTCACTTGCAGGAATTGAAGCTATGTAGGGAGGATAATAGTAATTACTCCAACCACTTGAGATAAAACCAATTGTAACAAACACACACACACACACACATATATGTTGTATTTTTTTTTATAATCTAAGCATAATGTCGAGGGATGGATGGATAAGGCAAATTTCATGAGATTCAATGATAGTTGCATGAATATAACCTACCAACCATGGATTGCAGAGAGTAGTGAAGGTGTAGCTAGTTGGGAAAGGTTTCTCCATGAAATTGCTAAGGAATGGGGGATTATAAATCTTCCATGGATAGAACCTCTTCAGGTGGAGCAACCTGACTACTAGAAAAACTCAAATCAATCTTAATGATTGCAGGTTTAGTCTTACTGTTATCCCAATCTAGAATTATGTTTCAATTTTAGAAATCCTCTTCAATGCATTGAATTCAGACTTTGGTTTTGTGGGATTATGATCTTTTCCCCCTCCTTTAGTTTAATCATATTGGGGGGTTTAATATTCTCTCTTAGGTGAATTCTCTCCTCCCCCCTAGTTCCATATCCTTCCTACACTTTGTCTCTTATTTTTTGTTCTCTTGCATTCTTCTCCGGTTTCATTTATCAATGATTAACCCTTTCGCAATATGGTTTTCCTTAATCACCCATCCACTTAATTTGTTTCACTCATGTTGGTTTTATACTCTACCCCTTTCCCAAAGATTGGTCCACCTACTTATTTTAAAAGGTCCACCACTTGGCACTCTTGACCAAGCCCATTGTTTGGTTTCATATTTTTTGTTCCCTTCATTTTAATATGGAAAAACATTTATTATTGATGTCTCAATGTAGTAGAAGATGTGGAAATCCCAGTCTCTCTCACTCTTATAAGTTCCATCCTTCCTTGGTCCACCATACATGGATTGAATTATATACCAAGGTAGCCATGGAACGTTATAGGGACATAATCCCTGCAACTATTCAAAGGGCCATTTCATTTTTGGAATAAAAAGTATGATACTCAAGATGATTTGTCCCAAGGAGAGTTATAGAATAAAAAAATAGTGAATCGATTCCTAATGTAGGCAATTCTACTAGGGCTATGACCACCTCTTACATGCAAACTATTAATCTCTACTAGCACATAAAAACCTTAATGGGTAGGGTCCTCACTAATAGTGCAGATACACAACAAGTGTTGATCCTATGCATGGCAGAGATGCTTAAGAAGCTTGACAAGATCAAAAAAAAAATTACACTTCTTATGAATAACCTGATAAACCCATACTTTTCATCCTTTGACACTAACAAAGAACCGTAACCAGCATGCCAAGAAGACACTCCCATCGGGTAAAGCCCAAGCGAGCCAACACTTTGTAGGAACACTTTTACGTTAATGTTGTTAGTATGTTTATGCATATAGTCTTAAATTCCTAGGTTATTAATGGTTTTTTTTTCTATTTATCAGTCTCTTAGATAGAGAACAATATTGACAATCTAAAAATTTTGAGTCTATGTGACTGGTATGGATTCCCAAGTGGTAGGCCAACAACTAGAACTATTTTTTATATCAATCACTTTAAAAATTAATGTGAATGACCTAATATAAATATGGATATTCATGTTGTTGTCTAGAATGACTGATCAATATTGAGCCTCTACAGATCCACTCCCCCAAAACTCCAAAATATCACTATAAGTTTGACATTACATCCACTAATTTCATTGAAAAAACATTTTTTTTTTCACAATGATAAACAGAAGCTAATGTTGACAAGTTGGCTAAAGTAACATTTTCAAAAAATTGCACATAAAAGAGATTACCGAAATTGATGAGCTACAGATAATCATAATTAGATATGGAATTCCATGGTTTCCATATCCTAGCCATCTCAATACTCTGATTGAAACCAAAAGGACTAAGTTGTAATTCTGAAACTTCCTTTGATAATTCATCTGCCTTTTCATTAAGATCATTCTAGATATACTTGAAAGAATACCACTGTGATGCCCATTTCATGATCCTTTTATCTTATGTTAGGTTATTAACCTACCTGTTTAGTGATTGACACCCATGATTGATTCTTATAAGTATTACTAGTATACATACAAGCTATAGTATTATATGATTAGTATTAAGATCAATTAATAGTTAAGATTGGATTAGTCTTAAACTTTATTAGTGGTTAATTAAATCATTAACCATTAATATTAATTAATAAATAATTAATGATTTATAATTATTATGATTGATTTAATTTTGGATTAATTAATATTCTCATGAATCCATTTGATTTCATTGACCCTTAAGTAAATATTATTATTTTATTGTATTATTATTATAGAATTATTATTTTATCCTTATTTATGACATTGACTTCTTCGAATTAATTTGTGAATTAGGGAATAGTTGGGGGATGGTAGGGGATGTTATGGCAGCTTGGTGGCTCGAGAGGATGAGAGGGTTGGTAACATTAATGGTGGGGAGATAAGTGTGAGGCTATTATTTAGTTGAAGGTATTCTTTTAGGGGGAGGAGGATTTTTGGTTTTGGGGGAACTTGGGTGTTGGAGAGGCTTTGAGAAGTCACAGAGAGGTGGATTTTAGTGTTGAACCCTAGAGGAGTGTTTACACGGGGAACTTAGACACACTACGACTGTGGTTTTTACTTGGTCTCAAAAGGGCTAGGGAACTTGTGGAGGTTCCATGGGATAGGAAGTTGGATAAACTTTCCTAGTTGGTAAGGTGACATATTCAGTCAGGTGGTTAAAGAAGGACCACCACAACCAAGCCACCATAAATAATTATTCTTCATTTTGATTTTTTAATTTATATAAATTTCCCATAAATCAATTTTTCATATGTTGTGTCAAATATATTGCGTTGTTATATATGATGTTTTTTTTCATGTTGTAAAATTGTGTAATTTTTTTTATAGTTTAAGGACCTCATAATGGGTCCTTAAATGTGGTATGAGAGCCCAAATTATTATCTAGACTCTAAAACCCACCTACATGCACCAACACATTGGTTCTAGTGTTGTGTCCATGTAAGAAATCCATGCTCCAATTAAAAAAACAATGTCAAAATTATATACTAAACTATAATGCTAGAATATCCATCTAAAAACCTAGAATAATCCATATTTATCCATCTATAAACCTTCACATGTACATGCTAATTACAAAAAAAAAAATTCACATATACTAGGCGAAAAAATCATAGCCATAGATGGAATGATTTGACTCTTTGAGGGAGCAACACAGGACTTGTATGGATCATAAATTAACTATAGTAGGAACTATAAGCGAAGATATGAGTAAACCTTGTACAAAGATAACCAAGTATCCTCGTTAGATGATTTATAAAACCAAGGTTATATTGTGCAAAACATATAAGATGTTATATGTATGTAGAAGATAAACCATTAATACAAAACGGAAATTCTACTCATGGCCTCTATCCACATTAAATTCATGTGAAGAAAACATTATATATCTTTGTTCATCTAATGCTCAGAGAAACTATAAATACAATTTTTTAATTTGGGGATTCTTGGATGTCTAAGTTACAAATATAGGAATAAGAAATTTTATCATCCAAAAGGCACATGGTAGCCTATAAAATCATAGATCAAATATCCAATAAGCTTTTTCTTGCCAATTTTATCATATTGAAAGGAGAAAAGGAAATACAAGATAGAGATAGGACCTTTAGAAAATTTTTGTAGGTTTCCAATATATTATTTTCTATTGGACCCAATCTATGTATTTGTGGAAGCCCCATCATATTAGTCTATAGTTGAATTTCCTTTGTGTATATTATGTCGAGGGCCGTTGTAGTTTCAAGGAAGGCTTCTAATTGCATGCACAATTGTCTTTTTTTCTTTGTATGGTCATCACTAGGGTTGTACTTTTTCTTTGAAGGAAACTATTTAAAAATTTGTTTAAATCTTGACAACTTCTTTGTTTGTTTAGACAACTTATTTTCTAGCTCTCAGACATCAAGGGTGCAAATAAATATTATCTTAAAGATACCAATATTCCCTTTCTTCCATGATAAAACAATAAGACACATAACAATGATTGTCAATCATTATGATAACTACAACACATAGCCATAGACAAATGAGCATGATAAATAGAAACAATATAAGTACAAATGCATCTCAATATAAATGTAACATAGGAGTTTAATCCCATGCAACTTTAGAATAATCACACTATTGTTTCATCGTAGATGAAATTTTTTTCCAAACCATTGGGAAAAGAAATAGCTTTTGAGTGTACTTGTTATACTTTTTAAATATTTAACATTGATCATCCTTTCCTATATTACAACAAAAATCTCACTATCCCTGGTATTATAATAACTCTATGTAAATTTCTCATATGGAACAATGTATATTCACATGATTTATGATGCACTAATTAATTCTAATTGTTTCATTGCTTGGGGGTATGGGCTCAGCTAAATTTTCTTTCAATGCTAATATTTGTCCATCACATAAGTAAGAAAGAAGCAAACCTTCCCTCCCTCAAACCTCCCCGTTTCTATGTGTTGCTTTCCCTAAAGACCCTAGCAAAAATTGAGGCACAACCCTATGAAAGGGATTAGGTGCTTCCTAGTTCCAACTTAAGGTAATAATTCCTCTTGCTAATAGAAAATATAACCAAATTAAGAGTAAATTGTTAAGGAAAAAGCCTTGATGTCAATAATAAAAGTTTAGAGGTCTCTTTTAAGTTGAAAGAAATAATATTACACCTAAATGATTGAATTAAGTTCAAGGTTGGGAATTTTTCCGACTACTTTGAAAAAATAACATTAAAACTAAAAAATGGAGAGATCTAAGTGGCATCGAGGGAACACATAATGCCACCTTGTAGAACCCTTTGAGATACAATATAATTCTTTCTTGCCTCAAGGAGGAATCCATAAATGGTTCTAAGTGTAAAAAAATACATTTTTATTCATAAAAGAACACTTCAAATCTGCAAATGAGTTTTCTATAATTTAATTATCTCAGCTCATTTTTGTTAAGAAATTGATAGGAAAATAAACCAATATCCAGATGAACACTTAAAATTTTCATTCACCTTGATTTTCATGCAAATATTTGATAAGTTACTTCAAAGATGCACTTAAAACTTTGGATGTGCAAGGTTTAAACCCAAAATAAACAAAGTGCAAATCAATTATAGACACAACATCACTTTTCCTTAAATATAAAAACACATTTTCCCCTTTTCCTCATTTATTTTAAGCCTGCAATAGCTCGTTGATGTTTCCCAAGTTCTTTGATTTTTTTTTACCCTTTTAAAGTCATGTTTATGTTTTTACAATATCCTTTCAACCAAGTTCCTCATATGTCCTTTCTAACATTGCAAAATTCACTAATGATAATCATCCTATATAATATCATTGTCGGCTCGTAGTCCAATTGAATAAAGCATGACTCCTGAGCCTGAAATTGATTTTTTCTTATATCGGCTATCAACTACAAGTGCCCCATTATGGTTCACAATAAATACCCCTCGGGTGCCACTTTAACCAATTTATTTCTATAGGTAGTCTTTATCTTATCACACTTATTTTTCACATCTAACCTCTCCCTCTTTAATGCATTTTTGTTTGCTATTTTTGATATTTGAGGCCATTTTATTGAACATTGCATGCCTCTCAAGAACCTAGAAATAGGACTTGCATCATGATATATGTCCTTGTGTTGGTTTAAATCTAAGAGGCTCCATTTAGTTTTCCTTCCAAGACATGGATGAACACAAAAAACATATTTGTACTAGACTTCGCTCTTTTCGTAGTCTCATATCGCTCATGTGCCATGGCTACAAGAACATTATTTTACCATAAAAAAATGATCACTTTCCCACTTTACCTCTTCAATAAGAGCAGAGGCAAATTTACAGTGATCTTTATTTTCCTTGAAATGAAAGACTAGCCTTTAATGAATCCATGGCACCTTAAGGTTTCTATAACCATGTACTACATTGTGTTTGATTTGAAGCATTTTTCTCAAAAACCTGACCTCTCTCTTCCAACTTTGTGAGAAACATATAACATTGCATTATTGGCGAAAAGAAGAATGAAGTACTGGGGTTACAACAAGAATGACTAGTCTTAAAGTGACCTGCATTAGCACTAGAAGATCATAACCTCTTATCCACACCAGAGAGGATACCCCGAATGCTTAGGACAACTTCACATACATTTGAAGGGTTTCTGAGCATAATATATGTAATTTTTCCATGTTCCCCAACTAGTAAGGGTGAATCCACCAAAACCACTCCTTTACACATAGCCTTATGATCTTGTTTCGAAGCTAGGAATATATTTTTATCTATTAGTCGATGGAATGTACCTTCCCACACATTGATAACCCCATCACACATTCATTACATGATTTTATTAAGAGACCATAGTGACCCACCTTCGAAGCTAGTGGCCGAGGGCGTGTAGGGATAGAAAAACACAAAATTGGAGTTGGATAGGTATCAAGGGAGAGATTTTTAGAGATAGAGGAAAATAGGTGCATGCACCTTATCCAAGGCCCTATCTCGCATGAGTCCAAGTACTTGGACCTTTGTTATTTATTTATTTTTATTTAATGTTATATGTGTGTGTATATTATTTTACTTATTATTTATTTTTATTATATATATATATATATATATATATATTATAAAACTAAATATTTTATTCTTATTATTTATAGTTATAATATATATTAATTGATTAAGGTTGGCTATTATATCAATTAATTAAACCTTAGAACTAATTAACTTAGATATTAATCAATTATATTTAAGGAATTAAACATAACATATTAACTTTAATTTAATTGACCTTATTAACATAATTTAGTTAATTACACAATCAATTTCCATAATGTTACTTAAAGTTTTTAAAAAAGTGAATCTCACACTAGGAAGACTAGTAAGGGTAGTTCGAAAGTGCATCATAGTGCCTGTTTAGCTAGCAATGGAAGAGGATTTAGTAGATCCAAGAGGTTCTACTCAGTATCAATAACACTTATTTATAAGAAAAATTAAAAGAAAACTTACACTTACCCTTATATATGCACATGTGAGTCAACTAAGAGTTGTAATTGTCTTGAACTACACCAATGAGCCTTGTGTGGAATCCATATATTTGAATGGTTCATAATGTCAAGGATATTATGGAATCAAGGTAAGGGGGTTCATCACAAGGAACTCTTGCTTCCAAGAGGTTATTAGTGAAACATTAAGAGGAAATCCAACAATTGAGGTGGAATTAGAGCACCCTCCATTAGGGGTAGGAAACCACGAAGGATCAAGGGAATATGATAGAGGACCTCCAAACAAGGAAATTAGTAGTGAGCTCCATAATACTAAGCTCCCATAGTCCGTTGGAGGTCATGATAATGAATGTGTAGAGGCTTGTATAGAAGGAATGATGAAGTGTTTCACACTAAGAGGGTATACTTCCAATTTGAAGGCTAAGATAACGATATTTCAACTTAGAGGTAGCACCTTTAATTGGTGGGGTGAATTGAAGTGATAACTACACCTCACTCATAACACTATCACCTGGGAGTTATTTGAGGAAAGGCTCAGTAATATGTACCTGCAAACATATTATGAAGAAAAACAGGTAAGATCCTTCCATGCTTTGATGTAAAGTGGATGTGGAAACCATCCTCAATTGTGGAAGCTATTGAAAACACTAACTATGTAGAAGAAAACTTGGACTTGAAAGGGGGAAATAGAGTTATTTTCTATAACAACCAATGTTTGTTAGGAATAACCCTAGCAATTTCTCCAGGGGACGAATTTCAAGGCCAACACCATATTGAAACAGGGTTGTACATAGAAAAATGGAAACAAGGATTTTTATGGCTACAAATGCAACTTTTCCAACAACTTCAGGGACTTGTGAAAGTCCAGGTTAGATGCGTTGAGGTGCAACAAGAGACACAATTATTAGGGTAATGATCTCATTCTATAGGGCCCTACAACATTATATTTATATTATATACCACACATCACTTATTGGGGACGTGTGGGACCTCTTTACTAGTGTTATTTCCTTGAGACACAACATGACACCACTAGTATAGAAGGGAAGGAACCTATGGGAGGAACATGTAGCCACAATCATATTTATGCAACGAATAATAACCACCAAATAAACACCAATTTTCCATGGTATAAACTTCAGGTATGATAAATAATGTAAAAGTTAAAATTTTGTTTGAATAGGTGCCATAGATATTTTCATTTCACCATTTGCATTAACAAAAAAGTGGGTTAGTAGCCTCTAAGCACGATGATTTTAAACAAGTCAGGACGGCTTATGTGGTAAAACAAGAAGTACGATCTAATGTTCACTAATATCAGGTAAACCTCAAGGTGTATAAACTAGGTTGAAGGCATATGTCACTGCACTAGGGACACACAATTTAGTCATTAAAATGGAATATTTTAAAACTCATTGAGATTTGGTAGATTGTTTAAAAAAGAAAGTGATTTGTTTAGATGATGAATGTAGATCAATTGAGATTTTTGATACCAAGAAGGGATTTTCCCTACAATTTATCACAATTGTGAAGTTAAAATGTTTCTTCAAGTAGGGATAGAAACTATATATGGTTTAGTTTGTAAGTGACAATAAGGGACCCTCCCTAGATCAACACCCAGTCCTATAAGAATTTGAGGATATTTCCCAAAATTAGTTTCCAGGATTAACCCCTAAGAGTGAGATTTATTTATTAATTTACTTAAAATATTGTGTAGATCTAATATCCAAGACAACTAGATGATGACATCAAAAATTTGTGAGTTTGAGATGTATTTAAAAGAATTATCATATTTGGGACTTATTGGACCTAGTTTTTCACCTTAGGGTGCACGAGTGATTTTGTCAAGAAATATGGATCCTTAAGAATGTGAATAGATTACAAGGACTTGAATCAAGCCACAATTAATAATAAATACCCATTACTAAGAATAAATGATTTATTTAATCAATTAAAGGGATAAATTATTTTCTCAAAAATTGATTTGTGACTCTGACACCACCAATTAAGTATTAAGGAAGGTGACATCCCAAAAAATGTTTTTCAAACTTATTTTTCAAATGAATTTATAGTAGTGTTTTTTTATTTTACCAATGCACTAATAGTGTTCATGAGCCTCATAAATGGTATGTTACAAAATTATATGGACCACTTTGTGTAAGTCTTTCTGGACGATATTATCATGTATTCCAAGAATGAAAAGGAGAAAGAAGAGAAATTAAGAGTTGTGATGACATGCTTAAGCGAAAATAATTTGTATGGAAAATTGTCAAAATTTTCTTTCTTTAAGAAGGAAATTCATTACCTTAGGGACATCATTTAAAGAGAAGGGATTTCAGTTGACCGGAAAAAGGTGAAGGGCATAATGGATTGGATGGTGTTGAAAAATGCTCATGAGGTGTGTAGCTTCATGGAGCTAGTAGGTTATTATCGAAGATTCATAAATAAGTATTCAAAGATTAAAAAACTAAAGAGATTACTCACCAATGCATCAATATTTCAAGTGCTTGACATGGAGAAGGAATTCACAATTTTCATGAATGCTTCAAAGCAAGGAATATGAGATATTCTTATGTAAAAATGAGGAGTAATAACTTATGCATCTAATAAGTTTAATAAACATGAAGGATTTTATGTTATCCATGACTTTAAAATTAGCAACAATGATGCTAGCTATGAAACTTTCAAGGAACTACCTTTTTGGGAGAAGATTTGAATTGAAGACTAATCATAAGATTCTGAAGCATCTATTCACTTTGAGGGATATTAATTTTAGACATAGGAGAAGAAGTTAATCCATGATTTGAGTTTTAAATTCGGATATTTTACATCAAAGTAAAAGAGAATTTGGTAGATGATGTGCTAAGTATAATACCATGAATCGTTTCTTTAATATCCTTGAGGGTCAATTTGAGGGAGAGTGTGTTGGAGAAACCATTTTAAGATAATTAGTATCTGAAGGTTACATCAAATATCTAGAGTGGGAAGTAGATAGAACCAAATTTTGAGGCATATTCCATTAAGCCAAATAGGTTGTTGATATTTCTAAGAAGCAAGTCCATCTTTATAGAAGGGACTATATAAAGAACAATAATCGAGGAGTCACATAGAGAACTTTACTATACACATCCTAGTGTGAATAAGATGTATGCCAACATGAAGATAATTTTATTTTGGGAAGGAATGGATCATGGAATGGTCTAATTTATTAACAAGTGTCTTTAATGTTAGTGAATGAAGGATGACCATTACCACCTAGCAGGACTTCTGCAATTGCATGAAATCGCTATGTCTAAATGGGAGGTAATCTCTATGTATTTCATTGTGGGTTTTCTACTGACATCACAAAGGAAAAATTCCATCTTGGTCGCAGTTGATAAGCTAACTAAAAGTGACCATTTAATCCTAGTGAGAGACACTTATGATGTCAATAATGTGGCACAAGTTTTTTTCAATAATCTGGCTACATGGATTTTACCCATAAATATAATTTTTTATAGGGACTCTCGATTTACATCTAAGTTTCAGATAAGTTTGTAGTAATTTCTAAGAACTGAATTAAAATTGAGCACTGCATATCATTCACAAAACTATGGGTATACTAAAATATTATATTAGTAAATGGAAGACATTCTTACAATATATGTTATGTATAACTAGACTCAATGGGAGAATTTCCTACTATTTGTAGAGTTTGCCTACAATAGTATTTACCATGGTTTGATCAAGATGATGCCTTATCAAGCTCAATATGGGATACCATTCTAGACACCACTAATTTTGGAAACGCTGGAGGAAAATGTAATAGTAGGGTCAAAATTGGTTGAAGGAATGGAGGAGTAGGAAAAGTAGGTCCTACAAAGGTTAAAGGAAGCACAAGATAAAGAAATGAGTTATGTCAATGCACATAGGAATGATCCAAATTATGAAGTGGGAGGCTTATTTTTTATTCGTATCCAACCCAACAAGAGAAACATTCAGTTTGGGAAAAGGACGAAGTTGTCACCTCAATTTACAGGACCTTTTAGGATCAAAGAGAAAATTGAACCAATTTCATATCATCTTGTTTTACCATTTCACTTGCATAAAAATCATGATGTTTTTAATGTATATGTTCTATGACATTATGTTTTTTATGAATCTCACAAACTTGATTGGAGGGAATTACAAGTCTTAGATGTACGAACCAATGTGAATATTGGACCATAAAGTTTGAACAACTTAGACATTACTTGATGGACCAAGTTAAGGTCAAGTGGGACAAGTATAGCCCAGGGTCTACTACCTGGGAGGATGCAAAGACTATATGTTGAAACCCATCACCTTTTGACCATATGTGATGCCCATTTTTACCTAGATGACTACCTACGCTGAGGCCCTATATGTATTTTCATGATGTTTTCTTTATGAATATTATGTGATATTGATGCATTTCAAATTGGAAAAATGAACTTACTTTACTTAAAACACTTGATGAATTATGTTTTTGTTGATTAAAATATTTGATGTATGACTTATCTAATGTATGATTTATTTCATGTATGACTTATCTGATGTATGATTTAACTCATGCGTGATTTAATTCAAGCATGCTAATGCAATTGAGATTTTTTTTTACGTAGATACCCTATCTAATAATATGATGACTAAGATCACATGTTTATATTGTTGTTATGTATATGCTTGGATGTGAAATAACGTGTACATTGGAAGGGGGCTATGTGATAGCTAGAGATCTACACTAGTAACTAGTGTATGTTGAGAAATCCAACGATGAATGGTATGATGCACATTGTTCTATTATATTTTGTATTTATTTGATATGCACTATTATGACATGAGGTCAATTGCATATTGCAATTGACATGACTACCCAACTAAATTATTACATGAAAAACATCCGAACCAACATCGTAGTGTGGTCTATGAGAGGGTGTTGACCCTATTCCTTTAGGAGGGGTGGGTGCATTTCCCATGATGTAACCTCAAAGCTTTGACTATTGTGAATTTAGTGATGGAAATTCTCTCATAGATGTGTGATGACGATTGTTAGTTGCTTACTAGAGAAGTTGGGTCAATATAGTCAATACTTCCATCGTTTTAGTTCTATTAGTGGTTAAATTTATATAATCGATGCCATATTACATTAGAACATAGAACATACAAGATGGGATCAGAGGTAGGTTAGGGAGGATAGGAGGTTATAAGTTAGTTGGGCACTCTTGATGGGAAGTGATACCAATGTTTGATTTATTAAATTTTTTATACTACATATTTATACCTATTTTGTTATGCCTTTTTGTCATACTATTTCTTGAATGCTTGGATGATCTTGATTCTAACTTCAAAATGAAATTTTCTAAAGGAGGAGTGTATGTAATGCCCACTTCCTAATCCTATTATCTTATGTTAAGTTATTAAACTACATGATAAGTGATTGAATCCTTTAATTGATTCATATAAGTATTATTAGTACATGTATTGGGTATGCATATGCTAGCTACATACCCACACCTTGCATGAATACATTAGTATTATATGATTAGTCTAAAGCTCGATAAGTAGTTAAGATTGTATTAGTGTTAAGTTTGATTGATAGTTAATATTGATTAGTGGTTAATTGAATGATTAACCTTTAATATTGATTAATAAATAATTAATGATTTATAATTATTATTATATATTTATATAATAATTATTTTATCATTCTTTATGGCATGACAAGTTTGAATTCTTTGAATTAATTTATGGATAAGGGAATAGGTGGGGGGGTGCAGGGGCCATTATGGTAGGTTGTTGGCTCGAAATTATGAGAGGGTTGGTAACATTAATTAGGGGGTTGGTAACATTCATGAGTGGGGAAGATAAGTTCTATGGAACTTTTTGGTTGTGGGTATTCCTTTGGGGGGAGGAGTATTTTTTAAATTTTGGGGGAAATTGGTGGCTGGAGAGGTTTTGGGCTATCACAGGGAGTGGTATATTTTGGCGTTGTATACCATAGGGGTTTTTTCATGGGTAACTTGGACACACCATGACTATAGTTTACACTTGGGGTCAAAGGGATAGGGAATCTGTGGAGGTTCCCTGAGCTAGAAATTGAGATAGACTTGTCTAGTTGGTAGGGAGAGATATTCAGTCAGGTGGTCCTAGAAGGAACACCACAACTGATCCATCATAAACATATATTGTTATTATTATTGTTTTTTTAAGTTATATAAGTTTCCCATATATCAATTTATAATATTTTGTGTCAAATATATTGTGTTATTAGATATGCCATTTTTTTTTTTCTATGTTGTGAAATTGTGGAAATTTTGTTACAGTTTAAGGACCCTAGAATGGGTCCTTACAACCACTAAAAAGATATAATAATATTTTGGATTTCCTAAATAAGGGATACAAGACATACTTTTTCCACCACATAATTTTTACATGGCCAATCTATCATTAATTTAGATCCACCCATGACCTCTAATTTGGATACAAAAATTAAGAAGGGCACATAAAGCTAAAAACTCAATCTTTGTCTTTGAGCCTCTACCTAGAGCATATTTGATAAAAAAATAATAACTTTGATTAATGAAAATAATTTTTCTTGTGTAATATCTTAGCATAGAACCTTGCCTAGCTTCGTCAAAAAAGACTTGTGAAATATTAGGTTGTGACTGAGGCATAATTGGAGCTCATATATTCTTTTGGTTTGTTTTGTTCTATATTCCTTACATAATTTCACTATGAGGATAGTCAATACCTTTGATAGGATAATATTGTGTCACAAGATATACAAATTTTAGACCCACTAGATGCTAAAAATCAAAATACCAGGAAAACTCAAATACTCCTTTACCAAATATTCTTGTATATATATAAGCTTGGTTGGGTTAGCCCATATATTGGATGGAAGAAAAATATGCCCAATTGGGTTGTTGTCACTAGGATTTTGAAAGGCTTATTTGTGCCTAGATGCCCAAAGTTATTTATATAAATGAAATTTTACCCTTTTGACATACTTTTAGCTTTTTAAAAAGGGTCACAAATGGTTTTTGTGCATGCCTTGAATATTATTTTTCAAGAAATAAGGAGTTATTGATGCATTTTTGGAAAATTTTATAACCTCGTTGTTTGTGACATATTGAGAAAGTTTCACTTGATGTGAAAAAGTGTGATTACCACATCATTATAAGTTTCATGAGTTTGCAGTGTATCACTATATTATAAATTTTCATGTAGTTTCACAAAGTTAGACGTTACATAATTTAAATTTTGGAGCTTTACACCATATCACATGAGAAAGAGCTTTGAGAAGCATTATGTCATAGATATGTAAAACTATGAAGCCATGAAATTTCATGAGGAAAATTACTTTATTTATAATATATAGAAAATTGGAAACATTCCATGGTTGCAATGTATCATGCCATTAAAAATTTTGAAAGATATAATAAGTGGGGAATGGAAAAATATTTAAATTATAAAATGTTTTTTTTCCTCGAAATTTTCCAAGTATTTGTATTGCAAGAATGTATGTTTGGTTGCACTACATTGTGTCACACTAAAACATACTATATTGGTGTCATATCACATATAAATATGTTATTTGAAATAGCAATATACCATGATTTGACAAATTTTTGAAGATGTGACAAGATGAATTTGCTAAAAAAGGGTTAGATCAAAAGATTAATAGTAATTTCAAGACCTAAACCTATCTTTGAAGAGTATATATGTTAGGTCCCTATATTACTAGTATAGTCCCTTATATTTTTTAGTGTAGCCCCCTTATTTTTATTGTTGTACCCATGTAACCCCAATATTGTTATTATTGTTCCCTTACATTATTATTGTTAGGTAGGCTAGGATTGTATTGTGATCCCATGGACTCCTATGTATAGAAGGAGGTTTTTTCATTTGTATCATCCAAGAATTATTCATTTATGTAATGTATTGGAGGTTCCCCCCTTGAAGTGGCTGATTTCTAAGGCGTTGATCTCCATTTTCTTCTATTTTTGGAGCTGGTTTCATAACATTTGGTATCAGAGCTTTGGATTCTAGGGTTTCGCTACTCCAAACAGGTCATCATGGAATTTTCGTTATCACTTTGTTTCTATGAAGTTTCAAAAGCTGGAATTTTGAAATAGTGAAGCCGAAATCTTGAGGAACGTCAAGTGAAAATTTTAGATATTGGTTCGCAATATTTTCAGAGATATAATCTATGGAAGATAGGGTTGTTTCAGGCTCCCAAATTTCACCTAAAACAGGTCATCATGGAAGTTTCACTATAAATTTTTGTCTTCTAAGGTTCATATTCTGAAATTTTTACAGAGCGAAGCCGAAATCCTCAAGAACATCTTGTAAAAATTTAATAACTTGTTTCACAATATTTTCAGAGATATGATCTGTGGAAGTTGGTGTTTGTTCAAGCTCCTGAATTTCATCTCAAAGAGGTGATTGTGGAAAAATCATCATAACTCTCTCTCTGAGCATCAGATTGGAATTCTATAAAAAGTGGCCACAAGTAAATAGAATATATTTTCCTGTGTAGCAATCTCAGAGATGAAGGAGGAAAAAGTGACACGTGGCACGCCGTACAAGTTCGCTCTACTGAACCAGTCCATAATTAGGACATTGTGGGATATTGGGCATAACTTTGCTTTGAAGAATCCAAATCAGGTCAGACCTATGGCATTTGAAAGAAGCTTCAGAGGGATACTACAAGGCTGAATTTAAGATATTGAACATCCAAAATTACAGATATAATTCAGTTTCATTATCAAGCTCCTTAAAAGAAAGAAAAAGGTGTATATTTTTTTTTCGAATTGCATAAGTCTTGTGTGATAAATCAGTTTGAATTTATTCCAAGGGCATATTGTAGAATAGATATCAGTATTGGGTTCTTAAAATGCCTTCTAAAAATAATTCAACACCCATTAAACCTTTAGAAGGCTCTACTATGACTCATGAAGACGAAGAACGACAACATGACATGTCAAAATTACAAGAGCAACTGCACCAAATTTCTCTCTCGCAAAGAGAAACAAAAAATGAAATGGAAGTTTTGAAGAAAGACATGGAAGCTAGAATGGAGGCTAAGATGGATGACATGCAAGACAACATGGAAAACATGAAGAATGATCTAAAATCAGACACAAAAGGTTTGACAAAGTTGATACAAGAAATGTTTCCTAATGGCGAAAAGATATTAGAGGAAACTCATGATGAGAACAAAATAAAGGTTAATCATGATTTTGTAAACTCTAATGTTGGATGGAAGAACCACCATATTCTAAAGATGGATATGAGGAAGTTTGATGGCAAGGATTCCGTAACATGGATACTATAGATGGAGCAACATTTTGATCTCAATAATGTGAAAAACACACAAAAGGTACGCATTGCGACTTTACATTTAGAACAAAATAAATTTTTATGGTATCGATGACTTTGCTCCCGTAAAAAAATTGTCACTTGGTCAATTTTTACAGAGGAAATGATAGAACATTATGATGATACAAAGAGAAACACCTTATTTAGCCAATTGATAAATCTCAAACAAAAGGGTTCAGTGGTGGAGCACATTGAGGACCTCCAAAAATTGAATATAAGCGTAACCAAAATTCCAGAGGAACATAGGATTGATGTCTTCATAGGGAATTTAAAGGATAACATCCAACATGAAGTTCACTTTTGGGAACCTGATTCATTAGTGAAGGCATTCAGATTGGCAAGAAAAATTGAATGTAAAATTATAGCGACAAGGAATCCTACCACTCACATCTATAAAGATGGAAGTGTTGCTACTCTTAGACTTCCACAACCTACAAGGTTGACACCACAACAATTGGAAGAAAAAAGAGAAAAATGGATTTTCTACAGTTGTGATAGAAAATACACTAAAGGTCATAAGTGTGCTGAGAAGAAAATATTTTACATAGATTGTGAAGAGGAGGAAGAATATGAACAAGAAACTTCAAAAGAAGAGGATATACACCAAGAACCAATGTTAGAAGAAGAATAAATGAGTCTGACCATATCATGTAATGCATTGGTAGGTATTACCACTCCTCAAACTCTCAATATAGAAGGACATATCTAGAAGAAAAAGGTAACAGTGTCGATTGATTTGGGTTGTACCCATAATTTTATTCATTGTAAAGTAGCCAAGGAATTGAATTGTTTCCTATTCCCAGCACCAAAATGTCAAGTGATGGTTGAAAATGGAGGAACTATAAATTGCTCTGTAAAATTTCATAATATCAAGCTAACCATGGGGGAATATGTATTGAATAGTCCAATGCTTTCCATTCGAATGGGAGGTGTTGATGTTGTACTAGGATTACAATGGTTACAATCCTTGGGGACAATATCTTTTAATTTTCAAGAACTTTTCTTGAAATTTTTTTTTAGAAGGAAAGGAAGACGAATTACGGGGTATCGCAGAGAAACTGGGAAATAAAATAAGCCCTAATTTCATGAAAAATCTTCTGAAGAAAGAACAATGAAGCATAATTGCACGATTATGCTCACTAGAAGTTCCAACATGAAAATCATCTATTTCTCTAGATTTCCAAAAAGTATTAGACAATCATTCCAAGGTTTTTGAAACTCACAAATGAATCCCACATATTCATGATCATGATCATGCTATTCATTTGATTCCAGGAAGTGTTCCTCCAAACACCAGGCCTTACAGATATCCTTATGTCCAAAAGGGCGGAATTGAACGTATGATTGCAAAAATGTTAGAGGCTGGTATAATTCAACCTCGTCAAAGTTCTTTCTCTACTCTAGTATTATTGGTGCACAAGAAGTATGGATCATGGGGCATGTGTCTGGATTATAGGGAGCTCAATAAGCTCACTATTAAAGATAAATTTCCCATTCCTGTGATTGATGAATTATTGCATGAATTACATGAATTACATGGAGAAATTTATTTTACCAAGTTGGATCTTCATTCAGGATATCATCAAATTAGAATGAAAACGGAAGATATTCCGAAAACAACATTTCGAACTCATGAGGGTCATTATGAATTTTTGGTCATGCCTTTTGGCCTTACCAATGCACCTTCCACATTTCAAGGGTTGATGACTTTCATTTTCAAACCCTTCCTTAGAAAATTTGTGCTAGTATTTTTTGATGGTATACTAATATACAGTAGGTATTGGAAGGATCTTGTTCAACATGTTGACAGTGTGCTCAAACTATTGGAGGAGAAACAATTATATGCAAAAACATCTAAATGTTTCTTTGGAGTACAAGAGGTGGAATATCTGGGCCATATTGTATCTCATGAGGGTGTTAAGGTAGACCCTAACAAAATTAAATCCATTGAGGAATGGAAAGTCCCCAAAACCATAAATAAGTTGCGAATATTTCTCGGGTTAACATGGTATTATCGCAAGTTTGTTAATAATTATGGGAGAATAGTTGCACCTTTAACAACATTATTTAATAAAGATGCATTTTCATGGACTCCTGAATCAACTGAGGCCTTCGAATATCTTAAAGAGGAAATGTGCCTAGCACTGATCTTAGCTATGCCAGACTTCACAAAAACCTTTATTGTGGAATGTGATGCCTTAAGAAATGGAATTGGTGTTGTTTTAATACAAGAAGGAAGACCCATTGCTTTTGAAAGTCATCCAATCAAAGGAAAGTATTTACAGAAAGCTATTTATGAGAAGGAAATGTTGGCAATACTACATGCACTAAACAAATGGCGACCTTACCTAATGGGAAGACACTTCAAGGTAAAAATTGATCATGATAGTCTTAAACACATTTTGGAAAAAATACTATCTTCAGAAGAGTAGCAAAAATGGGCCACAAAGATGTTGGGTTATGACTTTGAAATCATCTACAAAAAAGGGAAGCTAAATGTTGTCGCAGCTGCACTCTCAAGAAAGGATGAAGAGGTGGAAGCATTTCTTTGTGCCATTTCTTTGTGAATGGAAGAAGGACAAAGAAGTGTGGACACTCATTCAAAAGTTGCAGCAAGATCCTAGTACATCTGATACATTTAGTTGGAAAAATGATTCCTTATGGTACAAATATCACTTATATATTTGTAAGAAGTCCCAACTAAAACAAAATATTATTTTCGAATTGCACACTTCTCCTTTAGGAGGACGCTCGGGATTTTTAAAAACTTACCCCAAGGTGAAGAAATTTTTTTTTTGGGATGGCCTTAAATCTGATATTCAAAAGTTTTTGGTGGAATGTTTGGTTTTCCAGCAAAATAAATTTGAGACAATTGAGACCCTGTGTCCTCTACAACCTTTACCCATTCCAAGTCAACTTTGGGAGGAGATTTCAATGGATTTTATCACAGGTTTACCTAAGTCCGAAGGAAAAAGTGTCATCATGGTGGTAGTTGATAGACTTACTAAGTATGCACACTTTTGTGCATTTTCTCATCCATTTAAATAAAATACAATTGCTACTGCATTTATGGAAACAATTCAAAAGCTACATGGAAACCCAAAGATTATTATAAGTGACAGAGATCCCATTTTTACAGGAAATTTTTGGATGGAATTATTTTCTTGTTTGGGTACTCAACTAGCTCATAGGTCATCTTATCATCCTCAATCTGATGGTCAATCTGAGATAGTGAATTTTTTTTTTGAAGGATATCTTCGTTTTTTTGTCTCTGATAAGCAAACACAATGGATCAAGTGGTTACCTCTCGCTGAATGGTGGTATAACACTTCCTTCCATACTGTAGCAAAAATGACCCTATTTATGGAACTTTATGGATGTCATTCACCGTCCATCACACACTAGTACATTTGGGGGAAATTCTGACACTTGGTTCCGACGCTTTTGACCAAATGTCAGAAATTTCCCCAAATTTTTTCAATCCCGCCCGAAACCGTCGCTATACCGATGTTTAGAGAAAAGTTTCACAATAACGACACTTAGACAAAGTGTCGCAATTGCGACTTTTGGAGGAAGACATCGCAATTGAGACACTATTCCCCAAAGCATCGCTATTGCAATGGCTGCCTCCAAACGTCGCAAGTGCGACACAATGTATAAGTTTCGCAATTGCGACGTTTGGAGGCAGCCGTCGCAATAGCGACACTTTGGCCACCATTGGTATAACGACACTTATATGCGCGCTACATAAAAATTATTTTATTAAAAACTACGACACTTATATGCACGCTACATAAAAATTATTTTATTAAAAACTACATTAACGTCTGATATCACGTGCGCATTCACCCTCATCTCTTGCAGAACAGCTTTCGCCCTCAGCATTCGTCCTCAGCTCTTGCAGAACAACATTTTCCCTCAGAATTCACCCTCAGCTCTTGCAGAACAGCATTCGCCCTCAGCATTCACCCTCAGCTCTTGTAGAACAGCATTCGCCCTGCATTCGCACTCAACATTTTCCCTCAGCTCTTGCAGAACAACATTCGCCCTCAGCATTTGCCCTCATCTCTTGCAGAATAGCATTCACCCTCATCATTCGCCCTCAGCTCTTGCAGAATAGCATTCGACCTTAGCATTCGCCCTCAGCTCTTGCAGAACAGCATTCGCCCTCATCATTCGCCCTCAGCTCTTGTAGAACAACATTCGTCCTCAGCATTCGCCTTCAGCTCTTGCAGAACAGCATTCGTCCTCAGCTCTTGCAAAATGGTAAGTTCTTATTGCAGGCCCTTCCTCCTATAGTAGGGTTGACTCTATTTGGGTTTTTTTGGTCAATTTCATTGGATTGTGTTAGGCTATAGGTTTCTCTATAGATGTCTTCCAATGTTCTTTTGGATGAGTTTCAAAGAGGATGTGTAAGATGTGTTTGTGCTTGCATGAATTTGACTCCACCAGTTTCATGAAGTTTAAGCTATGGATTTTAGTTCGACAAAATCATCCATCTCAACACCCAGTAACGAATTTCCCTTGGTTTGATCTATATTGAAGGTGAAGTGCAAAGTGGTAGAGAATGGGAGATCGAAAGTCATCAACTTTATCACAAGGGTAGTACTCCAGATCGAAAGTGATGAGCTTTAGTTCTCCAGATTTGGGGATTTTCTGATGACATACGAAAGGTCACATCCATACAACCATATCAAGGTCAATGTTGAGATCATTCTCATATAGATATAGGTCACTGATATATAGGGTTAATATCATCATCACTATCCATGGAAACCGAATGGTTACAAAATCTATGATTGTGGTTGGCTCATTTATAATTATTAACCATTTACAGTAGAGCACAGAAACACTAAATATGGCCCAAGAAAAGCCTTTACAATAGGTAATGGAATTGCAGCTACTTCATCAATAACCAATAGCTCCACTTGAGAAAAAATTTCATAATCTTGGGGCTGGATATACTGCAAAGAAAACAATTTTCGTTATCATTCGTGCTCCAATATATTAATATACTTTTTACATTGAACTGAAGAAAGGGAAACAAGCAAATGCTAGCCATCATGTAATGCTTTGAAATAATATTTTTGAGTGACATAATTGAAAAAAGGAACTCATCCATTGATATTTATAATCATTTGAGTTATTCAAGTTAAACACAATGTCAAGAATCAAGTTTCAACAACCTCTATTATCTTCATCACCCAATAAAAGATTTAAATTTTTCCCAAAGAAACGCTTATTAATTTGGCAGCCATTATTTCTCCCTGCTTTAAAAACCCTACATTTAAATGAAAACAAGCATTGCATTTCAACTACAAAAATCTATTAGTGTTCAAATGTACATGTGTGCATCACTTTTGTAGGGTATTCCTTTTCCACTTTCACATTATCCAAGACTGTGTGCAGTATAGTTCATATTTTTTGTGATTTAGATTATCTTGAAAAAGGAAAGGTAAATTATTTCCCATGGAAAAAGAAGGTTTTCCCTTTTTACTATTGGAAATGGTACAAAAAAGTTCCATTTCTACCCGAAACTCCTATGAAACAGGAACGAAATAAAGGCCATGTCCTCAATGGACATCATTTGGCTTTGAAAATGGCCATTGCACCGTGTTGTTTCTTATATTACATCACGATAGTTTCTTAGGTCATTTCTTGTTTCTTGAGATGAAAAAAAACCAAATAAATTGTGAAGATCCTTTCAAGAAATAAATGACCATTTCTCAATCATATCTCAACTATTTTTTATTTTATTCAGTGGTTGCTTACTTTGAGAGAAATTTGACACTTTTATAAGGAATATAACATAGAAACACAAAATGGGAAGGAATTGATGAGGTAGATGACCTTTAGTTGTTGTCAATTAAGAATTGATAATACATGATGCATGTTCTGTACTACAAACTAGATTCCTTCCTGGAGTTAGGACACAGAGTATTGAATCAAAGTTGTAGTTTCTAACTTCTTGTATCGGTTCATCAATCTTGAAATTCGGACATTGCATGTCTTCATTGCTTCATGTTTGAATAATTTGCATCATATCGTACAATAGGAAATTAGGAATTATGATTATTATTACTTTATGGATCTGTTAAGTTACTTTTAAGTTTTCATGGTTTAGTGTGAAATTATTCTAGTGTGCCCCTAGGCCCAGATGAAGGAATGCCAAGGACTGAGAACCCTAGTTTTTAAATGGTATTGTTTCTTATACCCAAAAACCCCTAAACATCACTTCTTATTAGTTCTTAACAATAGTGTTGTAAACAATTTGAGAATTGATATAGAAAAATCTCGCACTTCTCAAGATAAATTCCTAAAGCTAAAGTGTGATACCATGTGTAATTCAATAGCCTCATTGTCACCTCACCAACCTCTTTTCACTTCAGGCTAGCTCTCCTCCAACTCAAGGGGGGTTCTCCCTAGTAGATGTTAGGGATCTAATGGCCCAACCAAACCAAGTCAAGAGCCCCCTAACTCTCTGTGTTTACTACTATCAATCAAAATATTGAACAATAGGGTCAGACATGCATCCTGAAGATAAAATTGCCAGGGTATTTTTGGGTAATTTCAAAGGGAAAGTCCCCGAACACATATAATCAAGGAATTATAACGTGATTTCAAACATTAAATATCAACAAAATCGTTTAAAGGATATTGAAAGGAAAAAGGTGATGGAAGATAGAAAGTTCCTTACTTAAATGCTCTAAGGATTTTTCAATAGTTGCTCCAAAAGCTTCACTTCAAGGCCCTTCAAGATCGTCTCCAACAATGCTATGCCATCAGCTTCAACAATGTTTCTCCAAAAATGTCCTCAAGGTCTTCACAAAAAGTTTACTAGAAGTTTCTCCAACAATATATTCAATAAGGTCTTCATTGTCAACTCGTCTCTTTTTTGGGTGCCTTAATGTGCAATGACATGTTTCCAGGACTGAATTCAATGCAAGGCATATTTGAAACTCTAATTCTATCTTTCGGTGTCTTATTAGAAATTATTTTAGTTTTCATTTTGTGTTTTCAAGTTAGATATTTTTTTCAAGTTTTTACATTTATAATTTTATTGCAATGTGGCAGACTGATCAGGGCAGTACAGGAACAACCTCGAGACAGGATGATCGCGGAAAGAGGCCAGCGAAAGAATATGTAAAGTGCCAGCATTGCTCTATATTTAGGTATTTTAGTTATTTACATAATTGAAATAATATTAATTTTGTTCAAATATGCAGACACCTAGCCATGGTACGCCTGATGATTCCCTCTTTGAGGAAGAGCTTTCTTCATCCCTATCTCCAGTGTTCTTGTTGTGAAAAAAGGCACGAGATGCGAGGTCGGAATTTAATACTTTGATAGATGCGCCTCAAACACCTGAAATAGAAGAGAGGATAAAACATCTTATGAGCCAGCTAGAAAGATATCAGGTAATAATAAAAATTCAAAAGGATATTTTTTTTGTTCTGCATGAGATGAATTGTGATAGTTTGATTTTTAATTTTTACATTGACTAAACTAACAAAAAGTTCTTTTATATGTAGTGTTTTCTGGCACTTGCTGAACCCGGTGTTGGTGGTAGTGGGACACAAGGGCAAGAGATTGCCCAAAAACCCTCTCATACACCTTCTACTCCTTTAGGTGCCAGCCAAGAAACACACCCTGCCCAAGCAGACACCCAGCTAACCACTGAACGTGTTGGCAGTGATGAGGCTGATATGGCCAACTACATTATTGCATTTCCTGGAGCTACATGTGTCAGCTCCACAGGGACCATTAATGGAACACTGTTGGTGAACGATGAAGGTGTCCCTATAAAGCATGTACAACTCCTAGGTAAATTTTAATATTTTAACTATTTCATGTACTCTATCTAAAAGATATTTATCATGACTTTTATTTTTAAATTAATGATAATATCTTTTTTTTATGTGTAAGAAACAATGAGTTCTACAGGTTTTTGGAGAGCCATGCGTTGGTAATTTTTGGCCCAACCATATGCACAAGGTGGAATTCCAAGAATTCCAACCTGAAAAAAGAACTTCTAGATTATCTAGAAGCCCTTTTTGGGGTCGGCACATTTGACAGAACAACAATGGCTCAGGTAGCCGGAAAATATTTGAAATATACCAGGGACACCTATAGGACGCAATTTAAATTTAACCCTAGATATGAGCATCCTCTCACAGTTTCAGAGAGTGAGTGGATAGCACTCATCCATGACGGAAAAGAGAAAAGGGCAAAGAAAGAAGGAAAAATACCAACTGGACCCGCAAGGGAAATTACAACTTTAATTCAATAGCTTTAATTTTCTCTATGTCTAAAATAAAAGTGTGGTACGTCATATCTGAATTCAATATTTTGATGCTAGGTTGCCTGACACCTCGAAGGCAACCAAAGCTAGGATTGAAAAAAATGACCATCACAGGCTAGGCCAGGGCGGCTACTTGAAATTAGCCGCAAGAATTGTAATTAAGTAGCTAAACATATTATAATTAATTGTATCACCTTCCAACGTTTTTGTAATCCTATCAAATATGATTAAAAATAGACAATCATATGTAATGTAGGGTGATTAATTCGGAACATAAACTACAGAGGAAGATAAAAATATCGCTTTCCATTTCGTCTATCAAGCCGTAGTTGAACGTCGTAGAAGCTTGGGGTAGGTCCCAAGATCCAGAATGCCTGATAAGGTAAAACATTAACCTTTCAATATGTTTGTTTTCATCCATAAATTTAATGTCTAACAACTTTGTTTAAATCATGGGAGCAACACTACCGACGAGGCAAATAACCCAGTTTTAGAGCCAGATGTAGATGCTCCTCACGTGCAACCTGATCATTGTAGTGGGGACCAGGCCGACAATGCTACTATCAGTGAGGGCCGTGACGGTAATTAATTTCCACTTATAATTTTTTCTAATTATACCTTGATGGTTATCCTTATAACGTTTTTTGTTTAAATGACAGAGAATGTTTCCCTTGAGGATCTTACCACCAGAGAGGAAGACAGGGCAACAGTCCCAACGGCGACAACTGGTGCACCAGGTAAATAATCTCATTGCAATTTTTTATTATTAATATTACCGAACTAGTTCAATGATATTTAAAAACTGACAATTAAAATTTAATATTATCTGTTTTTGTAGGCGATGCCCCGTCACTGGATGAGCCCAGACATCGTGAATAAGCAACTAGGTCAGCAGTGCGGGTTGAAAGGCACGAAATAGGAGCAGAGCACGATGATATTGATGATGTAATTAGGAGCTTTAAAAATAGGAAGAAGAAAAGAAAATTTGACAATGTAAAATATTGTATTATTATAAGACAAACGTTACCATACTTGGAACGTTTTTTGCGTTATATAAAAAACTCATTTATCATACTATTTTTATGTCAAGCATTAATTGCAATGTTTCCTTGCGTACTTTTGTTGAATTGTTTTTTTATTAGTTATTGAATATTTTTTTTTATGCTCATGAAAGTAAAAAATGAAATATAGATTGGGTATTGGGGAATTGAGAGTGATGTGAGGGGGGGAGGGGGGAGGGGCCATAAGAGCTTCCACCTTCACGTGGTTGGCCCTGTTTAGTAGAGAATAATTTATTGGAGCGATTTAATCTTGGAGCAAACCTCCCTCGATCCAGTGTAGCAACAAAAAAGTCACTGTTGACTTAGTTGCTACTCTTTCGGATCGTGGGAGGCTTGTTCCAAGTTCATGCGACTCCAATAAATTGTTCTTGAAACGAAGAGGAGCTTATTCAGGTATGTTTTGAAATTTTCAACATATGTTCTAACATTATCATGAGAATGCATCTTAGAGTAAAAAATACTACATCAATTACTTGTATTTATTGTATAGATAATGATGGATTTTGATTGACTTGGCAGTGCAGGTAAAAATCCTCTTGCATCATGAGCAATACAACTTGTCAACTAGGGTCATGTCCAGGATATTTTTGCTTGTGCGCTTGACCAAGTTCGTAATGTCACATTTTGTAAGTTCCTTTACAGTTCATAATTCAATATTAAGCTTGTTCATGATTATTATATAGGTTTTTTTTCTGTGTTTTTTCATCTATTTGATTGTAAGCAACTCTGCATGTTTCCTGTTGTTCACTCTGATTTCTCCCATTACCACTCCCAGGATGAATCCAACTTTATTGTTACATAGGTTACTTTATTGTTACTATGATTTCTCCATTTACGATTTCATAGGTTACATAATGTAAAGTTTTCAATCTCAAGTTGGTGATGAGCTTTAGTTCTCCATATTTGGGGCTTTTCTGATATTTTCTCCCTCATGTCATTCCTGCATCACCTCGTTGTTTGAGCATGCCAATTGTCTACCACTTGTACCAATTGGCACATGTCAATCTCTGAGTGGTGCCACATTTCACCTATTTTTGGCCCACTTGACCACCTGAAAAACTCAAATCCACACACCATGTGTCTTTATTATGGAGTGCCACATGTCCTAGATATTAAGGCCGATAGGCCTTCTGTTATGAAAGAGATCAATTTTTTTTTCGTCAACACTTCTTATCTAGGCACGACACCTGTTACTTGTTTAATCTGACGGTCACAGTCTCTCGGTTTACCTTCTAGGTTTGACATACCACTGGTTTCTGGTATATTTCCATGGAATCGGTCTGAAAATAATAGCAACAATCCACACACCTGCAACCGTCGACAGACCTGTTGTTTTAGTAGCTGCATTTCTGCAACTTCCAATACACCTGCCGTTTTAGTTGTTGCATTTCGGCAGCTACCAATACACCTATCGTTTCATTCTCCTGGACTCTTTGTATGCATATTTTTCATATAATTTTATCACGAAGTTGGCTACAGTGCTTTAACATGCCTTTGAATATTTTTGTAGGTTAGAAGACATTTCAGGCCAAAGCTATTGAATAGACTTGATGAGATAGTTGTATTTGATCCTCTTTCTCATGATGAGCTCAAAAAATTTGCTAGACTACATATGAAAGATGTAGCGATTCGTATTGTAGAGAGAGGTGTTGCTTTAGGGGTTACAAATGCTGCTCTGGATCTTGTTCTTCATGAAGCCTATGATCCTGTAAGTAATCACTTTGTTTTGCTTTATTTATTATTCAGAATCTATATTTCCAGGGGATGTGCCCGTTATGATTTGTTATGAGACCATTTTCAATTTCATCACCATCCGTCATAATATGTTTGATTGTGTTTATAAATAATAAACAATTATTACACCAAACATTAAACAATTAACTGTACTGTGAGTAATATGATATCTTGAAATAATTCTCATTATAATTTCATAACCTCTGCTCTCACTTGGTGGTGTCTATATCACTAAGTGTGTCTTCTTTAAAATTATAGTTACAACAGACAATGAGCAATCAACTGCACTGTGAGTGATATCTTGTAATAATTCTTATTATAATTTCCTAACCTCTATTCTCACTAGGTGTCTTTATCACTAGGTGTATCTATTTTAAAATTATAGTTTCAATGGCAGATAAATTGTTATCTTAAAATTATAGCTTTGATGGTGATACCTTGTGATTGATAATGCAGTTTGAAGCAGCTTTGGCTTTGACTAATATAGTCTCAGGAACCTCTGAGAATACAAAGGTTGTGATTGATTATGGGGCACTACCTATATTTGTGGAGCTTCTTACCTCTGGGAATTATAATGTTCGAGAACAGGTAGCACGTTTATTTTAGAGACATAAAATTATTCTTCCCAACTATCTTTATATGTCTGTAATTTTGGAATTTGATTTAAAAAACTAGTACCCAACTTTGAGTTCAACTGGTGTTTGTGTAAGGCTTTTTGGGCTTTGGGAAGTATTTCTGGAGACTCTGCAACATTTAGGGATCTTGCCCTCAGTCATGGAGCTCTGAGGCAGGTGCTTGCCCAGTTGAATGACACTGCCAGAATTTCAATGATAAGAAATGCTACATGGGCTCTATCAAATTTTTGTTGTGACGTAAACCCAAACCACTATTCGAACAGGTAAGCAGAATACATTTTCTGCCTCTTCTTCTTAGTTCATAGATATTGTGGATTTTTTTTACAGATCTTGGTGCTTGGTAGATTTGGACGTAATATGGACCTAGGCGCTTGTTCATTACAATGACTCTGTCATCAGGTTTTAGAAAATGCTTAGAAATTTAGGTTTCATAAGGGGATTACCCTTGCTTGCAATTATCGATTATCAATCACATTCAAAAAAAGTCTTTCGTAGCATTGCTGAGCTCTTTCTAGGTGAATTTTCGAGGCAATTTCACAATATCTGAACTAAATTTGTCTGTCCTTTTCAATACTCTGCACTTGTAACAGAACCAGACAAACAATCTAGTGGCCAATGCAACAACAACAACACCTCCTGTTGCAATGCCTGCAATTCACCCTCTCTACACGCATGAATGACTATGGCACCCTCTTTTGTGAACAGGTACTGGAGCTGAAGGTACTGGTTTCCATTAGGATCATGGAATTCAACATCCAAAATAGTATCAAATTCCACTGCAATAGTATTCCCCGGCGAGGGCAACAGTTCATTGAGACCTATTGGACTCATCACCCCAAATAGCCTCCAGGGCTACCCAGAGTGTGATCATCTTTGTTGCTGAGTATATTTTTATTTTTTCAGTGAGAGTTTAGGGTTTCTCTAACATAGCTTCAGAAATCCGATTCAGTGCCTGCTTGAATATCGTCACATAATACTCATGGTTTGGATTGATGAGCATGCTCTGAATGGTTGGTTGATGCATAAGAACCACCCATATAGTCATCTTGAGATATTTCAGAAGTTTTCTCGGGTTTCCTTTTTCACCGTTTCTAGTGGATGGGATGGTGTGGGGTGATCCATCAATACTGGTGCTCTTGTAGTAGGGAATTTGTTTTTGGGGATATAAAGGAGCATTTGATGTAGATATCCCATTGGATGCATTCATAGATGGGCATGAGAGGTCGAGAATTTAAATTAAAAATATGCAACCTCTAGCATGGCAACCTGAAGGCCGCGAGAGACACTGGTTAAAGATTGTTTTGTGCTGGCCTTAATATAGTCGTGATTTCTTTCTATTATCTTAATGCAAATATATAGTCCGATCTCATTAAAATGAGGATTGTGGTTGTATTTCTCTTTGTTTGTTTCTCTCTTAATGCTCCAGAAGTTGCCAAAAGTTGCGATAGTTGTTTAGTTGCTTGTTACAACTTAAAAGTGGTTTTTAGCAATGGGAGTCATGTTTTTTAAGGTTCATACTAATATGAAGATCTTGTAATTCTATATTCAGGATAAGAGAAGATGGCCTCTGCTTTGGGCAGTATGACAACAATTGCCACATCTACCTCATTGGGTAATAATGGAAAGGGGAAGAAGTTGGGTGCAATGTTTGATAATTATGGCAGACAATTGTCTTCTCTTTTAGTTTTTTCACCCATTTCCTTTAATCGCTCAAGCAGAAGAGGGACTCTGAGATTACGTGACAGAGAGAAGGTAGTTAATACAGGAGCTATGGAAAATGAGTTGTAATTCAACAAGAATGGCTCAGTGACAAAAAAATTGCAGGTCATAGAAAAAATTATGTTTAAAGGAAGGTCACCTGCAAGTGAAACTTCACTGCGGTGGATCTTTCATTGTCCACTGATATTTGATTTTAATGTGTTATTTTAATTTTTCATGGAGGGTTGTTTTGGCATATGGTTTGGAATTCAATTGCACACTTACTGAAATCATTGTCAATTTGTCTTGCAGGCGATGTGAACAAACTTGCTGATCTTGTTGGAGTCACCCTTGGGGTGAAGGGAAAAATGTTATCTTGGAGAGCAAGCATGGTTCTCCAAAAATAGTTAATGATGGTGTGACAGTAGCTAAGGAGGTAATTTTTAGATGTGTGCTCTGGTTTTATTTTTAACGTTGTATTAGTTCCCCCTCTTAAATGTCTTAGATTTGGTAGGCATAATTTGAAAACTCAAAGGTGAAAGGAAACATATTTGTTACCCAGTGGTCTACTTGGCCTATGGACTAGCCAAATTAGAGTAATGCATAAATCTTTTCACAACAATAAAAGGAAAGGGTTATGGCTGAGTCAAATTTTATTGTTATTGACAGTGTAATGAAATGTATCTCAATGCTATGGTTTTAGCCTTTTTATTAGTTGAATTAGAAAACCCAGTTGAAAATATTGCGGCCAAGTTGGTAAGGCAAGCTACGGAAAAGACAAATGATTTAGTTGGGGATGGAACCACAACATCTGTTGTTCTTGCACATGGTTTAATAATTGAGGGTGTAAAGGTAACTTTTTGTCGATAGTACTGGATTAAGATCATATATTCATTTTTGTAGGGTCTTATGGTGTTTGGATTTTTAGTTTTGGGTTGGGCTTATTGAGTCTAAGATATTTTTTGAGTGAAACAATTGCTATCAGGTATTAAAAAAATTTGGTTCTTTTGTCAAAATTTATGAGCTTGTTAGGAAATAAAAAATTGACAATGGTTGTATCTTAAATTTGTGGAAAATATTTTGAAATGAAACCTTTTTGTTTAGGTTGTTGCAACAGGTGCAAACCCCGTTCAAATTACTAGGGGCATTGACAAGACAATAAAGGCCCTTGTTTTGGAACTCAAAATTTTGTTAAAGGAGGTAAACACTTGCCTTCTGAGTAGGCTAGTTTTCCTTTTTGCTGATGGTTTCGTGTATCTAATTCAATTAGTTGCCTAAGGTATTTTTGGTTGCAAAATCCTTTTCATTTTTCATACATTATTGGCCTTGTGGAATACATTTGATTGTGTGGTCTTGTTAGATCTACAACATTTGTAGTTGTTTAGTCTTATGGCCGAGGTGCACTTTTATTATGGAAATAGTTGATGCAATATTGCCATTTAATCCTTACTGCAAGGTAGCATGTTGAGAAGTTTCTTGTGAAACATTTGGTATTCAAAATGACACTTGATCCTATACAGCATCATGCACTTGACTTCAAAATTCATATTCAAAGTGTGCCAGATAATTCTTGCAAAATTTCAAATATTTATGTTGTTTTAAACCATTATATTTTTTATGTATTGGATGCTGAAAATGAGAAAAATACTTTGGTATGAAACCAACTGGTGAATAATTTCCAGCAAAACAACCACTTCCAAGACATGATTTAGAAGTAGAACATATGTACTTATGAAGCACACAAAGATATCCTTGATGCATTGTCAATGTTTGGCTAGGGTTATTTTTGGAGAAAATAACTCCTTATTCCTAGAATAGTGATCTTCAATACAAGTAAATGCCAGAGAAGAGAGATCATCATGTGACATAAACCTATTAACAAAAGTGAACAGGGAATGATTATTAATTATGGCATACTAGGTTGTCAGTGATTTTGACTATTTGTCTTTAACATGTAAAAATGTTAAATTCAAAATTTACATCATCATGGTTTGGCATCATGAGCTTGACTAATTGTCCACAATGCTCATAATTTCATTGTTGTATTCATATCTATAAACAATGTTTCAAATAATAATAAAAAAGTTCTATAAGAAAAATCCAGACCTCCATGTTGTTGCTCCTTGTGAGACAAAATCAAAATTGCATTACACAATCTGACACATAAGAATCTCCTATATCCCGGTGGTATGTATCAAAATTCTTATAATAGTGTCTTCAAGACTTATGTTGACATTTCCAATGAGATATTTAAGCGATGAAAGATGGAGCCTTCTTCATTGTTGTATATGTAACAGTCTTTTATTAATATAAATATTGATGGTTTTGTCTTTCTGAAAATGAAATGTAAAAATAATTTATCGTGGTCAATTGAAAAGTTTTTTTTTAAAGCTTTTCATTATGGAAGGGCGACATAGATATATGCCCTTCTAATTGAAATTCAGACCTGCCCTTCAAATTTGATCATTGTGTGGGACCTTAACAAACAATAAAACTATTCCGATGCGCGTTATATAAAACATATAACAAAACCTTTGTGAAAACTTCAAAAGAACCCTTTAGTCGTGGAGCCCATCAGACTTCAAATGGAGATAAACCATAATTCAAACCAAATTCGTGTTCCAAAATAGCCTGCTGACGTCGGCCAATTTTGTGACCTGAAAACCAAATGAATTCCACCCTAATCTTTTTCGGGTCTGAATTTGGGTTGGCGTATGGAGAGAGAGTTGTGATGCTAATTTCTTATCAAATTCACCCTAATATTTTTTGGGTCCGGATTTCCACTGCGCGAGCGGCCCAAACAAAGATCCACTCCAATCAATTTTTGCCACGTGTCCTCAATCAAAATTTGTCCTATTCCCGGATGCGGGTGCATTCGATGGCGTTTAAGGCGATGGAACATGGATGTGGCGATTTAATATCAATCGCATTAAGTTTTAACGCTGTTCAATCAGCTGATATTTAAGTTCCAAGGTTTTCACATCAAATCACATTAAGTTTAAAAATTGTTCAAGATCAGACCTCCACTCCTGTTAGTGATTCCGCATGCTCCAATATAATCCGGCCTTCAGCTCTCATCAATGAGATATTAATTATGACAGGCGTTCTTCGATGCCATTGCAGTCGGGTCGATAAAATGGCGTTTCGTTATGGTTTTTCAGACTTGCCGCAACGTTTGAATTACAGATGCTCTCCAGTTGATGGGTTACACTGCCTGCTCACTGTGACGAGAAGGAGAAGTGGCCAGCTAAACTGCTACTTAGACCTTGGTTCAAATCTGCATTTCTCTCGATCTGGTCTGTGTCTGTCTTCCTCGGTTTCTTGGAATCCTGCTTCTCCATCTCATATTGTTCCCACTGCTGAGACTACACCCATGCCTCGCCTGCATCAAAGGATGCATTGCCGTAGGGGGAGCACTAGAGTTCAACCCCTGCGTGCTCCCTCCAGCCCCTCAACCGAGTCGTCTTCCAGCCAGTCCAGTGATTATTACGCGGGTCACTATCCAAACACTAGAAGTGGGTGGGGTTGGGTTTTAGGATCTGGACACCATATGGGCTCCCCTGCTCCTCATTTCCCCACCACTTCACCTTCTCCCATGATGTGCACTGCGCTTTTTTCCTTTAATTTCTCTCTGAACTACCCACGAATCACAGCTTCAATCATTGTGGTTTTCCATGAGGAGGCCCAAGTGGAGGAACAATGCACCCGTCCGGCGGGTCTGAGCTCAGAAAAAGTTGGCCAGCATTCGGGCCTTCAGGAGGGGAGTGGTGGCGTGAATGTGGAGATATCACCTGGCGATCCTGGACCTTCCGAAGGATGGTGCCGAATCGTCAAGGAACCACCAGAGGATTAGTTTGGTTAATTTGGTTTTCTTGCTTCACGGCCCACTTAATTGGGCATGTTTTAGATTATATTACTATGCTGGACCTCTGTAATATTTTTTAATTCTCTAAACATTCAAGACTGGTTTCCCCGTATGAGGGCAGTCTTCTTTTTTGATTTTTTGATGACAAATTTGCCATAAGTCTGGGCAATGTTTTTGACTTCGATCATGCTGTAATTTTATTCCCACTATTAATAGATTAACTTTACTTAGAAAAAAAAATGTTGCCCTGTTTCTATTTTAAACCTGTTTTTTGAAATACAGAGCCATGTTTATATGATTGTTTATAGTCGAAGCGTTGCGGGGTGGTTTATTATATTAATATTTCACAGTCGAATTATGTTCATAACAATTGGAAAAAAATGTTGCCCTATTTCTATTTTAAACCTGTTTTTTGAAATATAGAGCCATGTTTATATAATTGTTTATAGTCGAAGCGCTGCGGGGTGGTTTATTATATTAATATTTCATAGTCGAATTATGTTCATAACAATTGGAAAAAAAAAAAATTTCCCTATTTCTATTTTAAACCTATTTTTTGAAATACAGAGCCATGTTTATATGGTCTACATATTATACTCTTTCTCTGTATATCTATAGGAACCTTTTTGCTATGAACAGGGTGGATGCTGCAGCGGGCTACTAATGGAAACAAGTGAGCCTGAACCTTACATCTCAGATGCAACAGATGGCTACCAATTTTGGAATCAAGCGAGCCTGGGTTTCTACAGATGGTTTTTATTTCCGGGAACAAGCGAGCCAGAAAATACAATCGACCGTGGGTTTATACATATTTTTTTTCTATCATGGATGCTTTCTGTGTGAGGCGTATATCAATAGTACATTTCTTTGCACATTTCCTGTATCCGCTTTATGATACTATTTTATGTGTTGACAGGTTATCACTCTGCCTTCAAATTAGTGATGCTGGTCTATGTTGTTGGTTTATTGATATGGTCTGATGGTCTTTTTATATTTTGGACATATCACACTCCTCACATGATTAGCATTTTTCTTTGTTCAAGGATTTTGGGTACTTTAATTTTCATTTGGAATAATGGACGTCGGTACTCTATCTGTTGCTTTACTATTCTACATACTGCTATTTCACTTTCTTATAGATGCCTCGGGCATATTTGTATGCTTTCTCAGATTTTCGATAATCTCCATGTAGACCGTTACTAGGTTTTATATCATGTCCCTGTATGTGACATGGGGTATTTTTCTATCATTGTCTGGGGTGGGACTTTCACTTTTCTAGATGGATATTTGGGTTCCAATCTTCAGATGTGAAAATGTAATGACTTCATGGATTGTTTTTCTTCATATAATATATTCAAAACATCGTTTTTTTCTCTTGTGAAAAAAAATTATTGTTTATAGTCGAAGCACTGCGGGGTGGTTTATTATATTAATATTTCACGGTCGAATTATGTTCATAACAATTGGAAAAAAAAATATTGCCCTGTTTCTATTTTAAACCTGTTTTTTGAAATACAGAGCCATGTTTATATGATTGTTTATAGCCGAAGCGCTGCGGGATGGTTTATTATATTAATATTTCACGGTCATTGGAATGCCCACAATTCATAACAAATATTGGAGATTTACTGTCGTGTTTTAAAGTTTCATTTTATTTTTTAAAATTGAACCCTTCGTCGGTATACCAACGCTTTGTAAGTGTCGGTCTTTCGACGTCTTGAATGATTTTCGTCGGTCTTGTGATGTCCGTGGATATTGCGACAGTTCTTCCTAGGGTCGGTATTGCGACGATTTTGGAATGCGTCGGTATTGCGACGCTTCTGGGACGCGTTGGTATTGCGACACTTTTGAAATGCATCGGTCTTGCGACACTTTTGTATGGCATCGGAATTGCGACAGCTTAAAAACGTCGGAAGAGCGACAACATAAAAACGTTGAAAGAGCGACGTTCAGAACGTCGGACCATATTTCATCGGAATTGCGACAGTTTACAAACATTGGAAGAGTGACGTTCAAAACGTCGGACCACATTTTGTCAGAATTGCGACAGTTTACAAATGTCGGAAGAGCGATGTTCAAAACATCAGACCAAATTTTGTCATAATTGCGACAGTTTACAAACGTCGAAAGAGCGACGCTTGTTTGGAAGCGACAGAAAAAGTGTCGGTAGTGCGACACTTTGTCATCGTGTCGGAACTGTGACGTAATGATAAACCACATTTTGCCCGTCCTCTAACTGTCACTCTTGCGACGGCTATGTTTCGGAATAACGACGAAGTGGCTGTTGGAAATTGGGCCAAATTTTCTAGTGACATCATCTTTAAGAGAAAATTCTAATGTTCAAGCAATGGAAGATCAGATCGAGCATCAACAAGAAGTTCTCCAACTCTTAAAGGATAACCTAAATTTGGCACAAAATCGAATGAAACAACATGAAAATCAACATTGCAACGAGAGAAGTTTTGGTGTATGAGACTGGGCATTTTTACGGCTACAACCATACAAAAAAATGTCCCTCAAGAAAACTAAGAAGGATAATAAATTATCGCCAAAGGAATATGGTACTTACAAGGTGTTGCTAAAGATTGGTACTATGGCATACAAATTGGATCTTCCTGCTTCTTCACGAGTGCATCCAGTTTTCCATGTTTCATGCTTAAAGAAGGTTATAGGTGACAAAGTTCCAGTTCAAACAATATTGCCAAAACTTGATGAGGAAGGAAAAATCATATTGGAACCTAAAGTAGTCACGGAAACAAGAACTCGAAAGATACTAAATCGATCAATTTCAGAGTATCTCATAAAGTGGAAGAACCTACCCACTAAATATTCTGCATGGGAGGATGATAATTTTATATGGAAGCATTTGGAGCTACTCAAGCGTTGAGAAAAAAACTTTTTTGAAGGAGAGGGGCATGTTAGGTCCCTATGTTACTAGTATATTCCCTTATTGTTGTTAGTGTAACCCCCTTATTGTTATTGTTGTGTTGGCAATATGATGCAGAGTGTTGTCCTTGATGGCAACCCACTTGATGAAGATGATGGCAACCTACTTGATGAAGTTATTCTTGACTTGATGGACTTGGTAGTGATGTAAATCTGATGTGATATGATGTGTCTACAGAGAAAATCAGATGTAATGATGAAAGGAATTCCAGTATGTGCTAGAACAATGATGAAAAGTGTGTGTCTCAAGTCATACGCAGGTTTGTATAGGAGAAGTAGCGTATGCACGCGAGAAATAACGTGCCAAGTAACGTATGGTCAAAAGCACTCTAAATATGTAAAACCATGGGTTACTACCATGGTATTGACCCATTGTATTGAGCACTGGTATGTCTATGTGATCCCGTCAAGGAATACCATTGGAAGTAATGTGGTTTTGGCTCATGGTATTGTCAAAGGCTAAATCTATATAAGGAGAAGAAAATCATTGTGCAAGTATGCATGAGTCTGGGTTTGAATGGATACTTCACTCTGAAGTATGTCTGTATGGAAAGGGTAACATTTTGATGATAGATCTGAATCTGTGATGCACCTATGAAGAAAATGATGAAGAAGGGAATCTAGATCTGAAATGTATTTGTATCTTCTAGATCTGTTTATGGAATGTTTAGATTTGAGATGAGGCGAACGTCTGTCTGAATTAAAGGGTAAAATCTGAACTGAATATCTGATCTGATGAAGTATGCTGCTCTATAATGTTTGAAGATCTATACGCTAGTTTGTTACAGAGGAAGTGCGTATATACGCGGGTTGGATAGAGCGAAAGCGCGTATGGAAGGTGAAACCAGTTCTGAAGTATGTGTAGATGTATACGCGGGTTTGTATACATGAAATCGCATATATACGCCGGATCAGTGAAAGGAAAGTGCATATGAAAACTAGGGTTTTCTGAAGTATGAAGTATAAAATGTCTGATATGTTCTGTTGTGTTACTGCTATCTGTTAAAGGTGTATTCTACAGATCTGGGTTGTCTGAATTTATAAGTATCAATTTGATGTATGATTGAGCTTAAATGTGTGGAGTGGTCTAACAAATATGATGAAAAGTGGTCCGGTAAGTTGTTTCAAAGAAAGCTTTTGGATTCAAAGTGTGAAAATTGATGAAACGTGGTCTACAGTAGTGCCGAGGGTCGTAGCCTTCGCCGTGGTGTCGTAGCTCTCCTTCAGTGGGTCCGGTAAACAAGAGCAGGCGGGTCATAGCTCTTCCGTGAGAGCCTGCAAACAAGAGCAAAATGTAGCTCCCTTCCAGGAGAGGCTGGTAAACGAGCGCAGGTGGGTGCCTACGTGCTGGTATGAGTCTGCGCCAGCACATAGTTGTAAGATGTTTTCTTTATAATAAAATATTGAAGGCTGAGACAACGGCATCGGTGGTTTTCTCCTGACTTGGGTTTCCACCTAAAATCGTGGTGTTCATGTGTGATGCTTATGTGTGATTATTTATTCTGTTATTACTGCACATGTATGTTTCTATATAAACATCTGATGAATGAATAAATGCAAGGATCTAAGTAAAGAATTAATTGCTTATTAAGATCTCTGTACATAGACGAGTTTAGTAAAGGGTATTCGCGTATATACACGAGTCTAATCAAGTAAATTAGCGTATGGGTTTTAGAGAGTGGAAAAGTAAAAATATTTGAGTATGCCCTAAATACTGATTCACCCCCCCCCCCCCCTCCCTCTCAGTATTTTTCCCAACATGTTTTACCCCTGTAACCCTAATATTGTTATTATTGTGCCCTTACATTATTATTGTTAGGTTGACTATGATTATATTGTAATCCCATGGACTCCTATATATAGAAGGAGTTTTTGTCATTTGTATCATCCAAGAATTATTCATTTATGTAACGTATTGGAGGTTTCCCCCTTGAAGTGGCTGATTTCTAAGGCGTTGATCTCTATTTTATTCTATTTTTGGAGTTGTTTTCATAACAATATAGGATTTTTATAAATGAAAATTATTCTAATTCATTATAATTGGTTTGAAAGATAAGTATTTTCATATTGAAAAGCCAACAATTTGGAGGGGCCCCAATTCATTTTTTCCATTTTCATGTGACAAATACAAAAGAAAAGAGCATGGGGAAGTTGTTTCTTGTTCAACAATTGGAAACACATTAGATGAAACCATGGACCTCTCCAACTAAGTTATTATATAAGCACAAGCTTTATTAAGACAATAATTAGCTTTTGTAAATAATTTTACATCAACTCAATGGGTTCCCACCATCACTTGCACATAGGATTGATTGAATGAGAATTCACTCACTAATACATATAGGACTAAATTATGATGACATGGTCTGATGGTATGGTCTGAGACTGTCACAAAGGACAAGAAAATTGTCATTTTTTAAAATTTTGTTTGTGTAAAGTCCCCGTGTTCATCGAAATTCTAAAAACATTCTCTAGGTTGTCAGAATTCTGATGACATATGGAATTTTCCTTCTGAGGACTATATGGACATTCTATATAGCGTAGAAATTCTAACATAAAATATGTAATGCCCTACTTTATTCTATCAGGTTAATTTTTATTAGTGTTTAATTAACTTGCAAATATTGACTTATAATTATTAAGTAATATTGGTGTATACCTACACTTGTGAATCTGTAATTTTATTTTACTACTATGGCTTTTATTAATTGTTATTATTTAATTTCTAAGGTGTCTTCTCAAATCTAATTTTAATAAGATATGGTCTTCCCCAATTTATTTCTAAATCAAATATCTATATTCCATTCCCAATATGTCTTCTCAAATATACTTTTGGATAAGATATGGTCTTCCCCAATTTATTTTTAAATAAAATATTTATATTCTATTCCCAATATTTCTTTTCAAATCTACTTTTGGATAAGATATGGTCTTCCCCAATTTAATTCTAAATCAAATATCCATATTTCTATTCCTAAGGTGTCTCCTAAAATCTACTTTTGGATAAGATATGTTAAGGAAAATCAAGGTATTTAAATTATAAGGATGAGAGGGTAGTTTTGGAATTAATGGTAAGTGGTTGAGGTGGATGAGAGGAAGAGTCATAAAGGGAAGGATGATGTGAGGATAAGGGGGAGGGGGGAGGGTGTGGCGGGGGGGGGGGTTCTTGTTCTTTATTTTTGCAACAGAGGATTTTATTTTGGGAGCACAAATGTGGATAAGGAGAAGGTAATGAATGGAGATAAAAATGAGAGAACTCAACTTGGATCTATTGGAGAGTCTTGGTTTTAACTTGGACACACTAAAACTAGTTGGACTTGGGCTCAGAGGGCTAGGGAACCTGTGGAGGTTCCCTGGGCTAGGAAATTATTCCTAGTTGGCTGAGAGGTAAATTCAATCGGGTAGCACAATTGGAGCAACCCAATAGAGTCAAGAGCATCCCAACCAAGCCACTTGAACATGTATTGTCCATTTTGTTATTTTATTTATGTAAATTGTTGCAATTTAAATATCTTACTTGTTGTTTTACTTGTATATTATTATCAAACAAATGTTGATTTATAAACATGTTTTCCTACTTATTTTAATTAAATTAAATGATAAATTCTGTTTAGTTACAAGACCTAGTCTAGGTCCTTACATATGGTATCAGAGAAAGGTTCAAAATTTGGACCCTATACCTACCTATAACGTTACACCGTTCGAGCATCCTGACTTAAAAGAGGAGTTGAGAGTGAAAATTTTGAATTCTTTTGAGGTGATATTCTTTCCAGAGACCTGAATTAAAAAAAAAATCCACATCTTGAAAAGAAAACAAAGCACGATATAGTCATAGAGGAATCTGTTAACCAAATTTCATGTTTTTCACCTCCATATTTTGAATAGAATCCATACTTGTTCAATAGGAATAAAAATAAAAGTCCCTAGAGCTTCCATTAGATCAATTATAAATTCATTTCAAAATATAGCTTAATTATGTTTATAGCTCCTTCATCGATTCCAATATAGTGGCTCTGCTTATTTAGTCTGCAAAGTATACCAACATGGTTGGATAACAAAGCCCTGATGATGCCACAGCCTTGTCTAAAAGTAATTAAGGAGAAGTAAAATATTATTTGAAAAATCTTGATAATATTGTGAATGAGGCAATGATCACCAAAAAAAAAACATGAGTATAAAGTAAATGAAAATCCATAAGAGTATATATATGTCTTTCAGAGCTCCTATAAACGTAGTCACTGATATGAGAAAAATAAAATTCTCAAATGGCAAGACGAGTAGAGTTAGGAACCTGCCACACTTTTTATGGTGATTAGTGCCCAACCATATCCCCATCCCTAAAAATTCCACACACATCACTAGAGTGAAGAGATTGACCCACAAAACAATGAAAGTGATGCCACCCGATCCCATTCTGACTCCCTTTCCAAACTAAATATAAGTTGAACTTGACCTGAATATACCACCATTTACCTTTGGGTAGTTGTATTGTTTCCTGAAGTGGAGGACTTTAGAAATTTTCTATTGGCTCACTACCTTAGCTCTGCTTCTTTCAGTTCCTTCCATAATCAAACTCATTCATCACATTCATGTAAAACACTTTCATTCATCATTAAACTTTGTCGAGAAGGCAGGGGAAACAAAAAAATGAAATTTAAATAGAATTTAGCACAAAAACACTTTATCATAGGTGCACATGATTTAAGTTTTAAATATAATAATATCCAAAGGAGAGGAATCAAAGGGATCTGTTAAAAATGTCAGGAACCCATGTTTTAGCGCAATGGAGAGGAAGAAACTAAAGTCTTTGGATTTCGATCCATGGCCAATTACTTCCCTTATACGAAGCTTATGTTCCCTAAACATTCCAAGAAAATTATTATTCTGCGTATGACGTGGAACTCGTTATTGATTTTTAGACTGAACATTTTTCGTTTTACTTATTTTTCTAGTATAAATCAGGGTTTCGATGCATTCTCCAAAACATTAATGCTCGTGTTTCCTTTAAATTATCAAACTATGTCAGTTCCATAGATTAAGGAATGTCATGTAGCTTCAATGGAAAAATTTAACACTCTAAGAGAATGGATAAAGGCTAAGCGCCTCCCGTTGTTGGATACAAATGTTACAATGGATTCCAACATGACTGAAAGGACCAAAATTAGCTTCAGCTTCATGAAACTGGTTTGTTGTAGAACACTCCAAGGCCACACATGAAAATTAGGTGTGCAGAGACTTCCAAGAAGCTGTGTTTTCCATTCTTTAATCATTTTTTATGTGCACTACTATTATGTTAACTTAAATTTGTGCTCAACGAGACAAGTGTCGACATAAATTTCATATTTCCCCCCCAAAAAGGAAAATAATAAAAAATGTCATTTGTGGTTCCATAAATATGGTCAGGATCGATATAAATTAAACCCTAATTTTTCTTTTTAGCAAAAATTCGCTTGAAAACATAGTTCCTTACATTACATCTTTCGTAGGTGAGATAAAAAGTTAATATGTAATTGGCAAACATTATGGAGGTCAATTTATGTTTTGTGGTTTGGTAGCTTTTAAATTATTGAATAATGAATCCATACAGGTGGAGTTTATTTGATAAGTGAGGAATAACATGATTAAGAGTTTTTAAACCCAACATTTCGAACTTCTAAGTGAGTCCATCATCAGGGGAACGCCATTTTTTCTTAAGAAGATCACTGATTTTGAGTAGAGCTAATTTTCAAAAGTGTATATATATGATGTATGAAACTTGTTTTATTAAAAGGAAAGAGGGTTGGCTAGAATTTTAATTTTGTATTAATTAAATTTCTTTCTCTATTTAATTTAATTTATATATTTTTTTTTAATTTTATTTTAATTAATTTTATTTTTTCTAATTAAAGATTGGATTTGTATTTAATTAAAGTATTAATTAATTATTTTTTTGTTTTTTTTTTCTATGAATCAAATAAAATAAAATAATAATTGAATTAAATACAAATCCAATTATTAATTAAAAAAGAAGATAAATTCAAATTTAATATATATATATATATATATATATATATATATAAGAAATTTATTTAATACAACATTAAAATTCTAGCCAACCCTCTTTCTTTTTAATAAAACACGTGTCATACATCATGTATTTACAGTTTGGAGATTAGATCTACTGGAAATAATTGATCGTCTCACGAAGAAATGGTGTTCCCTTGATGATGGACTCACCTTGAAGTCTGAAATGTTGGGTTTAAAAACTCTTAAATAGGTTATTCCTCACTTATCAAATAATCTTTTAAATTGTTCAACTTCATGTCAAAATTTCAGTATTCTCATATGTTGATATTTTAGGCAATCATATATTATAAGGATGGCTATGTTTAAATAATTGTAGGCTATATTAGGAAGAAGATAATGAACAAAATTATATTTCGATTATGTATTATCAAATTAATTAAATAGGATTTCTATTTTATTTTTAGTAGCTTCAAAGATTGGCAAGAGTTCCTCTGAATCTGTTATTCAAGAAGTGTCATGATACTTTGTATTGAAGTTCTCTAAAAAGCACAATGGATGTTTTTACACCAAAATTTGTCACCATGACTGTCAATTTGGATATCCAACCATCCGATGGAGTATCTCAAGTGAATCCCCTATGAAGCTTGAAGTAAAATAATACCAAGGATAAAAGGAATTTTGGTTTTCACTACTTAAAACCCCTTTTTGAGCATCTGCGTGATTTTCCTGAAAAAAACCTGCACATCCATAGTTTCTTCCACTGTAAATTGCACATATCTTCTCATGTTCTTCCACTAAAAACTGTGTAGGTCTATTCACGCATGTAAATATAAAAATTATGTTCTAGAAGCTTTGGTTGACGAAGCTTATCCAAATTAGAAACCTACAACCACTACATATCTGTGCCTCATCACTTGGTATATGGAACTAAATTCCTTTTATTAAGGATCATGTCCCTTAAGAATTGGAACTAGAAGCCTTCTCATCCTCCCTATAAATTCAACATAGGACTAAAGGAAAGGGATAATTTTTTAGGATTGGAATTTGTAAATACATACTGCTGGTTTTGGGTATGAAGAGCTTGTCATCAAGGGAAGGAAAGGAGACCATTGGAAGAGGCTTATGACATCAAGGCCTGGGTTGTAAGATTTCTCTTTATATTCTTGATAATACATATGGATCCCTTTTTCTCATTTTGTTATTTTTTAGATTCATTAAAACAATGACAATTCTTAATATCCTTGATCATTAAGTTAAACTGGTGTTTTGGATTATTATATACGATGGGTGCTTTTGATTCTTTGAATGTTTGTGATTGCAGGTTCTTCTCAGCATTGAAGGAATTCTTCGAGACGAAAGGCAAGGTATACATCAAACATCTCATTGAAAGGTAGGAGCATTACCTCCTCGTTTCTATGTTTTGATAATCTGAATGCTAATAGTTTAGGGAAAGATATATTCAAATGGATTTTTGTTTCTAGTTATTTGTTTGGATACTAGGGAGATCACTCTTGTCCACAAGAGGGATTTATCTAGAAAAAAATTGGCGACTCCACTAGGGAATGAGTTCCCCTTTGTGTCCTTTTGTAACCTTTGATGCCTTTAGACCCTTTTAAGAATTGAAATTTCTGGTTTGAAACCTTTGATTTTTTATTTTTTTTCTTAATTTTCTTGATCTGTGCGGTTTCTATTCAGAAACAAAGCACATATGTGCACAATTTTTATTTAGAAAAAGTGTGCATGCACATTAAAATATGTTGTCTACCTACTCAACCCTGTAAATTTTTTGAAAAATTTAATATTTCTCTGATTTAAGTCCAGATTTTTGGTTTTTATGATCATGTTAGCTTGTTTACAGTCTCATTAAGTCTTTGTTAAGTTAATTGGGTGTTTTGAACTTTATCTTTTGAGAAATTCTTAATTTTATTTCCTTTGGTCATTACTTCGAGGTTTATCTCAATTTCTTAATAATTTTTTCATCTTTTTGCTTTTTTTTTGCAAAAACATTCCCCCTCATTCCTCGGGGGGAGGGGGGAGGGGGGCTAAATTGTGTCTGAAAGTTAATCACCTTTGAGTGATTTTTCTTTTGACCTTTGGAATTTTCACCCAATTTTCTTTACTTACACTTGATTGGTTCCTTAGATTACATTAGTGAAGGAAAATAGTCTTGTTGTTCTTTTGTTGATTTGGAATCATCTTGTGTTTGAGAATTCTCTTGCGTAGATTACATTTTCATAGTTACAATTCTCATTTTCAAATATATGAATGAAAAATGTGCATATATTACATTTGCATAGTTTTCAAGTGAATTTTGCAGAGATTACAACTGCATAGTTTACATTCTGGAAAATTCAACCATAGATTTAGATAATTTCCTTTAATTTTATTTTTGAGGAAAATCTCTTATCTTTACAGTTTTGGGTTTTGAGTTTTGTTGGTTTGCTTATCTATCAGAAAATAATCTTTCACTTCTATAATTACTTGTGTCAATCTCTTTTCTTTCAATGAATCTCATCATATATTCATTTATTCCTGTTGTAAAGAGTTATTTCATCGATTGAAAGATAATGTCTCTCATTGAAAGATAGCCTTGATTTGAATTTACATGTTTTTATGCTTGTTTTAAAACAAAAAAATAAAAAATTGTTTTGAATTGATTAGCATTAGTTTTTCTTGCTGAAATTAGTGCATTAGAGAATTTTTTATATTTTTGCATTGTTGGAAGTGAATGGAACCTCCCTCCTTGCTTTAGTTAGGATTCATCGAAGTGAAAATATTACATTATCATATTAGATTGCATTCATTTTTGGGTCAGGTCATAACACCACTGGTTTCATATCCATTTACCCTTTAAGTAAAATAAAAACCAAAATAACACAACGCTAAATAAAATTCATCTAGATATTTTTACATTTTCTAGGGATCATTCCACTAATATAGCTCAGGACTAGTGCTTTGTAATAGGTAGTAATTAACCTTCCAAAGCAAATAAAACAAACAAGTAGCATCTTACAGTAGGGTAAAACCCAATTGTTGTGATTTTTCTCTGGTAAGCTCTTCTAAAAAGAGTCAAGCCTGGGGACATGTAGGACCCAATGGAGTAATCATACCTACTTCATTGATAAAGATAGAATATATGCATGCATTAAAAATGGTAAACCTCAAATTAACCATTGTCGAGAAGCCTGGGATCACTTGTTAGTACACATCAGATTTACCATGTCGAAGAGATTTCAAGGGGATTTATCTTAGTTACTCTGCCCTTGCGTGTATATCGGGCCAAAAAAATTTCCCCCAGGTTTTATTGTCTCATTTTGTAACCTTATTGGTTATAACATTAGGATTTTTCCATGGTGACAATGGAAGGTCCCACTGTACCTGAAACAGACGTTGACTAGACTCACTCAAAATTTTTGGAGGGTAATCTTCACTTGAGATGGCATATTGGAGTTAATTGCACCAGACTGTTTCATTAAGCAGGTTGTCAGTGTAACCATTCCAACTAATATTTTTTCACATTAATCTCTGTGACGTTATATTTCATCACCAACTAGTGATTTCGTTGTGAAAACAAATTGTTTGCGTGTGGTTTGACTCCTAGATTTGATAGAGCATGTTCATTTGTTTGATTACTTTTTAGAGACCTTAGGTGTGGATTATGAATTTGAATTTTTAATATTTTTAAATTGTTACTAAAATCCAATGAAGGTGAATCTAATGGAAAAATTTCCAGAATTTACCAATCAAGGAACCCCTCTTAACGAGAATCCTATTACTTTTCCTTGCTTTGGAAATGTTGGTCCTCATTATATGGCTACATTGTCATTACCTGGATTTACCATAGGTTTACTGACATGGTTATTTTCAACTTCGTTGGCCTCGAGTACTCAAATTTTTCCTCCTCAAGTAGATGTTTCAGCTTAATAGAATTCACCATCTCAACATCACCAACCTCATGTTGACCCTTTACCTTCTTCACCCAACATTTATTCCTCCCTTTCTTATTGTTTTCTTGGTAAATGCCTTGATTATAGTAACCAGGTGGCTAAGAAGAAGAAGAAAGATAAGAAATAAGTCAACCAACCAACCATGGATGTAAGTATTGGTAGTGTTGAGGAAACCTTCAACATGCATTGTAAACCCAAATACCCTTGCAAGCTTTGTAAGGGTGACCACTTCCTTATCAATTGTCCTGGTATTCATGAGGTCTTGGAAGTATGGTCAGAAAAATCCTATCAAATTATTGTTGATCCGTCAACCACTGATTGTCAGGTTCCTGGGAAAAGGGTAAATTTATTTTTCTTGGTAGGTTATTGTTGGCTTGAGGGGTCCTAATCCAGGTTTGAATTTTATGGATAAACCAACAAACCCTCCAAATACTGGCCCTTTCGGCAATGATCCTCTTGCGCAGACCAAAGTCTCACCCGAAGTAGTATGGGGGAGTGCTGGAACTGGATTTCTGCACCCTGAGAGAGAATTTAGTGAATTGGTCCTCAAAAAAACCCTAAGTCTACAGGTGCGCATAGTTAGTTTATAATAGAATTACATTTCATCTGCAATCTTCAACAAAATAATATAGAAATACTTATCTTTACTTAGCGTAGATAGCATATCAAAACCAGATCTCGATCTTAACCAATGTACTACTTAACATATGTCAATACTCATGCATAAACATATCAATTAGCTCTATGAATTCATCAATAAGAAAACAGACAATGCAATCTTATCAAAGCATAAACATCAACATAAATGCATAACACAGAGAGTTCACAAAAATTGTTCTTTCTATTAGTCTTTCAGATCTATCAATACATAAACTATCCTTCTTGCAAAAACCCTTACATTCCCTTATAAACCCTTCTGCGCACACAAAAAAAGAAGTCCACACAGAGCCAAGAATAGGTCTCTGCGCACACAACCAACAAGAGCCTTTCACCCAAACCAAAACCCTTATAGGCACAAAATTCTCTTATTATCTCATAACATTCATCAACTTTTCTTACTTCACTTTTGGATACTTAGCTTAGAAAAATTGTATCTATTTATAATACACCTAACGTGCAAATAATATGGTCCCAAACCATGGTTTGAGGCCCATAGTTTACATTTAAGATTGTTTACATCCAACATTGGGGAAAGGCCCTTTGACTACATCTACGCAGCGCACACATACAAACATACAAAAAATATATCTTTTGGAACTTGTTCCTTAGGGGATCCTACTCCAATGGTTATGCAAAGGGAGTCATCATACTCACATTTTCCCTCACATGGATGAAGCCTCAAAATTGTTGGAAAACCTTACTGTTCCACAATAAAAATAACAACAACTGGTTACCATAAAATTTCTCCCAACCTATCGTCAATTGACGAAGTGATTGATATAATTACAAGTACAGTCAATACCACTCTTCCGTTGGAGAGTGAAACTCATATCACTCAAGTTGATGATCCATTATTTGACCAAGTGGTCGACTTTATTTCCCATTCAGTAGATCCCACTCTCCTTGTAGAGAGTGAAATTCATATCGTTCAGGTTCTTCTTGTTACATCAGTTTATTCTACGCTAGAGGGAATTTCACATGTTTCTACAAAACCTCCTCCAAGTATTGAGGTCTTTTCCTTTGATTGGAATAGACTAACATAACCGTGTCTTCCTTCTTCCATCCCTTTCCAAATCATTGTGAAGGGTTATGGTAAGAATTTGCATCGCACGATTGTAGATGAAGGTTCTTCTATTAGTATTGTAGCCTCAACTACTTGGCAAGATTTGGTTTCCCCTCAGCTTGTGGCTGTTACACATAATCTGTCAGCTTTTAACAGAACCATTAGTGAACCTTTAGGGATCCTTCCTAAGTTTAATATAAACTTGGAAGGTAAAAATGTCTGTATTGATCTTATGGTAGTATGATGCCCCTTGGATTTCAATTTTCTCCTTGGGCGAGACTATGTCTATGCAATGAAAGTTGTCGTATTGACCCTGTTTTGCGTGATGTCTTTCCCTCACAATGGAAACATTGTTACTATTGACTAGCTTTCATTCGTTAGTCTTGATTCAGTTACCAATCATCTCACACCCTTGAATTTTCCTTATAAGGAAGTGGTATCTACCCCGCCACAAGTTAATTATGTGGTAACAAGTCTCATGTTTTTAGTTACTGATGCAAGAGAGCCTCTCAATGTTTTCTCGACTTATTTTGACTTAGATCCAGTAATTGACATGGTGAACTCTATGGGGGTATTTTAACACAATATTCTTATCCCTATTGAGTCCCTTGACATGGGTTCCTTCCAGAGAACTGTTCTTCCTTCTAATGAAGACCTCTTGGAGGCCATGATCGAGGTGTGTCCCTTGACATGTGTTCCTTCGAGTTGGAAGTCATGATCAAGGTTTTCATGAGGATAGTTCCTTTTACTGTGTCAACCTCATTAAAAAATGAAATAGATACCTATGAGGATAGTCACTTTTACTATGTAAGCCTCGTTAAAAAATGAAACAAATTCCATCAGGATAGTTCTTTTATTGTGTCAACCTCATTAAAAAATTAAACAGGTTACAATGAGGATATTTCCTTTTACTGTGCCAACCTCCTTAAAAAATGAAACAAATACCCATGAGGATAGTTCTTTTATTGTGTCAACCTCATTAAAAAATGAAACATATTTCCATGAGGATAGTTCCTTTTACTGTGTCAACCTCGTTAAAAAATGAATCAGGTCCTTATGAGGATATTTCCTTTTACTGTGTCAACCTCGTTAAAAAATGAATTAGTTCCTTATGAGCACAGTTCATTTTCTTGTGTCAAGCTCGTTAAAAAATGAAACAAAATTTCATGAGAATAGTTCCTTTTCTTGTGCCAATCTCGTTAAAAAATTAAACAAAGTTCTGTGAGCATAATTATTTTCTTGTGTCAAGCTCGTTAAAAAATGAAACAAATCCTCTCCTAATTGAGTCGAGTCTTTGACTAGATCTCGTAAATGATTAAGTCGAGTCTTTCAACTGATCTCATAAATGAATCTTCATTCCATCCAGCTATTATTAACCAGTAGTATACTTAGGTGAATGAAATGAATATTGGGGGGCATGTTCCCTTGGAAGTTATGCTTGGGGGGCATTGAAACTTATCTCAAGCACAATTTTCTCTGTTTCAAGCTTGTGTAAAAATGAAACCACTTTCAAGCATAGTTCTCCTTTGTTTCAAGCTTAGATAAAAATGAAACCTATTTCAAGTCCATTTTGGTTATTATTTTCAAGACTCGTTAAACTCATGAAAATCTCGAGATTATTTTTCTATCTTTCATGCTCATAAAACACATGAAAATGTCGAGTTATTTCTGTCTTTCCTTGCTTGTTAATTAAATTGAAATTCGGTGATATGAGTACATTTTTATCACTTTTTCTAACTCATTTTAACTTACAAAAAGAGAAACCTTGGAGTTATCTTTTAAGCTCTTTTTAGACTCTCTAAACATGAAAATATTACTGAGCACTTGACTATTCGAACTCGTTAAAACAAATGAACAATCGTCTATTCAATATAAGTTACCCTTTTTCTGGACTAAACTAGACTAATTATGAAAATGGCATACGTTGGCTAAGCATGGTAAATAGAGTTCTCTCCTAAATAATTTTATCCTTTTTCGGGTTCGAGAGACTAAACTTACAAAAAAAAACACTTTGGAGTTTACTTATGTTTTTCTTCTCACTCCCTAAAACTGAAAAACACCGAGTTAATCCTATGTTGGACGCGTTAAAACTAAATAGTGTAGGACCTGTCGATTACAATAGGACTAAACCACTCCTTCTCAGGGTTTGTTAAAATTACTGATATGGACTCATATGAAGGATGAGCTTATACAACAAGAAAATTTTATCCTCCTCAAGCTTGAAAAAAATAAAGAGGTACTTGCCAGTAATGGTGGGGGAAAAAGTGAGAAAAAAAATCCATCTTTTATACTTGTTTTTAAAGGCAGTATGTCACTCTTGAACATGACGCTCCATCACATTTGTGTCTGGGTTGGTAAATCCATTTGTCTTACAGTTAATCGAACCTCATTGAAACTCTTTAGTTGGTTTTGGGTATTATCGTTGAGTCAAATGTTGCCAATTCATATGTAGTGTCACCAATATGTTTAAGAGAAGTCCAACCTTAGTTAAAATTACCTTGAAAATCATAACCTTCAATCATGTTGGTCATCCCTGAGTCAGTCCTAAATTACTCCAAATTGTTCTTCAAAACTTGACATGAAGTTTCGTGTCATAGGCCCTCCTAAAATGGATCGCTTCCTATCAACTTTAGCTCATTACTTAGGAAGTTGATTTAGAAACCCTTTTCAGTACCTTGAGGCCTGCATGCCTTAATGGCAAGTTTATAGCTTTTGATAATAGGTTATCATCATTGGCATTCGATCAAATGATTCTATGAGTGTTCGACTTCAAAACATTTAATCGCACTTCATAGATTGTACTAGGAGTACGTTGAGGACCATTGTCATTATTGGTGGTTTCTCTCGCACTTGTTAACGATTTTCATCATTGACCAATAATCAATAGTTTCTACCATTTTCGACTTCTAGACATTCACTCACATGGTTAGATTTGTATTATGGATCGAGAGATGGATATCAAGACCCTAGATATAGTTTCATCCATATAGGCTGCATGGAGTTACTAAATATTCATGATTGTAAATATAGATCCATTGATGGCTACGTCCATACTTTGTCTACTGTTGACATGGATCTTTGTGTATTTCCCTATTGGTTCATTGAGTTATGTTTACCCTGAGAATGGGAATGCCTACCTTAGTGATATTTATATGAAATCAGGATACGGTAATCCTTGATTATTTGTTTAATTTCCTCAACCAATTGGTCTATGATCCGAACCTTTGACATGATAAAGTGCTTCAGTCATCAAACATTTTTTCTGGCTTTGCACTTTAGGGGGCAATCTATTACACTAAAAATTTTCACCATGAATGTCAATTCAGATATCTCACCATCCGATAGAGTGTCTCAAGTGAATCCCCTATGAAGCTTGAAGTAAAATAATACCAGGGACAAAAGGAATTTTGGGTTTCCTTTCTTAAAACCCCCTTTTGAGCATCTGCGCGGTTTTCCTGAACAAAATCTGCATGGTTTTCTTGAACAAAATATGCACATGCACAGTTTCTTCCACTGTAAACTGTGCATATCTGCACATGTTATTCCACTAAAAACTACACAGGTATGTTCACGCACGTAAAAATAAAAAAGTAATTTCTAGAAGTTTTGATTGAGGAATATTATCCAAATTAGAAACCTCGAGCCACTACATACATGTGCCTCATCCCTTGGTATATGGAACTAAACTCATTTCCTTAAGGATCATATCCCTTGAGAAGTGGAACTATAAACCTCTTCATCCTCCTTATAAATTCAGCATAGGACTAAAGGAAAGGGAGACTTTTTTGGGATTGGAATTTGTAAACTCATGTTGCTAGTTTTGGGTCTGAAGAGCTTGTCATCAAGGGAAGGAAATGAGACCATTGGAAGAGGCTTACAATGTCAAGGCCCAAGTTCTAAGATTACTCTTTATATTCTTGATAATACATATGGATCTATTTTTCTCATTATGTTGTTTTTAGATTCATTAAAACAATGAAAATTCTTAATTTCCTTGATCATTAAGTTAAACTGGTGTTTTGGATTATTATGTACTGTAGGTGCTTTTTATTCTTTGCATGTTTGTGATTGTAGGTTCTTCTCAGCATTGAAGGACTTCTTCGGGACAAAAGGAAAGGTCTACATCCAACATCTCATTGAAAGGTAGGAGCATTACCTTCTTGTTTCTAATTTTTCATAATCTAAATGCTAATAGTTTAGGGAAAGAGATATTCAAATAGTTGTTCGTTTCTAGTTATTTGTTTGGATACTAGGGAGATCGCTCATGTCCACAAGTGGGATTTATCCAGAAAATAGATGCGCTAAAGGACCTTAGTTTTCTTTTCTTGGTAGAAAAAATCCTCCCTCATTAAATAACTAGTCTAAATCTATTGATAATGGGCCCTCGAAAGGTTATGTTTGATAAGACTTGTAGATTTACTTAGAATATGCATTAATATTGTAATTCATGCATTTTACTTTATTTCATTTTTATAGAACTTATACAACGTTTGATCACACTTTATTACCCATCCATATATGCATATTTTATTGTAAATATAGGAGCTTTAGTTAAAATAAATTACTCTTTAACAATTATGCACCTCTATACATACATTTCTCTTCTTTAGGATTACAATTTTTTTTAAAAATTGAATCAGCTATATTTGATTAGGTAAACTAATTGAAAATGATTAGGGATAGATAATTCTATTACTGCATTGTTCACTTCAAATATTTTTTGTTTAAGAATGGATACATATTTTCTATTAACATACTTGAGATAATTGTTTAAAGTTTATGTTTCATTTTAGAAAGAAACAAAGGCAATACCCACATTAGTTATTGTGAATTTAAAGGTATCACAAATATCAGTGCAATGCAATAAATCTTGCATAACGAGTTGACAGAAATCTATCCTTAGTCAACAAAGATGATATAGGATTTGTTGTTTTCTGGTTTCCAAGGGACTAGGAAGGATGGTTAGGAAAGTTATTTTTTTTCAGTCACAATATTGTTAAAATTTCATTTGTTTAAATAATAATTAAATTGTGTTCCTTTTTTTTGTTAAAAATATATCTCTAATATTATCGTTGCTAATACTAAATAAATTTTCTATGTTAAAAATATATCTCTATCATTATCGTTGCTAATACTAAATACATTTACTACGTTTGTTGTGGTCATCGCTACTAAATATTACTACATTTACTGTGATCATCCCTACTAAAAAAAAATCCATTGAGGAATGGTGTATGTAATTTGTATTCCAAAAATATTTACATTCAAAAGACTCTATATTTTATACAATATTCAATGGCTTTGGCTTTTGAAATGTGGGAAATCCATTAGATTATTTGATATTTAAAGTTGTAATTACATTTGATCAAGAGGGTGTCACAAGTGACATATTTTAATAATAGTTTTCCTATTTAATCAAACCATAAATACCATAGATATTACCAAAATAAAATTCATTTAGCGTTTATGGAATAAATTATTTTAATGTTTAAGTGGCTAATAAACGTGGTTGCTATGTGTATAAAATCTTTGGACCTTATTACTGCTTTATGTTCCCATGATTGCGCATCCTTTTTTCACAATCTCATTTGATTGTTAATGCTTACTAAGAATTAAATTTTATGTGAGCTCCCTATCACTCAGCAATGGTACTTCATACCAGCAGTTGAATACATACGATATGTGACTGCATTCACTTCATTTTCCTTAATAGGATTTCGCGACTATTGAATGAGGTCACCAACTTCACACTGAAATTTTTGAAGGATATCTTCAAGTCCTTTGGTTATTATCCAAGAGCATAGTCATTTCTCACTTTTGCAAAAAAATTATATGTACTTACTCTCTAACTTTCACCATTTTTACATCTTAAGGCGTTCTTATTTGAAAACAACTTTCCTAAATGTCACTGTGTACTGGTTTGCACCATTGGATGAAATGTTAGACGATTGAAGAGTTTTAGACCATCAGATTAATAATTAATAGTTAAAGTTACTAATAATTAAAACTATTTTTTAGTGAACTGTTTCTTGATAATTTAACCGTTTCTTGATAATTTCTCTATAAAAATATTTCTCTTGCCATAATTTATAGTGTTAAACCATAAATATCATTTTAGGAGATATAGAAATCTTGTGAGACCTGTACGAGTGTGGTGAAGAAAAATGTTTTAGGCCTCAGATCTAAACCTAGCCATCCAGAGTCCGAGAGTAGAGTCTGAAAGCAGGTGCAGGTTGAGCATGTGCGAGCAGAGTCTAAGAGCAGGTGCAGGTTGAGCACAAGCCATGTTTGACAAACATTGGACAGAAAGCACCAATTCCATCTAGTGGCTGGCAGGATAACTCAGAAGCTCGAGATTATCATATCATGTTGGTTCAAGTGTGGGGAAGCTGAGGTTATTTTTGATATTCGACTTGTTATAATCTAATAACCCAATGTTACAAGTTTGAATTTTCGTTGTGTCTAGGTAGGGATTATCATATCATGTTGGTTCAAGTGTGAGGAAGCTGAGGTTATTTTTGATATTCAACCTGTTATAATCTAATAACCCAATGTTACAAGTTTGAATTTTAGTTGTGTCTATTTTGTCTATTTTCTCTGATAAAATTCAGAAATGGTTAATCTAATAACCCAATGTTATCCCCGGATGCAGGTGCTATATGATATCTTGGGAGTACACGGGGCAGCCATGTGTTCTATCACATGGCACACCCATGTGTAGAGGCTTGGGAAAACCCAACGCCATAACTTCCCGCGTGGGTTGGGCTTTAAAGCCCCATGTGCCACCCACTGCTCGACGTACTCCGCGTTACTGGTATTTACTCTCCTCAGCACTATGCCGCTCACCATTTCCGCTTCTCCCTTGGCTCCCCTGCCCGCTCTGCATACCTTCCCTACACTAGTGTGGTGTTTTTACCCCTCGGTTCTGTGGTGTCGATTCTGGTTCTTGCCTCCTGTTTGGTCTCCATCCAGCTTCCGAGCTTCGATTTTGGGTCCTTCCTCCTACTTTGTCTCTGAAAAGATGCCGCAGCACCAAAGGAAACGCTGCAAAAGGGCGAGGGTAGAGGCAATCCTTCATGTCCCCCTCTGCCAATGGCTCTCCATCCAGATTTGAACTCACTTGCGGACTAGGACATGGCGACTCTGGCTCCCTCCTTCCCAATTCTTGCTACTGCTCCCGCTATGTTTTCTGATCCTCTCATCTCTCCCCAACTCGCCCCTAGATCCTTCACCTCACCTTCCTCCTCCCGTGGTAAGAAACGAGCCCGTAAATCCACCACTGATGTCGCTCCAGCCTTTCCCCCCCCACAAGTTGAAAGCACTTCCTGTGCAATTGACCTTAAGTTCTACATCTGAAGACAGTGATGGTGAACCCAGAGAGAAGCCGAAGCTCTTGGGTCTGCTCCATATGGGCTCCCCCACATCAAAGGATGAGAGCACCTTGATGGCTACTTAGGACAACTTGGATTTCATACAAATTGGAGCAGCTCAAGACACTTCGGTTGAACGTCATGGGCATCCTTATTCTCCGTTGGGATCGCTTCTGGATGAGGACCTAGGCTCGAGTGCTCTAGAATATGGCTACATATGCAGGATCCTAGAGGATTCGCCTCCCCCCAGCAACTAGAATGAAGACTCGCCTTAGAATTCGGCTTTCGAACTCCATCAATCTCTGGTTTTTTTGCTATCTTTGCTTAGACTCATTTATATGCTTTTATGTTGTTATGAAGGCTGCTTTCCCATTATGGGCAGCCTGTCATGGTTGGACTCAAGAGGCTGGTTTTCCCTTTTGGGACAGCCCTATTTTGGATAGTAATACTTTGTTGATTCCCTCAGCTTTGGATTTATCCAAGCCCGAGGATGTGAATTGTATCTCTGTTTTGAATGCTTAATAGAAATAGTTTAACTTAGAAAAAAAAAAAAAAAACGAATGTTACAAATTTCAAGTTTAGCTCCGTCTATTTTGTCTATTTTCTCTCATAAAATTGAGACATGGTTTTATGATACATATTTTTTTTTAATATATTTTATTCAATAAATTTTTATTTTTTTAATATATTATATTCGGTCAGTTTTTTATATATATTTTATTTAGTAAGTTTTAATTGATGTTATTATTTCGCCATAATGTAAAGGATTTTAGGATATATTTTTTAGTTAAATTTGTGTGATATTTTATAAAAATGTGTTGAAATTACAACTAAATTGTGTTGGTTTACTATTTTTAAGATTAACTTATTTTTAATTCACATCTATTTTATATATGTATTTAAAAATAAGTTTTAAATAAATAAAAAATTACACTTTAATTCACATCTATTTTATTAAATTTCAATTAAAAATTTAAAAAGTGTAAAATAGTTAGAATATATCACATTTACCAAATCTGTCTAAATCAGGAAAAATTTTCAATTCTCTACAAACGTTGTTTGATGAAATTCCATTTGGTTTTCAAGATAAGTGATTAATTCCATTTGGTTTTCAATATAAGTGGTTAATTGATTAATGAGATGTTTCAAAATCAAAGTTGGTAGTTTATTGAGATTGAATTGATTATTAGTTCACTAAGAAATGATGTTAATAGCAGTAGAGAGATTGGTGGGATGGAGTATATGTTGAGAAAAAAAAATCATAATGAAATAGGAAAGTTTACACGTTTTCAATTTCATTTTTATTTTCAAGAATCTACAAAGTACTGAAAAGCATTTTAGGTTCAATTTACAAAGGAATAATAGTTTTGAAGAGAAGTGGTAAGTGCCTAAATATGCATAAGTTGATTTTATTAAAAAAAATTAATTATAATTAAGAAAATTTTAATTTTAAGTTATTAAATTTATATAATTTTATTTTCAAAGTTTTTCAAAAAAATGAATTCATATTTATTATCAAAAATATAATTTCATGGAAAAAAATCATCACGCTAAATACTTACATATATAATTAAAATATGAAATTGACTATATAAACAATTTTAGTTAAGTTTTCAAATTTTATCTTTTAATTTTTGCCTTCTCAAACTTTAACTTTTAAAGTTTTTATTATCCTTTTAAACATTAAACTCTATTTTTCTTTTTCTAACACATTAATTTAAACAAATTAAAAAAAAAAACTAAAATTAGATTTAAAATAAAATAAAAACTCTAAATATATGAGGAAATTTTTCTCATCTTTTAAGTATAATTTAATTTTTATATAAATATAATCCTTTGAAACTTTAAACTATCATTTTGTTTGTAGTACATTCTATCATTTTGCTTTCCAACGCATTAATTTGGATCAATTAAAGTTATTGAAATTGATTTTTTTAAAAGATAAAATAACCGTTAATATGAATATAAACATTTGAAACGTTAAAGCCTTTTTTTCTAATAATTTTTTTACATATTTTTAATTAATATTATATTTATATAAATATAAATAGTAATTAATTTTTTATTTCAATTAATTATACATGTAAAAATGTATTATCTTTACTCATAGTGTTGATAAATATCATTATTATTATAAATATCATTAAGGAGGGTGACAAATCTTTTGAAATTGAGATGATGACATTGAAACTCAAGATGGTTCATAGGGAAAATGACCAAAGTGTGGAGTCATGAAACAATTCATAGAGTCTTAAGGGTTTCCAAAGACAAACACATGAGGATGAAGAAGTGATGATGAAGTCTCTAGCACCAGTTGAGCTTGAACATGAACTTTAGTTTAGATCATAGCTTGCTTTTGTAGACATTGGAGAAACCAAAATGAAAAAGAAAAATCCTCTAATATTTCTAATAATTTAATTTTTTTTAGATAAGGAATCCTTGAAGGGGAAGGGAATGGTACATCTTAGGACCTAGAAACCATGAAGGGGAAGTGTATTGTGAATGAAAGATTATGTAGGGAAGGAAAACAATGTTATAGCCAATTAGAGTGGGCCTCGAAATGAGGATTGGTGTTTAAAGGAAAATTGTTGTAAATACTCAACAAGAGATAAATGAAAGTTGTGTCTTTGAAGGGGACACGTAACTTTTTTCTTCTCGAACTTTAACTTTTATTGTTTCTATAATCATTTCAAACATTAAACTCTTTTTTTCTTTTTCCAATATATTAATTCAAACAAATTAAAGGAAATAAAATTAGATTTAAAATAAATAAACACTCTAAACATATGAGGATAGAGGCCTTGAGTACTTTGGCCAACCTATCTCATCCATTATGATCTTACATGCAATTAATAACAAAGAAGTTGTTCATGAATAGAAATTACCAAGATGGATATTTTTATTTGAGGTCCAGTAGTTTGCTAAACATAATTATCCACCCCTTATTCTGGAGGAGTTGGAGTAGAGAAAGTTCCTACTACCTCATAGGTTGAATAAGGCCCATAGAAAAGTACTAGACAAGCTCAGAAAAGTACTAGACAAAAGACAATTGTCTATTTCAATCAGTTGAATAAAATGAGTCTTTCTAAAGGGTCTATTTGAGAGAGATATGTTATTTAAAGATCGGGAAAACAAGTTTCTTTGTAAACCAAAATGTACTATCACCAAAGAATGATTTCTAATTTTACCCAATATGCTATTTTTTCATATGCATAAATTTACCCAATATGTTAATTGTTCATATGAATAATTATTTAATTTCTTTCATTTATGCTATTCGTTCATATGCTACATCCTTAAGTCGTTTCCTTTGCACCATGTGGTGCAATTTCTAGTTAAAATAAAATGGAATTCAACTTTCAAATATTTTTTCTACAAGTGGTTTGAACTACTCTTTTGTGCTTAATAATTAAGTTTTGTATGATGTATTACCATTGTCATTATAAGTATAATGATTTGCATTGCAAAAGTGTTATGAAGTTCTATGATCAAAGGAGACACAAAGTTTGTACAATGCATGCATGGTCTTCTTCGTTTTTATTGGGGTCCATAGATTGGCATTGAAAATTTGACAAAACTTTCACATAATCGCTTAATTTTTTGGCATAAATATTACTATATGTTTGGTGCCTTTTCTTGATAGTGTATCCAAAAGAAAATAATTTTTATACAATCATATGTAGTGGGGAATGTTTCTAAGAAGTCGTATGCAACAAAAAAATTAACAATAAGTTATGAGACAAATTAAGATGTTTTTTTTTTCTCCACAAAATATGTGTTTCCAAACATTTTAGAGGTTCTAATTCGATATTTATCTATACATTTTTTTTACTATATAAAATATGTGCTTCAAAAATTTTGATATGTTTTAATTTGATCTTGATTTTAGAAAATCAATAAAAAGAGAAAGAGAAGTAAAACAAGCCGCCTAATTTTCACACGTTAATGAATGAAGGAATGAATGATATTTTAATGCCCACAAGACTAAAATATTCTATGGAACTACCAACCTCCTTTTTTTTTTCTTTTTGCAATTCACTCATTTTTCTTACTCAAATTGATGATGAGATGACCCAAACTTCTAATGGTCCCCTCAGTGGAAAGACAATGTCACATAATTGATGTTAACATACTGCCATAATTGTCCCTGATGTATCTAAAAGCATCACATGCCAAAATGAAATGCTTTTTCGATTCCACTACCCCATAAGTGAAATAGGTACACACCTTTTATTCCAAAGCTTCTTTAGATCTCTTCCACAATCCTGTTTCACACCGAAGTTGATGTGAATTAGTTCATTATTGAGCAATTATAACCTTTTCTCTCCAACGGAATGCTATCACCAATGTACTCTTTTTGTTGGATATCACAACTTACAAGTGGGGTTGAATTCCTGAACATAGTACTTCTTCTTTCTACCCAAATATTTTCTCCATATACGATTAACCCCTCATGCATTGAGGTAAATATTCCATTATTTCATCCATTTTTTGTTTTGTCTCATCCATGATTTATTTCTTTCACTCATTTCTTCATTGAAGATAACCTTTTTCCATCTATCTCCTCCCATTTGCTCAATTATTTTTAGATACCTTATAAGATGCACCATAGCAATTGCGTTTTATGGGAGTTTCTCCTGTTTCACTCAACATTATCTCGTAAGGAGACAAACTTTTTATTTTGAACTTGTTCATGATGAAGTGTTTTTGGATTTTCTCAATTTGTTTCCATTTTGAAACAAGGATTCTTCTAGCCCACAATTCACACCCATATAATATCACTGGACAAAATAGGAGTCCAAAAATAACTTTAACTATTTTCCAATCCCATAATCATGCCTCTCTACATCTGTTTTGAAGTGCATACAAAGATTTCCACCCTCCTAAAATTCTCTTATTTATGGAATCCTCCCAATTAATCTTGCTATTGAAATCTATCTCGAGGTACTTGTATTCCTTTACGTCTTCAAGAATGTTTCCTTCAAAGAAGAATTTATGTTGGCTTTGCTTACTTTTATTAGAGAAAATAATTATTTTGGTCTTAATGGTATTGACTTGCATCCCCACTGCTTTACAAATTCTCAAGGGCATATAGGTGAATTTTCAATCCATGGGCCAATTTATAGACTAGTACAAGATCATAAACATATAGAAGAAGATTTATCATAAAATCCCCCAATTGAAAACCATCCCCACCTTGAATATGTATCCGCTCTTCCAATTTCTCAATATATAAACCAAAAATGGTAGGGGATAAAGGGCATCCTTGATTGACTCTTATGTCACTTCTAAAACTTTCTGAAATTCTTGCAGAAGTTCTAATTTTGACTTTCACCTCTTCATAAAGCCTATGGAAAATACCTCTATATTGCAAAGGAATTTCACGTTCTTCCATTCTATGCACCACTTATCTCTAGCGACTATTTCAAATTCCTTCTTGAAGTCAACAAAGTAGAAAAATACTTCTTCTTTGTTCCCCCAAACCTTTTCAATAATGTGTCTCAGCATGATACCATGATCTACTGTAGAATGCTTCAGCCTAAAAACGGCTTGCCCTTTTTCCCTATTTTCTTTTAATTCTTCCCACTTACTGGTTCTATTTTCTACCATGCCACTGAAAAGCTTTGCAAACAAAGGATTGATCATAATGGTTCTATAGTTGGAGGGATTATTAATGTCTCCACTTTTAAAAATGGGTATTTCTAGACTAGTTTTCCAATCCCTTTGGAATCCTTTCTGAATGACGTTGTTGAATATTTCCATGATGTGCAGTGCCAGAATTTTCTTTCCCCACTTTATATATTTTTCTTGAAGTTCAACAAAGTCCTTTTCCTTCCATATTTTCAACTTTTTAATTACTGCCTCCACCTCCTGTAATGTGAAAAGATTTGTAGTTGCGTTGATCCTAGGAGGAGGCTCAACCTCTAATTATTTTTCATAAAGTTTTCTTGCATAGTCAAACCACTAATTGGCTGTAATATTATTTTCAATTTGTTTCTTCCTTGGTTGAAGTTCCTATCAAAAATATTTTGGGTTATTCTTGCCTAGATATATTAACTCTTCTCGCCTTGTTTGCATGAACTCATATTTTTTTCTTTTTAAAATATGCTTATATAACTTTACATCCATCTTCTCCCCACCTTCCTTTTTCAAGGTTCTCCTTGCCATTTTGCATTCCTCATCGAACCACACATTCACAGGAAAACAATTTGATTTTGATTTCCTATTTTTTTTCTCTTTTGCACTTCTCAAGTGCACCCTGAATAATATTTGTTAACTCACGATTGTTGAGGCTTTAAGGACGAATTTTCTCCTTCTGAATTGATCTCTCTAGCATTGTTTAGAAAATAGTGCAATTTTATCGTGTTAGAATAATTTTTCCCATCGATGTTGATTCTAGAGAACATTAGGTTTTCCTACTATTTCATCTTTCTTCTAACCAATATAGATTTATATAAATTGGGTTGTGGTCTAATTTTAAGTCCCAAATATGCTTTCCAATAAAAAATTTTTAACACAAAAGAGTAGTTATATTATGATAATCCACGCCTGGTTCACGACATAGACAGGAGAATAAATTTCAAATTCATGCCAAAAATGGGCAATCTGATTTTCACAATGGCTTAATTGGCCCAATTCCTAAAAAAAACCTGAAAATGAAACTAGAACCAAGCTATTACATAGGTACTATTATAGACTTTACATAATTGTATGAGCAACAAAATACATGTATAGCTTCACATAAAACCTTAGAAAGAGATTATCCATTTGGGTTCCCAGGATTGTTGAGATCTAACCCAGTTGTTATAGGTCAATTTGGGCATCATTCCCAATGACCTGGTCAAACTAGAAATCATCCCCAGGACCAATGAAATAGGGTCTTTCATCTCCTATCATTTCAGTTTCTACATGCCCTAAGACAAGAACAAACTATTCATGACTTCTATTGCAAGGTTTCCAAGGGTTGAAGTATATGTTATATCACTTATGAGCTCACCAACGCAGCCTCTCAAGGGACTAACTACTTTTCATATGTAGCTTCCTCCATTCAAGGGTTCTCTGCAAAGCACTTCCCGACATTCGAGAGTGCGTTGGTCAAATGGGAGCGAAATTCTCATTGTTCTGGAATCTCCACATGGCTAGTGCCTTCTAGAAGAGTCCATATGTGTCAAAATTCGAATCCATGTGTCCATCTAATGCCTCTGAGCTTGGGAACATGTCTTGCCTATTATTAGAAAGTCATTGATTGAGAAACTGCCATCAGTTTCCCTATAAATTGAGCATAGATCCTAGTGCTAGGGAAGCAAGAAATTTGGTAAATAAATGTTGTTGGATTCTCAATTGAGAGAGTGATAAGAGTGATATGCTACTGGTGAGATGTTTATTGTGATGAGGTTGGGATGAATGCCGGAGCTAGTGACATCAAATCAATCGCTGGTTGTAACCTCCCCCTTCTATCCATTAATAAATATTGCTGCTCATTTTCCCATATATGTATCTATTTATGTTTCTACTTTTCATATGATGGATTCTTAACTGATATATATGTTTCATGTTTAATCGATTTAACTAATTAAGATAAATAGACAATTGTATATTGAAATATCTTTGTTGTTTAGTGTTTATACTTGCAGGAACTAGTCTAGCGATCTAAGTTGGATTGGAAGCTTCAACAAGAGAGACAGAAAGAGAATAGGAAGCGCTCAGATCACAAGTAGGTTCCTTTATATTTTTGTATGTTTATTTACTCTTAGATAAAGTGTCTACAAAGTCTTTGATCTGTTGTTCTAAATTCTTAGCACCAAATTTAAGGAATGTGTTTTATCTGTAATTCATAATTCCACATAACAAATTGGTGACTCCATTGGGGATTTTCCTTATCATTCCTAGTGTTTTTGCCTCAGCTTATCCACCCAGTAGAATCTATTGTCAATTATTAGACTTTTGAATCAAATAATTTCATTAGAAGTGCATTCAATAGCTTGAATTTTGAATCTCTGTTGCGCCCAACACATTGTTGGTCAAGACATAGTGCTTTGCATGGCACTGTCTCCCACCTAGGGGTCCTTTGCAACGCATTGTCTCCCCTTAGAGACTTTGTTTCCCCCTTAACCAGCCAAATTACCTTTGAATTTTTCATTTCCATCATACTCAGCCTTTTTTTTGTTGTGTTTTCAATTGTCTGACACCTCATATAGACCAGTGAATTTTACTGATTCTTCCTCCATTGAAAAGTAAGTTTGTTCAATGTCTCTTTAAGTGTTTTTATTTATCATTGAAAAATCAAATTCAAACTGTTTTATTTCTGCATTAGATCCATTTTTTTTTGTAAATCAAATTGAAATTAAATTATTCATTTCCTGTAGGAAAAATTGTAGCTCCATTCTTCGTTTTTCCTAAAAGAGAAATTGTTGTTAAATTCATCATTTCTCAAAGAAGAAATCATTTTTTTTTTGTTGATTTGATGCAGATAGTTTCCTTTTGGCATTCACATTAGGTGGATCGAAAAGAAAAACCTTCATTTTCATATAGTGAATTGTGTGATTTGCATAGGAACAAATTAGGAAAGCTGCATTTTAGTTTGTGCTCTCTTTTTTTTGCTCTCAAAACTGATTTCTCTTTCCCTTTAGTAGCTAGGATTTTAATTGAAAAATCTAAAATTGAAAATTTTGCTTATCATTTTAGTTTTAATTTTAGGAATTTCCATCATATCATCACGGCGAACCTTGAAAGTAAAATTGATAAATAAGATTAACTTAAAATTTAAATCAATTTACCTAAAAGAGCATTGGAACCATAACGATAAAATTTAGAAGGTCTAGGCTAGAGACGTGTTTTGGCGTCGTAAAACATAGCAGTTGTCATTAATTGTCTACAATAAATTCTGAGTGGGATACCTCACTCCACGTACATAAGTATATCGTATCACGTCCACGTACCTTCGGGTATATTGGGCGGTGTTATAGTACAAAAAGTATAAAGGGGTGCACTCACTGTGCGGTTTCACATTAGGCAACGCCAATATGGACTTGGGCCTCCACATACCTTCGGGTATATTTGGGAGGAAAAATTTAGGTTGCTATCCATCCATAGTGAACCAAGTTGGTCGCCTTGTAAATTGTGATACAATGAACACAACATTCGAGGATATTTCCTTCCCGTACTTCTTGGTTCGCCAGGAGGTATTCTGCAGTTCATAGTTTCTTGGTAAACCTTATGCCTAGAATTACCCTTTTATTTTATTTATTTGCTTTGGTCATAAAAAAAATCAGTAATTGTGGAAGAATAAAATCCTTTTCCTCTTCGTTCGCATAGAATTGCATTGAAACCACCTTTACCACCGGAAGTCAATTATGGTCGGTGAAGGCGACATCGCTTTATCGAAACTAGTACCATCAATACCTATGGTGAAGCATCATCTTCACATATACCAGAGTCAGCACAAGTTGTTTCTACAAATCTTGGTTCTTCTACTATTGTCTAGACGGAGTCCTCACAGCTACCCATGGTCACGATCCATTCAATCAGTGAGACCATACCTCCTGAACCCGACGTTGTTCAACTGGAAGTTGATCCAGCTCCTATCTCTTTTTTGCTAGAACATCTGCATCCCGAAGTCGAATGACTGAAAGTTGTTCCTGTATCGGTTTCCCCACAATCTATTATAGCCATTGAGTCTCCCATATCACGCAGTCAACCTCCTAAAATATACTTTGGTCCTGACGGCAAAATCCTTCCACTTGGTTTAATTTCGATTAAATAAATACCACAAGAAGAAACACCTTTAACTCCAACTCATTTTGGGGAGGAGTTTTACTTGTACGAGTCTTTTCCTCAATCACCTACCTTTTCTTTTGTTGATCCTGTGCCTATTAAAGTTCTTATCGATCCAGTAGGGTATACATTTGGTCAAGTAACCACGCCTGAACCAACATCTTTGGTTGGACCATCTGTTTGAATTGCATCAGTGTCTGCTCTCGCTACCCCGTCGATGTTCACAACTTCACCAAAGTCATATTTACATGGTTTCCCTATGGTCCCATCCGGTTATAAATATTTATCTGGACTTTTCTTTGGTGAATCTTCAAACCCATTGACTACACCAATGTCATCGTTTGGTATTATAACTGGTACACCTATAGTGAGTACTAAATGCTTGATCTTTTATATCGATCATCAGGGCAATATAAAGCTGGTCCATCTGGGTATATTCCATCCGGTATAATCTCAACTAGACTCCCTGCATTTGGAGAAAAATATTTTTGGTCTTATTGTACTCCTCATGCTGCGGGGAAACCTATGGTCACCCACTTTGACAGTACTCCGTCGTTATTTGGTCAACTGTTACACAACATTTTGTCACCGTCCCTATAATCCCTCGTCCAGTACATTGGAGGACTATTCCCGTGACCTGTGAATAGTAAAATGTCCTAAAAACACCTTAATGGCATCCTTCTGCATAAGGGAAAGTATTCTCCTGAAGAAAAATTCCTCTAGAAAACCCTAAAAATCCATGTTTTGGCATTGGCGTGTGTAGCCAGTTCATCCCTCGCGCCAATGGGGAAAATGCACCATAGTGGGCGTGCCAGCTGGCGCTCTGTCCCTATGTCTTGCTCGCACCAAACCTATTAAGGAATGTTTTTTAAAAATAAATGGTGGAAGTTTGATTCTAACAAACTTAGAATGAATCATCAGAAAGAAGTTGGGTTTTTTGCCTCCGAATCTCCCTGATTAGGAAGTATTTTTCCACCTCTCATGGAACCTTCCTAAGAGATAGGGCTCTATCCCATGATTATAGGGATCCCAACCTCCCTTCCTCCCTCTATAAAAGTCTGGCCTCTCCATTTACAAGCTAGCTGAATGCTTGGAAGTTGAAAATTTGGGAAGGAAACTATAGTTGAGTGACTATTGAGAGCAGAGCCAAGGCGAATCTCATAAGAGAGAAAGCCTTGTCCAAATTCCCAACAAGCTTTGTGAGACACACTCCGCTGGAAGCCCTGCCAAAGGAAGAGCGCGACGTCGGAACTCGGTTGTAATCTTTCTTTCACATTTTAATATATGCTCGACTATGTTATCGGTTCCACTATTGTGTTATTTATCTTTGTAATGCAATTTAGTTCAATATTTTCTCACTGATTGATAGTTACATGGTTGAATTGTTACATTGTATGCCGTCGTTTCTTCTCTGCATGTGTACAGGTGTCCAGGCATGGTGAGCGAAAGGATCGTGACCTATCAAGCTAGGGACGGGAAGCAACACTTCTCCTTCGATGACAAAAATGGAGGACTTGAGGTAGGCTATCTATCGTAGCTTTGTCTTTCGTAACTAGGAGTCAGTATCATAGCATGTTTGAATTGTTGTTATACCCACTCTAGGGCTAGTGGGATCGCCTCTGTCCGTAGAGGGGATTTACCACCTCAACAATTTGGCGACTCCACTGGGGAGCAGTGAGAGTTAATCCTTTCTCCATTGGGTTGTTTTTGGCTTTTTGATTGATTATTTTGTTTTTCTGGTTCACCTTCCTTGGTGTTAAACCCCTGTTCAGCCCCCAAAAGACCAGATCCAGCCTCTGTCTATCCTTTTTCTCATTTTTATAAGGTAAACTGGCTTGGCACAGTTATACTCCTAACAGTCATGCCGACTGGCGCTAGTTTCTCATTAGGCCCCCACGCCAACCCCTGATTGGCACAGATTACAGCCAAATAGGTGCGCCAACCCTGCTTGGCATTAGGCTTTTCCTGTTCTTGGACTTTATGAGCTTGAATTTTGTTCCTGATCCATTTTTCTGATTTCTTGAGTGCTTTGAAGTCATTTTTTACTGTGTTTAGCCCCTGTCCTCTGGTTCTTCACCTTTTTCTATCAGTTTTTCATTCTAGCCCTAGGGCTTCTAGGTGCTTCAGTGTGTTGAACCTCCCATCGGAGTTTTGGGTCTTTGATTTCCCGGTCAACTTCGTTTATGCTTCTTTGCATTCATCTTTCTAGGTTCCATTGAATCATCACGTTAATTGAGTGATTTTCCTCTCTTTCGTTCAATTTCACTTTGAGTTGCTCCAAACCTAGATTACATGGTTTGTTTGAGTCTCTTTTGAGATTCTTCTTTTCTTTGAAGGATTTCGTCATCGGTTTGAGTCCTGATTGTGTTTGTTTGGATTGAGTGAACTTGTTTTGTTTTATCTCCCTCTTTTTCATTTCTCGAATTGATGTTTTCATTATTTTTTCGTTCATTTAGTGCATTTTCTCTGATATATTGAAAAATACAAAAACAAATCTTTTGAATTTCGATTGGCATAGTGAAAATTGAAATCTCTTTCGCATTACTAGTGTTATATACTCTAGAGAAAAGTTTTCTAGTTTCATTAGCTTGCATTGGAAACAGTAGTGGATGTTTTTGTGTGTTCATTTTGCTGTCATTTGAAAGCTCTCAACTCTCCCGCAGATAGCTCTTCATTGAACAAAATGATATATAGTGGCATGTAGTTTGCATCTAGAGGTCTTATGAGATCCAAAATTTGATAGGGCCTTGAAATTGAAACATAAATTGAAGATCAACTTTAAAATTTACTAAATTAACCTAAGGCAACATCGAAACTTAACAGAACATCTAGTAGTCTAAGGTAGAGATGTGTTCCGGTGTCTTTAAGCCTAGCAGTTGTGGCTTGCCATCTGGCTACAGATAGCACTAGTATGGACTTGTGCTCCCCATACCATCGAGTATATAAATGGAGACCCCATTAGGTTTCAAATCCTTTATCTATAGGAAGTCGAGTCTGCCGCCTTTTACCCCTGATACACCTGACACAGCATTCGGGGAGATTACCTGCATGTACGTCAAGTCCTTGGTTGATTTCTCTTTCATTTTTACCAAGGTGTATATGGAAGTTCATGGATATCTAGTACACCCATTTACCTAGATTACCAGAGCAGTCAGTTTGATCTTTACTAACTCCTTAAAATTGAAAAGATCGTCAAGTGCTTGTCCTTTCACGCTTGTTTCCAAACTGAAAGTGATAGAGTCATATTTTACTTGTTTATAGACTCTTAAAACATGAAACAATAAAATTTCTAGTTTCAACATGGTAAAATTAATCGCCTACGATCACGCCCATTTAGAGATTGATTTTTCAGCCTGTTTTTGTTTTCCTTGGTTTTTGCCCATGCGTCTTTGTTTTAGATCTCTTCCTATTTTTCACTATAGTCACAGTGGCAGAACCATCATTTTCTTCTACTGGTAGTCCTTATACATATGATTCATCAGAGGTCTCTTAGTCCTTTGCTGAGTACCAGCATCCCGTTGTATCTGAGTTTCCTGACAAGGGACCGGTTATATCTGAACTTCCCTTTGGAGGACCATTTGACTTCAATTTTCCCTTGTCCAACGCTTGGTTTGGATTTGGAGTAGGGGAACATTTCCCTCCTCTTACATCAGGATCACCATTTTTGGCTACTATCATACCTACTAGTCCCTGTTGTCTTTTAGAATATCTTACGGCAGGGTCAGATATGGACTCATCTAGTCCTTCTCCTAGTGAGGGAATTCCTACTTCTAGTGAATATTACCAGGTTTTTCCCGAAGACATCACGGAACCTTCTATTATGTCTTCACCTAGTCCTGCGCTCCCAGCTGGATATAGGTCTTTAAGTCAGGTTATGGCTGCTATCGCCTCTATAGGAGTATCAACTCCGTCCATGAGGCCAGCCATTCCCTCGTTAGGGATGTCGCCATCGACACCTCTCACGACATCTCCTTTTGTTACATCGACACCTGTTAGACCTACTGTCTACGTGGCTGCGTCTATGCCTATCGTTACTACTCATTCAACTAGGACCTCGTCAGTTCCTTAAGACATTTACATAGCTTCTTCCATTCCAAAGAACATTTCTCCCGAGGAGTACTGGCTGTCTTTACAGCTGTCGATCTCCGAGGTTGGTCAGTCCTCTCAAGATCTAAATTGTCCTTAATTTTCCCATTATGGAGCGGATGGTGCCCCGATCTATGTATTTCCATATCAATATGATGAGCAGGGAAACCCCCTTCATTTTCCTACTCCTGAGGCTTATCAATATATTAACATTTTTCTATCTACCCCACCTAGGAAACCTTCTAATCAATAAGGGAAACCCTTTCAGGAAAAACCTTTGTTTCAGCAGGGATATGCTTCTGACCCACAAGGAAAACCCTTCCAGGGACAACCTTCAGCCCAGCCAGGGTATGTGTATGACCTGCAAGGACAACCCTTACAAGGACAACCTTTGGTGCAGCAGGGATTGTTGTACGGCCTGCAAGGGCAGTCTTACAATCCTCAAGGTCAACCTCTGTAGCCTCACCATGTAGTCCAACCAAGGCAGCCTCAAGGATCGACAGGGAAACTGGGGTATCAACCCAGACCACCATACAGTCCTGAGGGGTAAACCCATCCTTCCCAACCTTTGGTGCAACCTCACCAACCTCATTTTCTGATTGGTCAAAATGTTGCACAGCCAGGGCCATATTATGGTCCTGTCACAGGTCAACCTGGTTATCAGGCACAACCTGGCGTACTTCCATCATCAGGAAAACCTGTTCAACCAGTGAAACCTGGTGTCCCTCATCAGCCAGGTCAACCTATTCAACCAAGACAACCTGCACAGCCAGATCAACCTGTTCAACCAGGACAACTTGCACAACTTGTTAACCTTGCTCAACAGCCAATATATTCCATGCCACAGCTGAATCCACCTGTGCACCAAACTTATCCGACTCAGCAGGGTCCCACTTACCAATAGCCCATTCGACCCCAAGGCAGCTATTACTTTCAAGATCAGTCTCGACCAGTTTACAACCCGCCTCAAGGTTCTGGTTATTACCTTCAACAGCTAGGCTATACTTATACTCCGCAGTCAAATCCATACACCACTCAATCGGGGCCTACGTATAATCAGAATTAGTACCCTGGTTATCAACCCCCCGTATCCTAGTTTTCAGCTGCCAGATCAACCCAATTATCTGGCTTATACCCCCTATAGTCATAATCCTCCAAGACAGAACCAATGGGGGTAGATTTATTCTCAACCAGGATGGAGTACAGGTAAAGGTCCTTATCGGGGACCGAGCATGCCTTTTAACCCTCAGTTTCATTTTCTCAGCACGTTGGACTGGCTGGACATGTCCAAATGGACCAATGATCTGATTCTTCATAATCCATATTGGCCTCCGGTTCCAACAAAGGTGCCTGGTGATTGTCCTAAGTTTGAGAGTAAATCTGGAGAAGACCCCCAAGCACATGTCATGACATACCACTTATGGTGTTCTTCGAATTATTGGATTGATGACTTGATTTGTCTACGTCTTTTCCAGCACACTCTCATCGGCGTTGCTACTAAATGGTATATATAACTTCCCCATGGTATTTTTCGAGATTTTAATACTCTATCCATGGCATTCCTGACGCATTTCCAGTTACCGGTTCGTTACGAAGTCGGGACACATCCCCTGACATCTCTGAAACAAGATAAAGCCACTCATATTTCAGATCATATTCACGAATGGAGATGTTGTCGTCTTCTGATAAAGTTTGATATCACTGATGAGCTTCTAACTCACTGGTTCACTACCTCCTTTGTCAATAATATTGCACAAGACATTGCTAAGGGGGCATGTCAATCGAGGAACAAGCCATTGCTCATGCCCAGTACCTTGATTTAGTGTACTCCTAGTCCGACACATTATATGACATCTTGACTGATGCCCCATGACCAGGGACCTCTAAAGCGCCAACTACCCCATCAGTAGATAGTGTTATTGGTTATGTTTCTCAGACTTCTCGTAAGTCTTCTAATGGGAATCAGAAATTGAATTCTTCCAACAATTTTGCTCCTCCAGCTACTCGAGATTCTAGTAAGACCGCGGAGGTCAATGTCGTTCAGGCCAATCCTACAGACAAGACTTCCAAAGGGAAGAAGAAGGGAAAAGACAAAGCCAAATATGATGCCCCAAAACCAGAATCATCCAAACCACATGCTGATGATGGTTCGCAACACAAACCGAAGTACCCTTGCCTGATCTGTGATGAAGACCACTACACTAAAGATTGTCCTAGATGATCCGAGGTGAGTCAACTTCTTAAGGGATCTAAGGGAACTCTAGAAGTTCTTAAGGAATTGTTTCCATCTTAGCAGACCCAGATGGCCAAGCAGCCTTCGCTATCTGCACCGTTTGGGTCCCAGGTTTTCATGAAGAATGGTGTTGCACCTGTTTCTATCGCCACTCGATCGAAGGATTATGCCGGATCACGCCAGGCAGCTGGGAAGGAAGTCGTTGATGGCTCTCCTCCCTTGCCTGCCTCTGGTCCCCTTGAGATTGGGAGGCCCAGTGTTGAACCCATTGTATGGCCACCTTCTAAAGATGTTCTCCGAAAGTCTTCCTATAATCCAAACGCTCGTGTTGCTCAGCATGACAGCATTGTTGAGGACTTGGCACAGGCACCTTCCACGATGTCCACATTGGAAGTACTTCAGAGTTGTCCATCTCAACAGAAAGCTCTATTATCTTCCATCAGTGGGATTGACCCTACTGATTCTAGCCTTCTTGCCTTTGATCTAGAGAATTTTTTCCCCCGACCTCCACACTAGATCATTCTCGTTACACAAGTTGGCATTAACGGCCTCAATATTCACAAAACCATTGTGGACGAAGGTGCCTCTACTTGCGTTATTTCATCTTCTTGTTGGAAGGCCATTGGCTCTCCAGCCCTCACTTCATCTCCCAATTCCCTCGAGGCATTCGATGGAAAGGAATCAAAGCCCTTGGGTGTTCTCGCGAGTCCACCGATTACTTTGCAAGGTAAGATAGTCAACGTCGAAGTGGAAGTTGTTGATTCCAAACTCTACTACAATCTTCTACTCGATCGCAGCTGGACCCATGCCATGTTGTGCGTTCTGTCCACCCTCTTTCGACTTTTGAAGTTTCCACATGAGGGCAAGATTATTACTGTAGATTAGTTTTCTTTCTTTACCTCATCCTCCAAGAACAACGTACCATACGTGGATCAAATTCCTAATCCCCCCGATAGTATAAGACCCGGTCTTTTCAAGGACCCTATTCTCATGGGTATTTTTCCCATTCCACCACCGAACATCGTTCAAGTCAACATGATCTCTAGGTCGGATGACTCGTGGATCATCCCTTCTCCTGAACAGGTTTCCTCTTTTGGAGAATCAATGCCTTTGACCCTGGTTGAAATCAATTATTGTGAGATCATTGCCATGCCAGATCCTCCTCCTGCTGATAATGCTCCTTTGAGCATGGCTCTTGATGTTTATTCTCAATCCCCTTGGCTCGGTGATGCAGATTTTCCCGATCCTTTAAGAGACATTTTTCTATCTGACGAAGCTATCGTGGATACTATGTCTCTCAAAGATCTACTGTGGAGCGATGGACATCATCGTTCCTTGTTCATGCCTGGCATGGGGGCAATTTCTAATTGTGTTGAGTGGTTTGCATCTCAGGTTCCCTCTCCGCCCCTCCAAACTCCAATATTGACTCATGAATTTTTCTCGAAATGAAATCTGAGTAATATTACCCAAACGATGCCTATCGACATCTCCATTAAACCGGGGGTCGTCGAGAACATCCATGTGGGAGTCACTTGTTCTCCCGATGAGATTCAAGTGTACACTATCCTTTTCTGTGAATTCCATGATGTTTTTGCATGGTCTTATGAAGAGATGCATGGGATCGATCTGAGTATCGTCATGCACAAAATTCCCACCTATCCTGGTGCAAAGCCTGTGCACCAGCGTCTGCGTCCAATGCATCCGTGGAAATCCGCTGCTATAAAATGTGAAGTTGAGAAACTTCTTAAAGCGGGCTTCATATATTTGATCCCTTTGACAGAGTGGGTTTCCAATATTTTCCCTGTGGATAAGAAGCAGGGCACAATTCGAGTCTGTGTTGACTATCGAGATATCAATCGGGCTTGCCCTAAGGACAATTATCCCACCCCCTTTATATATCAGATCATTGACGATTGTGCGGGGAGTGAGATCTTTTCCCTTATGGACGGCTTTTTGGGTTATAATCAAATCAATATCCTTCCATCTGATCAACATAAGACCGCTTTCATCTATCTGTGGGGAACGTTCGCCTATAAGAAGCTCCATTTTGGCTTCAAAAATGTTGGGGCTACCTTCCAGCGTGCCATGTCTTACACATTTCATGACATACGTAATGTTGTTCAACCGTACCTGGATGACCTTCCAGCTCGTTTAGCTCTACGCGAAGACCATCTGGAACATCTCCGCCAGATTTTTCTCCGCTATAGACGTTACAACATTAGGCTTAATCCTCACAAGTGCGTCTTCTACATTGACTATGGTCGGCTTTTAGGATTCATTGTCTCTAAGGATGGAATTCGCCTTGAATCTCTCAAGGTCGAGGCTATTGTTAATCTCCCCTCCCTATCCTCGCTGCATCAACTTCAAAGTCTTCAAGGGAAAGCGAATTTCTTACATCGCTTTATCCTGAACTATGTAGAGGTAGCCAAAGGGTTTACACGACTTCTCAAGCAGGACGTCCCTTTCCATTGGGACAAGATTTATCAGCAATATTTCGATAACCTTAAGATGTTGCTTGTCAACGCTCCATTAATATGTCCTCTAAACTATCATCAAAACTTTACCCTCTATTTGGCTGCTGCATTCAGTATGATTTCTATGGTTCTGGTACAGGATGACGATGACGGTAATGAACACGTATTTTATTATCTGTCTCGAAACATCCTTGAATTGAAAACACGTTATGTACACGTCGTGAAGTTGGCGCTGGCTGTAGTCCAGGCCGTTCAGAGATTTTTCCATTACATCATGTTGCATACGGTAACTGTGATTTCCGAATGCAACCCCATGACTTACATTTTGTCTCGATAATTGCTGGGGGGAAAGTACTCAAAGTAGATTTTCATCCTCAAAGAGTTCGATTTGGAGTTCACTACTTCCAAATCAAGGAAGTCACTAGTTTTTGCTGATCTCATTTTCTCCCTCCCTACCGACTTTGTTCCGTCTTAATCCGAGGATCATATCTTGGACAAAACTCTCTTCTTAATCAGCACTCTCGATCCATGGTATGGTGATATCATCATGTACCTCCATACATCTACCTTCTGGTCTGATTTAATGAAGGATTCTCGACGTCGTGTTCGACACTAGTCGCAACCATATCGCATTATCGGAGATACCTTATATCGTGTCGGAGTCGATTATGTACTCTGTCGATGTTTGACCTTAGAAGAGGCTGAGAAAGTTCTGAATGACTGTCACAATGGTGCCTATGGCGGTCACATATCCAGTTATTCTACTTCCCAAAATATTCTGTGTGCGGGCTATTTCTGGACATCTATCTTTAAAGACTGTATTGTAGTAGTATGGAAGTGTCATGAGTGCCAGATCTTCCAATGCAAGATGCATGCGCTGCCCCTCCCATTACATCCTGTCAATACCATGGGCCCTTTTGCTAAATGGGGCATTGATTTTATGACATGTAACCCTCACTCGGCCTAGGGGCATACTTATATCATCGTTGCCGTAGATTATTTCACTAAGTGGGTCGAAGCGATGCCTACAATGGCTGCAGACAGTAAGACAACTGCACAACTCATTTTCAACCATGTGATCACTCGTTTCGGCGTTCCTCAAGCCATCATCACTGATCATGGCTCTCATTTTTGAGACTATATGATGGCAGAGCTGACATCTAAGTTGGGCTTGTGTCACGACAGCTCGACGCCATACTACCCTCAGGAAAATGTCTAGGTTGAAGCTTTGAACAAATTTCTTCTCACGATGCTTCAACGAACAATTGGTATACACAAATCAAATTGGCATCTCCAGTTATTTTCAGCTCTTTGGGCCTACCGAACGTTAGTGAAGAGTGCGACTGGATTCACACCATTTCAGTTGGTGTATGGTCTGGAAGCTACTCTTCTGGTTGAATGTGAGATCCCTTCACTAAAATAGGTTGTGGAATTATTGCCCGATACTTCCCCAGAGGAAGAACGTCTCCTATATCTCGAGAGATTGGATGAAACTTGCTGCTTGGCTACTTTGGTTATCGAGGCATAGAAAAAGCGGGTTAAATCTCATTTCGATCAAACGGTTTCTCCGCACTCTTTTATCGAAGAGAACCTCTTCCTCTTGTATGACCAAGCCCATGACAAGCTTGGGGTAGGAAAATTCCAACCTATGTGGCATGGGCCCTATATCGTTAAACGCGTATTGAAAAATGGGGCTTATGAGTTGATCGATTATGAAGCTCTTCCTTTGGCACAGCCCCTAAATGGGTTGTACCTAAAAAAATATTATTCTTGAATCATTCTTGCGTAGTATATGTACATAGGTGATTTTTTCATTTTTGTGCATGTGTGGTGTGGTGTGCTTTGTAATCATTTTTCTGCTTATGGGGTCTTCCTGATTGTGTATATGTCTATTACTCCTTATATCGGTTTCGTGGATGGTGCCTCCCGTAGTACCAGGAACCTGTCTTCGGCAGCTTGGGTAATTTACAATCCTGCTGGTGAGTTGGTTAATTTACAAGGTGTTTGTCTAGGGCCTGCTACAAATAATGTCGCGGAATATAGTGCCGTTCTGGAATTATTAAACAAGGTTTTCAACCTCGGTATTCACGTGTTGCTTGTATATATGGACTCACAGCTTGTGGTTTTACAGCTCAATGGTCATTATTTAGTTAGAAACCCATGTATTTTCAGACTGTATCTACGTATCCATTTACTGGAAAGAAATTTTGATTACATTACATATCAGCATATACCAAGACGAATGAATACACTAACAGATGTAGTAGCCAACATGGTATTATATAGACATTTACGCAATTTGTAAAACATCACCATGTGTAAGAAAGATCCATGTAGAAATATATATATATATATATATATATATTTCTAATATTTGCAACGTGTGCGTCATATAAAACCAAAAATATATATGTTTGTGTCAGTTACATCTGGAGACGGCATGTCTCTCAAAAATATGCATATAGAAATCCTAGGCGACTAATTGGCATGGTGCTCATGGTAGCATGTCACTGCCCACACCAACCACCTCAGTAAGTGGTGGAGTCGACTCGACACCCCTACGGTGTGCTTCTGATAAGCTAAAGGGACATCAGTTAGGCGAGAATAATCTGGAACCCCATGAGAGATCCCCTCTAGGTTCTGTACAAGTCTTTCCACCTTGCCCCCGTCACCTTGAGGGTCATAAGCGAGAGGGGTCCTCCTCGCCACTGGTGACATCTCGGCGGGCCTATCTGGGCCAACATCTGCATACATATAGGATTAGTTGTTAGAACATGCATGTATACCAAAAAATCATAAAACTCATAATAATTAAAAAGAGTCTTACCCATCTCCTCGTCCTAGTCCTCTCCTTCCGGGAGTGAAAGGTCTGCATCTCCAGTGAAATCAGTGCCCGCATAGGGCCATTCCTCTACGACGATGAACTGTCATCGGAGCCATTCGAAGAACTCGAGCCTCCATGACATCTACTAGCTGCCCCCTACCCTGGGCATCAATGCTACCCATCGAGCCATCTGTGGCTCTCTCAATGGTGGATCCGGGACTATAGCGCCCTGGCCCTAGAAGATAGGTAGTCGTTCCAGGAAGAATGATACCAAGATTGACCCATATCCAAAATATTTCAGTTTGGTATTTTTTCATTTGTTTAATTGTCGTTTGATGTTCATATTCATGGATGTGGCCCAATCAAACACTGTGGGATTCATGCATTCTAATGCAAGAAGGAGTTGTGTCTTGGTAGCCTCGTGTGGTGCCTACAACATCGCAGCCCGCGTGATGGTATGTAGCACTACTCTGAGTGCTAGATCAGGAATGGTCTAAATATCTACCTTTCTGCTACTTGACCATTTGCGTGCCCTTGCCCACACTCTGTTCATGACCATTGTCATGTTTTCACCAGAAGGCCTGGTGCCTGTCAAGATAGGAACTAGACCTCTGCGTGACAGTACAGTGATAAATTACACGTCTGACAGTTCAAGCTCAAGTACTTGATCTCGAAGTTTAAACTTCTTCTCATCCTCATCCCAGATACTAATCAAATATTGCAATAGTTTTGGCTGAGCCCGGAGACATGGCGTTAGGAAGAATTTCTTCAAACCGCAATTTCGGCTAGCATTCATACACTACTCATTCCCCATTGCCATTTCATCTTCCTCACTGTGCTCTCTTTCCTTCCATTCAATCACCATTTTCATTGGGTACTACATCAAATCAAACATAGGAGTGTTAGAAACCTCCTCAAGTATTCAAATTTTCTTTTCATTGGTTCATTTTTGAGAATTTTTGGCCGGAATTTGCGTTGCGCTATTGGTGCGGCTGTTTGGCTAACATTCGCGCCATCTGGCGTGGCCTCTGTGTAAAATAGATCAGATTGGCATGGGTCCATGCCTGATACCCACGCCAACCCGGAGCCCTAAATTTTTAAATTCCTCCCCTAAAATGCCTCAAATCATGATTAAATATAATGAAATGCAACTTTAAAGATGGCTAATGGAAGTGGCTCTTACCTAGAGAAGACAGGATCCAGATTCGTCCACTGGATTGCTCACAATCGGCACTTCAAGATCGCAAAGGAAATGGCTCACTATCGCTCTGCAAAGAGGTACAAAGGTGAAAAGTAAATAAGTTTTTACTATTGGTAATATTTATAACTTTTCAAAATCAAAATTAGGTTTTGGGACTTATTTTTCCGATATTTTACTATATTTTTGTCAAAAAATGGGTTTTACACTTTCTTTTTGTGTAGCGACAGGTTTTCACGCGATTAGGATGACGATACGATTTTTATTTTATACTTTTTCAGAATTGGTAAAAACACGACAAATTCACTACTGGAGTCACCTGTCAGCTCTTTTCTGACTCTCTAAAACTGAAAATATTGCCGAGTCGCTTGTCGTTGTGAGCTCATTAAATTGGTTGCGAAACAACATCTACCCAGTATACATTTACCCCTTTTTCGGGCTGGGATAGATCATTTATGAAAAAGAAATACCCTAGCCTATCACGACTAGGAGGTTCTCTCAGACATAGTTTTCTACCTTTTCGAATCTGTGAGACTATCTACGAAACGGGACTGCTAGAGTTTTCCTTTCCGTTTTCTTTTCAAACTCTCTAAACATGAAAATATGTCGAGTTCTTCCTTTGTCAGACTCATTAAAAACTGATGACATCAGACTCCATCGTAATGACGTTACTCGAGTTTCTCCTTCCTAGGGATCGTTAAATGTACTAGGTTGGATTTGTCTGAAGGACGAACTTATATCGCAAGCATATGCTATCCCCTTCAAGATCTTTTTAAAAAATAATTGGGGTACTCGCCAAAAATGGTGGGGGAAAATGGAACCAATATTATAGTCATGTCAGAAGTATGTCGCTCTTGAACATGGCACTTGTCTACATTCGTGTCAGGTTGGGACCATCTCATCTCGTAATATGCTTGCCTTCATGGGTTTGGGTAATCTCTTTTGACCACTCATCTGCTCGTTGCAAAATCACTATGACCTCAGATCCCTTGATGTCAAATACTACCAAATCCAATGTCGTGCTGTCGATATGTTCAAGAGAAGTTGGCCTCTACAGTTTTCAACCTCTCTCTGATTCTCTATTGGTCTTGATTCACAAACATTATGTTCCTCTGTCTCGTGTTGATGATGCGGGAAACATTATGGCCCACCTTCGATCAAGGTCACTTCTTGTTGACTTTAGCTCATTATCCAAGAAACTGATCTAGAAACTCCCTTCAGGTACCTTGGACCCTGCATGCCTCAATGGTAGGTTCTTCACATTCAACGCAAGTTTTTCATCATTTGCCTTTGATCGGATGATTCTACAGATGTTCAACGCCAGCTCATTGTTCACATTCTGTGGATTGTACCTCTTGTACCTTGAGTGCCATCGTCATTATTGGTAGTTTCTCTCGTGTCTGTTAACGACTTTCATTATTGGCTGATAATTAGGCGATGTTCTTGCATGTTCGACTTCAGCTCACATATTCGCATGCTCAAACTTGTACTATGTTCGGGTTGAGATGGAGCGCAAGACCCTGGATTTTGTCTGCTATACATCCAGGATGCGGGTTCTTTCTGGATTATTATGATTTATTACATGACTCATTTGATTGGATGGCTGTGACCATACCTGAGTCTACTTGTCAATCCTTATTTGCTGGATGGCTGCGTCCATATCTTGGATCCTGGTTATTGTACACTCTATTATGGATGGCTGTGCCCATACCACATATCATGTATTTGAGATATCAGTTGTATTTGCATTCGCAGGTTTTCCGGTGGCTATGTTTTCTGTTGGGTGCGTTCTCATAAAGAATTTCACCCCTCCCTCTCTCTCGGACCTCATGCTTTAGGGGGCATCTATTACACAACATTTTGTCACTGCCCCCGCAATCCCTCGTCCCGTACATTGGAGGACTATTCCCATGACCTATGAACAGTAAATTGTCCTAAAAACACCTTAATGGCATCCTTCTACATAAGGGCAAGAATTATCTTGAAGAACAATTCCTCTGGAAAACCCTAAAAATCCATGTTTTGGCATTGGCGCGTGTATACAATTCATCCCTCGCGCCAATGGGGAAAAAGCACCATAGTGGGGCATGCCTAGTGCTCCGTTGTCCGAGCGCGGTGAGCGAAAGGGACCATGACCTCGTCAAGCTAGGACAGCGCGCTTCTCCTACGATGACAGCCACAGACTCGAGGTAGGCTATCTATTGTAACTTAGTCTTTTGTAACTAGGAATTGGTATAGTAAGATGATTTTTGCTAGACCCACTATAGGGCTAGGGGATCACCTCTGCCTCAGAGGGGATTTACCGCCTCAACATTCCTGGGACAGAGAAAAGGTTTTTATACGTATAATACCACATAATTTAGGAAGATGGAAGTAATGATGGGTATCTATCTCAAGAACACATACATACTCCTCAAGTATATATGGGGATTGCATGGGCCAGATGTGAAAGAAAAATAATGTTGTTCAAACCCATAATGGTGGATGAGGCTTGTTGTATGTAGGTGTAATATTTAGAAAAAATAGGTTAGAATAAAGGGTAGTCGAGTGGTTCAAAGTGGAAGGAACACTAAGAAGCTTTCCAAATAAGGGAAGGAAGAAACACAAAGGTAGGGTAGACAAGAGGATAGTAGCAACAAATCATTCGTAATTATTTCTATACCTTAGATTTCTTGTTTTCTTAGATGGCATTTTGTTTTATTTTAAAAAGTGTCTTTTTCTATAATAGTTTTAGAAAAAATTCTAGGTACTCTTCTTATTTCTTACAACCACAAGCAAAGTGACCATGCTTTTGAAAGTTAAACCATCTAACTTTAACATGTCTAGATTCCCTTTATTTTATTTGAAATCATATTTTTTTATTAACTTCCTTTATCTTGTCATAGGTTGAAATGTTGTCAGCTCTCCTTCTCTTCATAATGTGAAATTCTCCCTCTCGAGATCGCTTTGGCCTCCTCTGATACACTTTCCTAGGTGCTCATTAAATGTGGGAATAGTGTTGATATTGATGATGGTGGTGATAAAATTCCTCTCAAATAGGAGAAAGGCCTCCAAGCACAATCAACACCATTTATTTTTCGAGTACAACTTCACCAAATATTGATAGTTGATTCTCAATTTTGGTCGTAATTTTAAGAAGTATGTTTGAATTTTCTCTCCTATACTCATCTTGATGTCCTTCTACCTGATTCTTCCAAGGAAATAATTTGGTTCAAGTTACTAATTACAAACATGATAATTAGTTTGTCATACATTTCTTTCGCTTTCTTCAAACCGAAAAATAAGTAATGATAGGATCTCTAATATAATCATGATATTTTTTCTAGCTTTGATTTCAACTTCTTTATATTTTGATTTGATACAACAATACCTACATTCTCCGGTGCATCAGTTACTTTGTCTTCAACATGCTCTATAAATTCGTGTTCTTCAAGATTGATATCTAGCCTTGCTTTCCATGGACCAAATTTGATCATTCAACTTCTCCTCTGAAGTAGGATGAAGTCGTCTTGATTAGAAAACTTTAGCAGCAAGTGGGGTTTCTTCTCGTGTGAGCTCTCGTCTCCTTGGAATTTTATTCACCAAGGCTCTCAGTACCATGTTGAAAATCAAAGTTGTAATGAGAAATTTAAAATTCTTTGTAGAAACTTGAAATTTATTTAAAGAAAACTAAATGAAATTAAACGTGTCACTCTTGCAGAATTTTAATGTATTCTGTAGAAAATTGAATGTATTTTACGTAAAACTAAATTTTCTGTTGTTACAATTACTTTTAGAATGAAAATTTTTCTTCAAAAATTTTCAAATCAACAATTGTAGATAGAACATAAACTTAAGGATAATATGAAGAAAACCAAATCCACAAATATAAGACACTAAGATTTAGGTTCAATGACCAAGGAAAACCCACAAGGTGAAAACCCAAATGATCCTTCTTCTCTATTAGATTTATTCAATTGTTCAAATAGAGTAAAAAGTAACAAGAGAGAGAGAGAGAAAGAGAGAGAGAGAGAGAGAGAGACAGAGAGAGTAAAGTCACCAATGTTTGATCAACTTGCAACCTGGCAAGCCTCGCTTCTTTGCTTGAATATCTCCTTCTTTATGATATATTTTCCTCACACTTTCCAACTTACTTTCACTTGCTCCGCTCTTTCCTTGCTCTTACTCTTCAATTTATCTCACACTTTGCACACATCCAACACTAGCTCTCTTTCTTCACAATGAAATTTTCTACACTAATCCCCTCACTTGCTCTTTTCTTACATAAATGAGAAAGGAGTTAGAAAATGAATTCATGCTCTGAGCTAATAATAGGAGAATTAAATTCTTAGGGAGGAGTTACTTTAGGAGAAGTGTAACTCATTCCAAGAATAGAGAGAGAGGTACACCTATCTTGAAGAGTTACAAATTGAATTAGGAGAGAGAGAGAGTTACACTTAGACATGAGAGAATATTTGGTGAGAGTTACAAGCTACATTGAATGAAGGAGTTATATGAATTTAATGAGGAGGAGTTACACATTTTCCATACATTGAATCATTGAGGGAGAGTTACATTCTCTCTTAAGTGTGGAGTTCTTATTTTATTCCAAGAGAGAGGTTCGATTTTCCAAGTAAGATATTCTCAATTTAATTTACTTATTCCATGAGAGAATTCATTTATTAATCCATTAAAGGTTAATGACTTCATATTATTTTATAAATAATAGTATCATAAAAATAATAATACTAGCAAGGATACAAATATTAATTCTTAGACTTGTATAATCATTATTGATTTGATTTTAAAGTGGATTTCCATATATCAAGATCATCCTCATCATTTTGACATGATTCTATTTTTGGAAAGTCACTTCCAAATTGAGATGTGACTTCCTATTTTTCTAAAGTCATATTAGAATGGTGAAAATGAAATTTAATTATAGGTGGTTCAAACATAACCGAAATAGCATGATTTATTCTAGTAGAAATTTATCCCTAGCCGCAAAATTTTGACACGCAAGACCAAAATTATAGGTTTTTAGGAAGTTTATGGGAGACCGAACTTTGGCCTAGGGAAAGAACAAGAAGGCCAAATTGTTGGACAAGATTGGAGGCTTGGAATTAGAAGGTTTTTACCAGGTTTGACCATATATTTTTTGAAGATCAAGTTTGTAATATTCCCAATTAGCCACCGCTACTTGGAATATTATAATTTCTCCATTTTTGAAGTAGAAGAGTAAAAGGACAATAAAACAATTCCCAAGTGTGAAAAGGGATTAGATTAGAGGAAAATAAAGCCACCTTGTTGTGAAAGAGGGGAAATTCAAGTGAACTAGATCTAGTTTACCAAGTCAACGCTGTTACAAGAGGGAAACCAACAAGGATAGTGCGCTTTGAAAGAGGAATCTTTCCTAGAAGTCACCCCAACAATGAGTGGGGTCCCAAGGAGAGGAGGTTCACCAAGGATAAGAAGGAGGAGATAAGGCAAGGGAGGCATTCAATATTCATCTATGTTTGGTCTTCATGACTAATTGCAAGCTTCAACTGCCTGGGCTAGAAGGTGCAAGACTGCTTAGTGCAAAGGATTCTCATGTGACTTCCACCTTCACCTTTGGTTCATCTGTGTAAGAGACTAAAGGGAAGGTCCAGCTCATTTTCTCCATCATATAAATTGAGCTTATTCAGCCATCAACACCTACAAACAAGGGGCTCACTTCCATTAACTACGTTTCTTTCTACACAGCAGAGTAGCAAGTAAACCCCTGATTTTGCGCTTGTATCGGGAGGAGGAGGTGCTCATTTTTCCCAGGAAGTCTATTGAGGAGGGCCTCAGAAATTTTCTATACTCGTGCATATATTTTATACAATATTCAGTCTTATGTAATACATAGTTGTAGTGGATCGCATTATTTTCTCAGACATCGCATTTTATATTGATATTTTGCCGAAACCACTCGCCGAGGTGTTCTAATGTCCATGTAAAGGAGGTCAAATTCCCCATTTCCAATTCTATTATTAATGAAAGCTCCGTATATTTATTGTAACATATTTTTCTGTAGAACCATAATGAAAATCACGCCGTTGTAGTCTTCGGAAATTCTATTGTGTGAAGTCATGGATTGGCATGCTTTGAGCACATTTGAGTTGGGGATATCCGTTTAGTGTAGCTAGAATGATTTTTTTCTGATGCCATTTCATATTTAAGCTACATACAACATATGTATAAGGATCCAAGTCCCGTTTTTGTGTTTCGTTGCATGGTTTTCCGTATACAACTTCCTCATTGAACATATTACGAAATTCTTAAAAAGGAATATTACAAGGGTATCAAAGCTCGCTCTTGCTCACTTGTGGGGATAATCTATCTTCGCATAGAGGAGGAAGATATTTCAAATATCCTACCATACCCCGAATAACATTGCAAGGACCCCAAGGAGATGAGGCATGAAGGGGATTCTATAGGGTTTTTCCATGAGGAAAGCATGAGCACTTCAAATGGCATAGAGCATTCACTCGCACTACAAATCTCTACCATGCCTTCTTCATTTCTCTTGGAGGAGATAAGGAGGGAACCCCGGAGGGTATTTTGGAGGAATATGAATCCCAATCTCAAAGGTTCAAAGAACACTTGAGCTTTCAGGAGTTTTGTCGGATCAAGGATGGGAGGAGAGTTAATCCTCATCAAAAGAAGGGAAATTTTGCAGGGATCAAACCTAGAACACAGTATGGGGAGGTTCTTCTTACCCACATATGATGGAACAACTAAGTGTACAACCAAGGCTTGGGTGGAGAAGCTGGACACTCACTTTCAGCTCAACAAGGTTTCTGGAATAGAAGCCATCAAGATAGTTGTGTTGCACTTAGAAGGGGAGGCTCATGAATGGTGGTTTCATGGATTGACCACACTTGGGAATAATCATATCACTTCATACTCAGTCTTCACCAAAATACTAGTGGAAAGATTTGATCTGAGAGATCTGAAAGTCCATTTTGTCAAGTTAACCAAGATCAAACAGGAGAGAGATCTTGAAGACTATGTTGCTAAAATATTTGCAACTTTCAATGATGGTATCCAACCTCACTATGAGCAGGAAGGTATGCATGTTTGTTGATGGGGTGGCTAAACCATTACAGGGGTTGGTCAAATCCACTAAACCAACCACTCTCCTTGAAGCTATGGAGAAAGCTAGAGACTTACAACACACCTTGCCCAGGGCAAGAACATTGCTGTAGCAGGAGACTTCTTTAGCGAAACAGAAGACAATCCTTGTTCATGATTTGAAGGAAGAATGTGTTGCAGGAGAGGCACATTATGTTCAGACCTTCTCCAAAGAAGGGGAGGAGGCCAGCGCTGTACCATCCATGGAAGAATTTTCTCCAAGAGGGGGAGCTATTGCAGCGTTAAGAGGGGTCCCAATATATCTGACCTTGAGGGTAAGAGGTACTATTATGGAGCAAAGAGTGTCTGTACTGATAGATAGTGGAGAAAATCATAATTTTATTGATGCACAGCTAGTACAGAGGAGAGATATCCACATGGAAGAGTTTGAGGGATTCTCAGTCTTGGTTCCAGGAGCTAGGACCCTGCAGTGTGCCAATTATGTTTCGGCACTATCCATTACCATGGGGACCTACACATTGACAGACCACTTCTTTGTGGTAGATATTCCAAACACCAATACCATATTGGGAGTCCAGTGGTTGATCGCTCTTGGGAGAGTTACCACTGATTGGAAGACTTTGGAGATGGAATGGACATAAGGGAAGAGTGGTTAGCGTCAGAAGATCAAGTGCATAAACACATACCCCCCTCAGGTTGTTTCAGCACACATGATGGAAGTAGATCTACGCAGTGGAGATATATAATGGGCAGTGGAGTTGCATCTATTGGAAGTAGGGGGCAAGGATTCACCAGTGCATCCAGATGTACAGTCTCTTTTGGATCGGTATTCTACAGTATTTGGAGATATTCCACCAGGGAGGCCTCTTGACCGAGGGTTTGAACACACTATTGAGTTGGAGCAAGGGATCCAAACATTAATCACCACTCTTTATAGGCACCCCAAGGCTTATAGGGATGAGATTGAAAGGGCCATCCAAGAGCTGCTAGTTCTAGGACACATTAGGCCTATTACTAGTCCTTTTGCTTCTGCAGTGTCTTGGTAAAGAAGAAGGATGGCACATTGAGGATGTGCATTGATTATAGAGCCTTGAACAAGAAGACCATGAAGAACAGGTACCCCATACCCAGGATCGATGAACTAATGGATGAGTTGAGGGGATATAAATACTTCTCCAAGATTGATTTGAGATCCGGGTATCATCAAATCAAGGTGAGGGATCAAGATATCCCCAAGACAACGTTCAGATGTCACTACGAGAATTTTGAGTTTTTGGTGATGCCCTTTGGATTGACCAATGCCCCAATAAATTTACAACCTTGCATGAACCACATATTCTTTGTGGTCATTTGATAAAGTTTGTATTGGTCTTCTTTGATGATATTCTTATCTACAGCCACACTTGAGAGGCACATCTACAACATATTGAGATAGTTTTACATATTCTCAAGGAGCAACAATTCTATGCCAAGCTCTCCAAATGTGAATTTGGCCTCACAAAGATGTTGTATTTGGGATACATCATAGGAGTGGATGGAGTGAGGGTGCATGAGGAGAAGATCTGGACTATCAGAGATTGGCTTGAGCCCAGAAATGTCACAGAACTCCGGGGGTTTGTTGGCATATGCACTTATTACCGGAAGTTTGTGAAAGGGTTCTCACAACTAGTAGCACCACTCACAGACTTGACCAAGAAGGGAGCTTTCCATTGGACACCTACAGCGCAGAGGGATTTTGATAAGCTCAAAGAGGTAATGAGTAGTTGTCCTGTATTGGTTTTGCCTGATTTTTCTCAACCTTCTATTCTAGAATGTGATGCATCAGGTGAAGGAATTGGAGCAGTCTTGATGCAAGGAGGGCATCCTATAGCCTTTGAAAGCAGGAAGTTACTTCCTCATGAAAGGTTATACCCCATCGATGATAGAGAAACGTTGGCTATCATGCATGCATTAGGCAAGTTTCGGTAGTACTTGGTGGGAATAAGTTCAAGGTGAAGACTGATCATAACAGTCTTAGATTCTTCCTTGAACAGAAGAAACTCCACGAGAGACAATAGAAGTGGGTGAGAAAAGTCCAAGCATATGACTTTGACATAGAGTATATCAAGGGGAAGAGCAATGTGGTGGATGATTCTCTATCTAGGAGGCCTACATTGCTATCCTTGAGGGGCATGGATGCAGATTGGAAGGCTCAACTTTTAGTTGAGTATTCCAAACATGACTTTTCATGTGAGATACTTGATGGAGTGGTATTGGATGAGAGGTATAGGGTGGTGGATGAGATCATATATTACCGGGACCGGATCTTCTTGGCTAATAATTCCAAGCTCAAGGAGAATATATTACTAGCATCACATGGTTCCCCACTTGCAAGGCATCAAGATTTCACAAAGACTTATAGGGCCATAAGAGAGAGATTCTCATGGAAGGGTCTCAAAGAGGATGTGCTCCAACATGTCAAGGAGTGCACAATTTGTCAGCAGAACAAGGGAGAGCACACCCACCCTGCTGGGTAATTGAAGCCACTACCTATTACGGATGGGAAGTGGGAAATCATCTCTATGGACTTCATCACCGGCCTACTGACAGTACAGGGTAAGGATTGTATCTTTGTAGTTGTTGATAGACTAACAAAGTACTCTCGTTTCTTTGCCATTTCTGCACATTATACTGCTTCACAAGTAGTTGAGATTTTCTTCAGAGATGTATTTAGACTCCATGGTCTCCCAATGACCATAGTGAGTGATCGGGACAACCGCTTCATGGGTGGCTTTTGGCAAGAAATTTTCCAGTTAGTGGGGACTGATTTGACACCAAGCACTAGCTATCACCCACAAACCAATGGATAGACCGAGATAGTGAACAAGTGGCTGGAAGGCTACTTGAGAAACTATGTTGCAGTATAACAGAGGGCTTGGTTGCAATGGCTCCACTTGGGAGATTATTGTTGCAACACTACTCACCATATTTCTATTGGTATGAATCCATTTCGGGCCTTATATGGGTATGAGGCACTCTCATTTGCTGATGTTATGTTTGGGCCAAGTAAGGCTCCAAGAGAAAAGGAATGGATTCAAGAGAATCAGGACATACTTAGAGCCCTCAAAGATAACATTGCTAGTGCCCAGAACCAGCAGAAGATATATGCAGACCGTGGTCGAGTAGCGAGATAGTTTGAGGTGGGAGATCTAGTTTGTCTACATCTTCAACCTTATAAACAGTCTACACTCAAGGAGAAGGGAGTTGAGAAGCTCAAACCACGTTTCTATGGGCCATACAAGGTGATCAATTGTGTCGGTAAGGTAGCATATGAGCTGGAGCTTCCTAAGGGAGGCAAGATCCACAATATTTTTCATGTCTCTTGCCTCAAAAAGGCCATTGGGAGGAATTTAGTTTCCAACATGGATCTCCCCCCCATTGATGATGAGGGCCACCTAATTTTGCTGCCAGAAGCAATCTTAGACACAAGGTAGAGGTAGCTAAGAAGCAGAGTTATCAAGGAATATCTAATTCGATGGAGGAATATACCAGATGAGGATGCCACTTGGGAGGGAGAGAAGATCTTGTAGCATCCTTATTTACTGTTGCTTGAGGGAAAGAAACTTTTGAGCGGGGAGGACTGTCATATTCCCAATTAGCTATTGCTAGTTGGAATATTATAATTGCTCCATTTTTGTAGTTAGAAGGATAAAAGGGAAATAAAACAATCCCAATGTGAAAATGGATCAGATTAGGAGGGAAAATAAAGCCACCTTGGTGTGAAAGGGGGAAATACAGGTGAACTAGATCCAGTTGACCAAGTCAACAACGCTGCTATAAGAGGAGGGAAACCAGCAAGGACAACGCAATTTTTAAGTAGGGATCTTTCATAGGAAGTCACCTCATTAATGAGTGGGGTCAGGGGTGAGGAGGCTCACCAAGGATAAGAAGAAGGGGATAGCAGCAAGGAAGGCATTCAGTATTCAACTATATTTGGTCTTTTGACTACTTGCATGCTTCAGTTGTTTAGCTGTGGTTGCGGCATTGTTTAGTGCAGGGGATTCTCATGCAGGAATTCTATCCTCTTCTTTGGATCAACTTATTTAAGGGATCTAAAGGGAAGGTTATGAGCTTTAATTCCATCATCTAACTTAGGTTCAATTAGTCATCAACATCTACAGTGGAGTCTCTTTCAGAAACTGCGTCTTTTATGCAGGTGCATCAGTAGCAGGGTTGAATCCCTTGATTTTGTGCTAGTGTTTGAGGAGGAGGTGTCTATTTCTCTCCGGAAAGTCTAATAAGGAGGGCCTTTGGCCATTTTATGTATTGATCAGCTCTTTCATGTTATATTCAGTCATATCAAATACAGAGTTGCAGTAGACTGCATTATTTTGTGCAGTACTGCTTTTTATACTTGTGTAATGCTGGAAACCCTTGCCCGGGTGTCTTATTTCTTGTGTAAAAGAGGTTAAACCTCCATTTCTTGGCTCTATGATTAATTTAACCTCCAGATCAGTATTGATTCATCATTTTCTGTAGAAACCCTCATGTGAATTACACTACTGCAGTCTTCAGAAATTCTGTTGTTGAAAGTCATGGGATCAGGGTGTTTTTAAGCTGTATTGAGCTGAGGAGATCTGTTTAATGTAGCTAGGATGATTTTTTTTATGCCATTTGGTATCCAAGTCATATACAACATATATAAGAGGATCCAGGTCCTATTTCATGTTTTTATAGCATAATTTTCTGAATACAACGTTTTCACTGTCCAGAGTGCAGTTATTCCTAAAAAGAAATATTACAGATCTGAGACTAAAAAGTGGTGAAACTTTCAAACTAAACTACTTCATCATCAATATTTTAGGGCATTTTCCTTGGCTTTCAAATTTTAATGAATTATTTCAAACTAGCTGAAAACTGAAAACTGAAATAAGCTGAAATTCTACCTACTTATTCTAATCAGCTGTCCAAATACTGGTTAAGTAAAATGAAATAGCCAATGCAACCATTCAAGAATTATGTAATTTGATAGATTTTGTTGCATTTGCTTGTTTATTATCAAAATTTTAATTCTACAACCTTTTAGAAACTTGTCAACAAATGAGAGGATAAGGAAATACTTGATTTCCTTTGTTGACTCTCGAAACTTTTCAAAAGGATCTTCTAAGATATATACACCAATTTTTAATTGATATAAAAACTGTACATCTTTTCTGGATGACCTCCATGCCATGAGACTAAATTGTCATTTTCATCTTTATCTCCCTGTAAAATTTCAGATAAGTTTTGTGATGATATTCCTACTGATTTTAATGTTTGACTGCTAAAACCTTTATCATCTTGATTCTGAAATTCATAGTTAGTTAATGGAGAAAGGCTTTGAATGCATTCATTATCCAACATATCTGTTATTGGATCATGAAAAACTTTGAAATATTGTTGACATTTATATATGGGTTTTAATGGAACATCATAGACTTCTAGGGGTTTTTCATCCTTTAAAAACTGAAACGCTTTAGAGCATAGTGGTATAGAACTTTCTTTCAAAATTTCTGAACTTTCTTCTTCACTTCCATATTTGATGTGTATTGTCTGATCACTATATTTGAGCTACTCTAACTGAGCTTCCTCATCCCACAAACTAACTAGTGATTGCTCTGTGAAGTTAGCTTGAATTCAGAGAACATAATTATCATCATAATGATCATACCTAGGCAAATATTCAGAAGAAGCAATGTCATCAATTATACACATTAGATCAGCAGATTGATTTTCTAGTAATCCTGATACATCTTGATTAGATTGGCTACATTCTATTTTAAGGTCATCATTTTGACCAATAGGAGTGCTATTAGGCAATGGACCTTTTTGGGAAGGTAGAACAACATCAGCATCAGCCTGTTCTTCTGTTTCTTCATGGATAAAAACTTTAATACATACATCAAAATTAGAATAAGTAGAAATAATTCCTTCATTATGTAAATATTTTGAGGATGGTTGCATGTTTAGAAGCAAATTGATTTCTTCTTCGGTGAGGGTGGGTGGGAATCTTTGAATTTTTAGATTTGAATAACAATTGTTTTTTCTCTTATGTAAAAACTGATCATGAGGTTGAATATTTTCTTTAAATTCATTCAAAAAATTATATGAAACATCATTTGTTACTATAGAGGGGCTTTGTGGATCTTTATTCATCTCCTGATCTATTTCATCTTTGATTAAATCCTCTTGATTATCATGACACTTAACTTGAGAATGAAAGTTATGGACAACTTCTAATAAATCTTCGGGGATGCCAATTTCCTAAATCTTTATCAATATTTTCAAGGTAATGTATGAGATCTTCATTTTGATCACAATAATTTTCAGCTAATGATAAAGATGGGAAATATTTTTTGTAATGCTCATAAAATACCTTGTGAAAATCCTTAAAATAAAATAAACTAGCAGGTTTGAGAGCTTCATACCATTCCCTTGCTTGTCCTTCTAAGGTTACCATGAATATATTCATGAGACAATCCTCATGCCAATCACCCTTCAATCTCCATGAGTGTATATGAAATTTAATGATATGTAACAAAGGATCATCAATATTCTCATCTTGAAACATAGGAAGATTTTTATCCCAATTTACCTTTGGTAGTTTATGTGGAAATCAAGGTATGTGATCTATGTTCATTGGAGCATACCTGCATTTTATTCTTGGTTCATCTTGTAAATTAGTCATAAATAAGGGCCACTATATCTATACAACCAAGCTATATCCTTTTACCAGTGGAGTCTTAGATTTGATTTTTTAAAAATTTATTTGGAGTTGGAATCGCCAGGTGGATGATTTTAACCTTTGTGTGTCTGATTAATGTCCACCATCATAGATCTGATCTGAACCTATAAAATATTTCTAAAGAAAATTTTAGTCTTCTCCATCGGAGTCGCTAATATGTTATCACTCAGTAATTTCTCCAGGTTCAAGAAAGAAATAGTCTGAGGTAACCACAAACCTACTTCAAACTCTAGGATCTAGCCTTCCTAGGGTTCAGAGAGGGCTCTCTCTTTAAAGTTTAACTTTGTTTTAAATTGTGAATATTAGGCTAGCTATGAAAATTTTGGTTTGGTTTTTTTGGAATTGATGGGAAAATTTCACTTGGAGATATAGATAGAGGGAAATATACTTGTCCATTGGGCTATGGAGTCTAAGTCAAGCTAACAGAACTGGGATCAAGGCCTAAAAGGTCAAATGTATTTAGGGAAAGATATATAACCCTTGGAGATCATGGGAAATTAGTTTTATGAGGTGGTATGATCGGGATAAAGGGAACTTAAGGATTCTTTGATTTGGAAAAGGGAAGTAGTAGATAGAGGTCAAACGGGAGAGGGAGCAATTAAGGGTTCCCTACACTGGAAATCAGAAGAAAACAAAGAAATGATAACTAGTTAAAAACAAGGTGTTATTAACATGTCCTTTATTAATACTCCTAGTTATACATTCATATTTAGAATTAAAACATAGATGTATGAATGTAACACAGAAGAATAACAATGACAAGTTATAGAGAGTACTTCACTCCAGATAGCTTATCACAGGGATCCTGAAGTATGATGCCAATTAGTTGATCCAGTCTGCTACTCAAAATAGTAATCCAAAGCCTTAAAGTCAAGAAAATATCTATAATAATCTCCAGCAATTTTATTCCACCAAAATAATTCAAAGAGTGAAGTATTTATACAAATTCTAAACTAGAATATCTTGAAAAAATATCAAGATTGCTTTACAAATATCTCCAACTGTTTTACATAAATAGAACTTAACTAAATGACACTAAAAAATAATGCATCTATTTGGCACTACTTTTTATGGATAGGTGATGACAAAGAGGAGAATTCGAATTTGATCTCAACTCTTAGTTGATGATGAGGCATCCAAGTCACTAACTGTCTCCTATCTTTGTGCATTCTGCTCCAGCAATTCTGCAAACTTGGGGTCCAATGATACCATTTTATTTCTCAATACGAAAGATATATGTAAAAAGTGAAAGAGGTTATTGTAAATAAATATGTTTTTGAGATAAATCTCTCTCAGTTCCCTAAAATTCTTCTCCAGATGTTCACAATAGGCTTTGCAAAATGATGTATAAACTGAGTTTTTCACAGTCTGAAAAATAGGTTGTAAATATGTGCATGTATCTCTCATTCTGTAATACCTATGCAAAAAGTGAGATATTTTTTGTAGATGGGTCTCTTAGGAAAAAAACCATCTTTCAGTTTTGTGAGATGTATTTCTGATTGGCCACAGTATTCTTTGCAAACTGATGACTTAACAAGAATTTTCTGTAAAATGTGCTTTCACATATTGTTTAATATTTCCAAACTCATAATGGCTGTTAGAAAATAAAGAGAGGTTTTTGTATTTGGAGATCTTAGGAACATAAACCTCCTTCAGTTTTGCAAAATTAAACTTGGATTGGTCACAATAGTTTCTGAAAAACAATGAATTTAAACAGGAAATTTCTGCAAAAATGTCCCGTCTTGCTCCGTTTTCATCTTTTAACCTTATTGTTCTTTTAACTGTTTTTACTTTCACTTTGGATAAAATTCAATGTTGTTGAAAGTATTTTCATATTTATTTACCATTTACTGCCTCTGTATTTACTTTCACTCTTTTACCTTGACTACTTTGTTTTCACTGTCCCTGTGAATTCTAATTTCACTTTTAACATTCACTTTTATGAATGCCCTGTTTTAATCTTTACATTAAGATGCTCTTTTATCTTTCACAGGATGATTGTTATTTAAATCTGATGCCTGGAATATCTAAGGAAAATCCTTTGAATCCATTTCCTTGTGATTTCTTGGAATAAAACAGATCCTTAACTAGTATTGAGATTGTTTTATCAAAATTTTTCTTTTGCTAATAACTTGCAAAAATCAAACAATTCATTATTGAAATCGAGGTCTGCAAGGAGGGATTATGGCTTTGATGAATTGGGAAAACTTGTGGAATGAATTTTGACTCTGGAGGTTTAACTCTGTTGGCACTGAGTAATTGAGTGTAACAGTTAGGGATTCTGAATATTGGTAAAAGAGTTTGAATCTTTCAAAGGGTTTCTATAACAAATCCGTTCTTTGAAGGCAAATATAGTTCTTTATGTGGGCAAATAGGGTTTATGGCTATCAATTTCACAGGAAACTCTTTTTCAAATAACAAGAAGGTTGATTTTTCCAAGGAGTACCTGTTCTTGCAGGTATATGGTCTTTAAACGGGTTCTGAGGCACCGGATAAGTTTCTGATGGCTTTGGAGGTTTCATGAAATGAACTGAAGCTTCCAGTGGTCTTGAAAATAGCTGTAATGGCTTTTCTGGTTTCTTTTGAGAGTGAAAACAATGTACAGGTAGCTTTGTTTTCTTCAATTGGGATGAATTAACGCACAGAAAATGGAGAACATGGTTTAATGGGCGCATATGGAGTTTATTAGGTGCTTTTAGGTTTAGAATAGCCTGTAATCAATGGCGGTCACATTATATAGTGGGTGGTTTTGGTTTTTGAAGAGAAGAAACCATAGGTGGTTTATCGTGTGCCTACCGAGCGGTAAGCTGTTTTAACATCAACGAACGTGATCGAATGAGGGAAGGCCACGTGGAGGAGCGAGAAATGAATGAAACCACCCATTTCACGTGGCTTTAGCTTTTGAAGGGTCGAGCATCTTTTTCACGCGATATCAAGTTTTGTCCGTCAGATCTAGGAGTTTAAAGCGAACGGCCGTGATTTTTTTGGGATTTGCATCGGAATGGGAGGTGGGACCAGGCTTATTATATGCGCGGATGGGTTATAACTTTTAGGATTAAACGTGAAATACGTTTAAACATTAGTTAATAGGCTGGCGGGGAATGACTTAAAACTTCATAAAAATGTGTTTTTTAATAAAGTTTTCAGTTCGGGCTTTATAAAAATAGGCGGGGGTAATGTTTTATACATTAATTAAAACAATCGCAAATGTTTTAATTAGACATGTGGGTGCGGTATCATATTATATAGTTTTATCAAATGCACTCAACATTTGTTTAAACTACATGGGGCGGGATATTTAAATAGCGATAGGTTTAGACCAAGGGGTTTGTAGGGTGGGGTTTATTTGTGCACATGTGATATATTAACTTGGTCTAAACTTAAAATAATGGGTTTTGGGGGCTAATTTAAACATAAGGGTTTTAACATATAGGGGAGGGTAAATTAGGGATTTAATAAAAATAGGTTAAAAGTTAATATGAAAAGGGTAGTGAAATGGAAAAGACATGGATTATCTCTAAGTAAAGTGTAAAAATAAAGCATTGCTTATTTTTTATATTACTTCACTAATACTTAGGATAAATGTATTTTGAGGGTTTTATGAATGATTTTGAAGGGAATGAAATTAATTATTTTAGGGTTACAATTTTACTAAGTAAGAATGTGTCTTTACTTAGGAAAAAGGGGTTTTGATTTTATGAATGAAGGGTAAATGCTGAGAAACGTGGGTTTAATGTAGGAATTCAATATTTTTTAACTGACCAGTCATCGAGCCTTGGGTCCGATCCCAACAAAATTCAGAGAAATGCTCTGAGCCTATTTGAATGATAGCTTAGAATACTGAATACTTATAGGGGAGGGGAAAATAGTGATTTTTCTTGATGATGCTTTATTACATGCTTGCTCAACTGCTTTCTACCTACCCATGTTTATTTCTAACATTTTGTCTTCATTTTTTAGGTGCATGTAGGCTTGCAACCTCAAAACATTTTTCTTTCAAAGCATAAAACTATCTAAGTCTACCTTATTTCATCCGAGGGCTCAGATTAAAATATTGAGCTCCTCATTATTTTCTACCTATCTACTGATCTGTCAAGTTTAAATTGTTTGACAAATATTTATTCTCTATCTAAACATGAAATTGAAAACATTAAAGTTAGGATTAAACTGTCTAACTGATCATGGATTATGGCATTTATTGACACTTTGCACATAATCATTATTCTTACAAGAAAAGTAAAAGTAGTGGCCTTTGGACTTGCCCACTTTCATGTCTTATTATATCTCTAATTCTTTTGGGGTTTATATTTTTCTAAGTCCTTTGATCTTTCTTTTAAGATTTTTTACCCTCTTTTTTCATTTTTTATTATTTTTCATTTTTTTCGAAATATGGGAAAACAACTTGTAGAAAGCAATGTATGTTCATATTTACAAGACTATCAAAGTCAATTCAAAAATTATGAATCCTATATTTATAGGACCCTAACACCGGCTTCACATGGGAATGGCATCTCCTTGTGAGATGTCAAGAACACCATCGACTAGTAGCTTGATCCATTGGGCTAATCCCAAACATGCATATGTTGTGACTGAAAACTCTTGAACTGAATTTACACCTTTTTCTGCAAACTGAAATCTGATCTGAGACTAAAAAGTGGTGCAACTTTCAAACCAAACTACTTCATCATCAATATTTTAGGGCCTTTTCCTTGGCTTTCAAATTTTAATGAATTATTTCAAACTAGCTGAAAACTGAAAACTGAAATAAGCTGAAATCCTACCTACTTTTTCTAATGAGCAGTCCAACTGCTGGTTAGGTAAAATGAAATAGCCATTGAAACCATTCAAGCATTATGTGCTTTGATATATTTTTTTGCATTTGCTTGTTGATTAACAAAACTGTAGTTCCGCAACCTTTTAGAAACTTGTCAACAAATGAGAGGATAAGGAAATACTTGATTTCCTGTGTTGACTCTAGAAACTTTTCAAAAGGATCTTCCAAGATATATACAACAATGTTTAATTAATCTAAACAACTGTACATCTTTTCTGGATGACCTCCATGCCATGAGACTAAATTGTGATTTTCATATTTATCTCCTTGCAAACTTCTAGATAAGTTTTGTGATGATATTCCTACTGATTTTAATGTTTGACTACTAAAACCTTTATCATCTTGATTCTGAAACTCATAGTTAGTTAATGGAGAAAGGCTTTGAATGCATTCATTATCCAACATATCTGTTATTGGATCATGAAAAACTTTGAAATATTGTTGCCATTTATATATGGGTTTTAATGGAACTTCATAGATTTCTAGGGGTTTTTCATCCTTTAAAAACTGAAACGCTTTAGAGCATAATGGTATAGAAATTTCTTTCAAAATTTCTGAGCTTTCTTCTTCACTCCCATATTTGATGTGTATTGTCTAATCACTATATTTGAGTTGCTCTAACTAAAATTCCTCATCCCACAAACTAGCTAGTGATTTCTCTGTGAAGTTAGCTTGAATTTGGAGAACATAATTATCATCATACTGATCATACTTAGGCAAATCTTCAGATGAAGGAATGTCATCAATTATACACATTAGATGAGCAGATTGATTTTCCAGTAATCCTGATATATCTTGATTATATTGGCCGCATTCTATTTGAAGGTCATCATTTTGATCAATAGGAGTGCTATCATGTAATGGGCCTTTTTGGGAGGGTAGAACAACATCAACATCAGCTTATTCTTATGTTTCTTGATGGATAAAAACTTTAGTACATACATCAACATTAGAATAAGTAGAAATAATTCCTTCATTATGTAAATATTTTGAGGATGGTTGCATGTTTAGAAGCAAATTGATTTCTTCTTCGGTGAGGGGGGGTGGAAATATTTAAATTTTTAGATTTGAATAACAATTGTTTTTTCTCTTATGTAAAAACTGATCATGAGGTTGAATATTTTCTTTAACTTCATTCAAAAAATTATATGAAACATCGTTTTTTACTATAGAGGGGATTTTTGGATCTTGATTCATCTCCTGATCTATTTCATCTTTGATTAACTCCTCTTGATTATCATGACACTTAACTTGAGAATGAAATTTATGGACCGCTTCTAATAAATCTTCAGGATGCCAATTTCCTAAATCTTCACCAATATTTTAAAGGTAATGTATGAGATCTTCAGCTTGATCACAACAATTTTTAGATAATGATAAATATGGAAAATCTTCTTTGTAATGCTCATAAAATACCTTATGAAAATCCTTTAAAGAAAATAAACTAGCAGGTTTGAGAGCTTCATACCATTCCCTTTCTTGTCCTTCTAAGGTTACCATGAATAGCTTCATGAGAAAATCCCCATGCCAATCATCCTTCAATCTCCATGAGTGTATATGAAATTTAATGAGATGTAACAAAGGATCATCAATATTCCAATCTTGAAACATAGGAAGATCTTTATCCCAATTTACCTTTGGTAGTTTGTGTGGAAATCCAGGTATGTGATCTCTGCTCATTGGAGCATACCTATGTTTTATTCTTGGGTCATTTTGTAAATTAGTCATAAATAAGGGCCACTGTATCTATACAACCAAGCTAGATCCTTTTACCTGTGGAGTCTTAGATTGATTTTTTAAAATTTATTTGGAGTTCGAGTCACCAGGTGGATGATTTTAACCTTTGTGTGTCTAATCAATGTCCACCATCATAGATCAGATCTGAACCTGTAAAATATTTCTGAAGAAATTTTTTGTCTTCCCTAGCAAAGTCACCAATATGTTATCACTCAGTAATTTCTCCAGGTTCAAGAAAGAAATAGTCTGAGGTAACCACAAACCTAATTTAAACTCTAGGATCTAGCCTTCCTAGGGTTCAAAGAGGGCTCTCTCTTTAATGTTTAATTTTTTTTTAATTTGTGAATATTAGGCTAGCCATGAAAGTGAAATTTTGGTTTGGTTTTGTTGGATTTTGTGGGAAAATTTCACTTGGAGAGATAGATAGAGGGAAATCTACTTTTCCATTGGGCTATGGAGTCTAAGTCAAGCTAACATAACTGGGATCAAGACCTAGAATGTCAAATGTCTTCAGGGAAAGATAGATAACCCTTGGAGATCATGGGAAATTGGTTTTGTGAGGTGGTATGATCAGGATAAAGGGCACTTAAGGATCCTTTGATCCAGAAAAGGGAAGTAGTAGATAGAGGTCAAACGGGAGAGGGAGCAATTAAGGGTTCCCTACATCGGAAATCAGAAGAAAACAAAGAAATGATAACTAGTTTAAAAAGGGTGCTATTAACATGTCCTGTAGTAATACTCCTAGTTATACATTCAGATTTAGAATTAAAACAAAAATGTATGCATGTAACAAAGAAGAATAACAATGACAAGCTTTAGGAGTACTTCACTCTAGATAGATTATCACAGGGATCCTAAAGTATGATGCCAAGTAGTTGATCCAATCTGCTACTCAAAATAGAAATCCAAAGCCTTAAAGTCAACTAAATATCTATAATATTCTCCAGTAATTTTATTCCACCAAAATACTTCAAAGAGTGAAGTATTTATACAAATTCTAAACTAGAATATCTTGAAACAATATCAAGATTGGTTTACAAATATCTCCAATTGTTTTACATAAATAGAACTTAAGTAAAGGACACTCAAAACTAATGCATCTATTTGGAACTATTTTTTATGGATACTATATGACAAAGAGGAGAATTCAAATTTGATCTCAACCCTTAGTTGATGATGAGGCATCCAAGTCACTAATTGTCTCCTTTCTTTGTGCATTCTGCTCCAGCAATTCTGCAAACTTAGGGTCCAATGATACCTTTTTATTTCTCAATCCGAAATAGATATGTAAAAATTGAAAGAGGTTATTGTAGATAAATATGTTTTTGAGACAAACCTCTCACAGTTCCCTAAAATTATTCTCCAGCTATTCACAATATGCTCTGCAAAAATATAACTAAGTTTTTCACAGTCTGAAAAATAGGCTGTAAATATGTGCATGTATCTCTCATTCTGTAATACCTATGCAAAAAGTGAGATAGTTTTTGTAGATGGGTATTTTAGGAACAAAAAACTCCTTCAGTTTTGTGAGATGTATTTCTGATTGACCACAGTCTTCTCTACAAACTGATGACTTAACAAGACTTTTATGTAAAAAGCGCTTTCACATATTGTTTAATATCTCCAAACCCATAATGGTTGTTATTAAAGAGAGAGAGGTTTTTGTAGTTGGAGATCTTAGGAACATAAAAATCCTTCAGTTTTGAAAAATTCATCTTGGATTGGTCACAATATTTTATGCAAAACATTGAATTTAAACAAGAAATTTCTACAAAAATGTCCCTTCTGGCTCCTTTTTCATCTTTTAACCTTACTATTGTTTTAACTGTTTTTACTTTCACTTTGGATAAACATCATTGTTGTTGAAATTATTTTCATCTTTATTTACCATTTTCTGCCTCTGTATTTACTTTTATTGTTTTACCTTGACTTTTCTGTTTTCACTATCTCTGTGAATTCTTATTTCACTTTTAACATTCACTGTTATGAATGCCCTGTTTTAATCTTTACATTAAGATGCTCTTTTATCTTTCACAGGATGATTGTTCTTTAACTCTAATGCCTGTAATCTTTAAGGAAAATCCTTTGAATCCATTTCCTTGTGATTTCTTGGAATAAAATAGATCCTTAACTAGTATTGAGATTATTTTATCCAAATTTTTCTTTTGCTAATAACTTTCAAAAATTAAAAAATTCATTAATGAAATCGAGATCTGCAAGGAGGGATTATGGCTTTGATGAATTGGGAAAACCTGTGGAATGAATTTTGACCCTGGAGGTTTAACTCTGTTGGCACTGAGTAATTGAGTGTAACAATTAGGGATTCTGAATATTGGTAAACGAGTTTGAATCTTTCAAAGGGTTTCTACAGCAAATCCATTATTTGAAGGCAAATATAGTTCTTTCTATGGGAAAACAGGGTTTATGGCTATCAATTTCATAGGAATTTTTTTTTCAAATAACAAGAAGGTTGATTTTTCCGAGGAGTGTCTGTTCTTGCAAGTGTATGGTCTTTAAACATGTTCTGAGGCATCATATAAGTTTCTGATGGCTTTGGAGGTTTCTAGAAATGAACTGAAGCTTCCAGTGGTCTTGACAGCAGTTGTAATGGATTTTCTGGTTTCTTTTGAGCGTGAAAACAATGTACAGGTAGCTTTGTTTTCTTCAATCGGGATGAATTAACACACAGAAAATGGAGAAAAGGGTTTAATGGGCGCATATGGAGTTTATTAGGCGCTTTTAGGTTTAGAATAGCTTGCAATAAATGGAAATCACATCGGATAGTGGATGGTTTTGGTCTTTGAAGAGAAGAACCCACAGGTGGTTTATCGCGTGCCTATCGAGCGGTAAGTTGTTTTAAATTCAACGAACACGATCGAATGAGGGAAGGCCACATGGAGGAGGGAGAAATGGGTGAAACCACCCATTTTGCGTGGCTTTGACTTTTGAAGGGTCAGACATCTTTTTCACACGATATCAAGTTATGTTCGTCAGATCTAGGAGTTTAAAGCGAACGGTCATTATTGTTTCGGGAGTTTCATCGGAATGGGAGGTCGGACTGGGTTTATTATATGCGCGGATGGGTTATAAGTTTTAGGATTAAACGTGAAATACGTTTAAACCTTAGTTAATAGGTTGGCAGGGAATGACTTCAAACTTCATAAAAATGTGTTTTTTAATAAAGTTTTCGGTTCGGGCCTTATAAAAATAGGCGGGGGTAATGTTTTATGCATTAATTAAAACAATCGCAAATGTTTTAATTAGACATGTGGGTGCGGTATCATATTATATATTTTAATCAAATGCACTCAACATTTGTTTAAACTACATGGAGCGGGATATTTAAATAACGATAGGTTTAGACCAAGGGGTTTGTAGGGTGGGGTTTATTTGCACACATGGGATATATTAACTTGGTCTAAACTTAAAATAATGGGTTTTGGGGGTTAATTTAAACATAAGGGTTTTAATATATAGGGGAGTGTAAATTAGGGATTAAATAAAAATAGGTTAAAAGTTAATATGAGAAGGGTAATGAAATGGAAAAAACACATATTATCTCTAAGTACAAAAATAAAGCATTGCTCATTTTTTATATTACTTCACTAATACTTAGGATAAATGTATTTTGAGGGTTTTATGAATGATTTTGAGGGGAATGAAATTAATTATTTTAGGGTTACAATTTTACTAAGTAAGAATGTGTCTTTACTTAGGAAAAAGGGGTTTTGATGTATGAATGAAGGGTAAATGCTGAGAAATGTGGGTTTAATGTAGGAATTCAATATTTTTTAACTGACCAGTCATCAAGCCTTGGGTCCGGTCCCAACAAAAGTCAGAGTAATGCTCTGAGCCTATTTGACTGATAGCTTAGAATACTGAATACTTATAGGGGAGGGGAGATTAGTGATTTTTCCTGATGATGCTTTATTACATGCTTGGTCAACTACTTTCTACCTACCCATGTTTATTTCTAACATTTTTTCTTCATTTTGTAGGTGCATTTAGGATTGCAACCTTAAAACATTTTTCTTTCAAAGAATAAAACTATCTAAGTCTACCTTATTTCATCTGAGGGCTCAGATTAAACTGTTGATCTCCTCATTATTTTCTACCTATCTATTGATTTGTCAAGTTTAAACTATTTGAAAAATCTTTATTCTCTATCTAAACATGAAATTGAAAACATGAAAGTTAGGATTAATCTGTCTAACTGATCATGGATTATGGCATTTATTGACACTTTGAACATAATCATTATTCTTACAGGAAAAGTAAAAGTAGTGGCCTTTAGACTTACCCACTTTCATGTCTTATTTTATCTCTTTTTCTTTTGGGGTTTATATTTTTCTAAGTCCTTTGATCTCTCTTTTAAGACTTTTTACCCTCTTTTTTAATTTTTTATTATTTTTCATTTTTTTCAAAATATGGGAAAACAACTTGCAGAAAGCAAGGTATGTACATATTTACAAGACTATCAAAGTCAATTCAAAAATTATGAATCCTATATTTATAGGACCCTAACAAGACATACCAATAATAGGTTTCTCCCTTGCATAAGGAGGAGAATATAACGAAGGAAACTACGATCCAGATGGACGGTACCCAACATAAGGAGAGTTAGAATGTTGAGGGTAGCTTTGTCCATGGATGTAAAGACCAACCCTCTGCTCTATTTTGGGAATAGCCGGATGAAGAGGAGGAAATAGTATGGCATTCATAAGAGAAGTACCAGAGATTATTCTTGAATTTGATGACATGGGAGATGTACAAGGACTGGAAGCCGCACCATAAAAGGTACCAAATAATGACTGATAACTAGGTGGGACAGACGAGCCGCCATATAAATTAGTTTCTGGTGATGTTGCAAACATAGATGAGGAAGAAACACTTGATGTCTCAGCCATAGTGGTGGACATAGTTTTGGAGCTTGAATCGGCTCCAGACATGGTTGACAATCCCAACAAAGATTTTTGACAAAGATCCTTGGGTAAGCCCAAATAATCAGGTGAAGGAGGTTGCATTGTAATTTGAAGTGGGAAAAAAGGCTTGGTTATATAAAAATGAAGTCCTTCCTAATGTGATCAGAACTGGATCATGGACCAGAACGATAGTCCAAAATTAAAAGTGTTCAGAAGTGTACCAAACCTAAGTTATCGGAAATATAACTTCGTTTCAATTCAAGCGCCACGAATGGTTCGAAAAACTGACATAATATGAAGAATTTATTGCAGTTTGAAAAGTCCAGTAAACAACAAAAACTAGACTTTGACTAAGTTTGAATTGGAATTTTGGAAAATTGAAAAGAGAATATTCCAAGGAATATTCTTGGAATATTCCTCAAAATATTCCCTAGAATATTCCTTACGGTCCAATTGACATTTGGAAAGTGGCGCAATTTGAATGGGCAATGGATTGACATGTTTTAAATTAGGCCAATTACACGGTGACACGTGTACCTAAGACCATGCATTAAATTTTTTTGTGGAGCTCTAGAGGTTCGAACCATTGACCTCCCATCCGATAGCCCACCTGTGTGCCATCACGCTAATGGTAGTTCTTACCATCATAAGGTCAAAGGTTATATTTAAAGTGTATGGCATGCATGTTTGGGGGTTTGGGAGGCCAGCCTCGAAGGGCCAACCCCCCCTCCATGCGCTTGTTGGAATGGGGTTCCATAAGCTGCGTTTTTTATATAATTTCAATGTAGTAATTGGTCTTGCGTAGGGGCTTTGGGGTGGGTCAAATCCCCCAATGTTTTGTAATGGGTCAAAGGGTAGACCTAGAGTCCGCAAACCATGGTTTGTGGACCATAGGATAGCAAAGGCTACGATGATATAAATAAGATAGATAGTTGGGTCTAGAAAGGAAGAAGTAAGTTTGATTCTATGTACAAACTGTTGAGATCTATTTGGGTTGTTTTGGGTAAGGACTTCTGCTGGCTGTGTGTGTGGAGATCCTCAGTCCTGCTGTGTGCAGACCCCACTGGCTATGTGCGCGGGTGGTAACTTGGGTTTGTAATTGGGTTTTTGGATATTAATGAATGCGAAATCTACTGAAGTATATTGTTGCTATCTGAACTGGTTGTGTTTATTTCTGAAGTGCCTTTGTGTTATTTGAATAAGCTGCGAACGTACCTGCAATATATGATTTAACTGCGATTATAATTTTTTGTGGTGATAATTGCTGATGCACACGTGGATGCAAATGTGTTGACCAGATATGTTAATGATAAGTAGCTTTGTTACGATTACATGATGATAATACTGTTAAAGGCTCAATAATAGGATTTTTTTTTTTTGTGAACTTGATAGAAATTAGCAAGATCTGCCTCAATTACCTACTCTTTCTCAGGGTGCGGAAACCTGGTTCCAGCACCCACCCATACTACTTTGGGTGAGATCTTGGCCTGCGAAAGCAAGTCATTGCCGAAAGGGCCAATAGTATAGGGGTTTGTTGGCAAACCTTAACTCCGAACCTGGGTCAGGACCCCTGAATCCAACAAATGGTTCCGTTGCCGGGACCGGGAGCATTTTGAGAGAGAGATCGGGTAATGCCACGAGGCCGTTGGATACCTGAGAAATTGGAGCTCGAAGACTGGTTCGAAAGACAGATTCATGAATTTTCTGTAAAAGATAATCACAGCATGAAGCTAATAACTGAGAAGTCGAAGGACAAATACATTTTCATCGAAGTATATGAAATTTTCTTTGTAAATTTTGCGCACGAGCTCCAGGAGTGGCTAGCGAGGCTAGTAGAGTTTAAGACGTGTTGGAAAGACGATCAGGTCACACAGTGCACTTTGGAATTGATTCAGCAGTTGGAGAAGTCTGACAACACAATCACCCGCATGGTAGATCACTCGGTGGATAGTGTGCTAGGAGGATTTGTAACATAATTCACAGTCGATCAATTTGTATCCTACTCTAAGGCGGAGCGAAGGTTCTTCAAAGGATTCTGAGGTAAGTTCTTGCGAACATTTTCATTGCTAATTAAAATATTGCAATTCGAAAAGGGCATTTTGTGTAGCCACACCAAATGAATGACCTCTGATCAGAGTGAGAGTACAACGTGAAGTGGTAAGTACTACCGAACCAACCAAGAAGGGGATAAATCCATTTACAACCCAATAAGAGAGTCAGCTGTGCAGGCAGGAACTAGTCCTTCGGCTACACCACCTTCGAGTCAGCATAAGGGAAAGAACTCCCCCGCACCTTCGCCACCACCAGAAGAAGATATGGCTGCACACATGAAGCTACCTACCTTCAAGGGTGTAGGAGACGAAGATATGGACTGATTTTGGTTCGTAGCGGAATCAGTATGGACTGCACAGAATGTGGCTAGCAATGTTGTAAAGAGGGCGTAGTTATCCCTCACCTTTGAAGGAAGGGCCCTGGATTGGTACATGGGGTACGTAGGCCAACATGTGGATCCATCTATTCAAGAGATTAAGAATGCTTTAAAACAACAGTTTTGGAAACCTAAGTCCTACGCTCAGCTGGTGGTTGATTTGAAAGATTTTAGACAGGGACCCGCTTAGTTGGTATGGGAGGCTGACCAGTGGTTGAAGAAGGTTATCAACGATGGGGAATTTCAGTATGATGATAGACAACACAAGGAATGTTTCATTTCCATGCTATTACCTCAACTGTGTGGACCTATGGGTCAGCAAGAGATTGAGGCGCAAGAAAAAGCCTTGGAGATTGTTATGAAGCTAGAAGTTGCGCTAAGATATGATGCTCAGTTTGGGGTACAGCAGATCCAGGGATAGCTAGAGGAAATCCACCTCGAAATCTAGAATTTGTTAAAAGAGAGAGGAAAATAAGCTAGCCCAGATGTATTGTGCATAAGATGAAAGGTGTCCAGCCATACAAAGGATCAATGCCCCCTGCTAGCGAACTACATGCAGGCTGGAGGGCCTAGCCCATTGCGTCCTAAAGAGGCTGCGGGACCAAGCGATCCAATGTTATGGTGCGCTAACTATAACGTAGCTGGAATACATGATACCAACCACTGCTCTCGTCTTGTTGCTTATGTGTTAGAGTTGAAGCAACAATGGTGTCGATTCTACTCATCTATGGGACATGATGAACATAACTCTCAGACCTATGACTTAATGATAGGTTGAGGTAACCTATAAAGGGTACAGGTAGATCCTTCTTCACCACTATCTCCCTCAGGCAGAGGAGGATCCCTAGCCAGAGGTAGGGGAGGGGGAAGAGGTGGAAATGCAGGTCGGGGAAGAGGGCAATTGATCTGTTATAACTGTGGAGAAAGAGGGCACTTCGCAAGGGACTGTCTAAACGCTGCACTAAAATCTTGTTGATATTGTGGATAATTGGACCATGCAATCGAATATTGTCCAGTATTGATAGAAAAAATACAGGAAAAACAATAGACACCAACGCAGAATGTGAAGAGGGTTAAGGCGGAACCGCGTGATGAGGGGCCAAGTATTAAGGTCATAACGCGTAGCGACATGGATACTGGAGGAGCTGAGGAGAAAGCTACAGCTGAACCCCTTATCCGAAAATCTTCCATTAAATAGGAAAGATTGGACCTACAGAAGGAGAAATAAACCTTCATAGAAGCTCGCAAAGACTTCACCAAGGATGAGGCCTCTACTTCTAAGGATCCAACAAACCTAAGAGCGGATGATGAAGTTAAACCATTCCTACATGCATGTATGAAGCTACTACGCAACCATAAGGCAGTAGAAAATCTTCAAGCACTAATAGAAAGTTACGCAGACACAACGGACCCTCCCACAGAAGTTAAAGATGTTCACAAACTATAAAAGCATAATAAACAAACTAGTCGGGAAATGCGGCTAACAGCGCAGATCGATGATTATGAAATGGATCAGGTCATCCTAGATCTGGGATCTGATGCAAATGTCTTGCCCAAACAAACGTGGCAGAGAATGGGAGAACCTAAGTTGGAATGGTCTACTATACAGCTGTGCATGGATAACCAACGGAAGATCACACCATTGGGGAGACTGTCAAAGATCATGGCAGATATCGCAGGGGTTAAGGTACGTGCAGATTTTGAGGTAATTCAGATTGTGAAAGCTGCGGACCCTTATTTGGCACTCCTGGGATCCGATTGGGCTATAGACATGGGAGGCATTATCAACTTGAATAAAAGGAGCATGGTTTTTGAGAATGAGGGTACGAGAGTGATAATCCCTCTAGACCCAGCGAAAGGAGAGCGGTATACAGAACCTGTGCATGAAGAAGACAACGTGGATCATATCTATAAAATAAATTCCAAAGATGAGGATTGGATTAATCCTATAGCTGATGGTGTGCTTTGCTGGGAGAAAGACAGCGAATTCCTCTCTGACTCCAACGGGGAGATTGAAAATTAGCAGAATCGGCTACATGATGTATCTGTGCTACGATGTCTTAAGATCACGAAGAGCTTCCGGTGTATCTCCTTAGAGGTAAGAGAGCTACCTTACTTTGATGGTTATGGTAGTATCAGGGATTTTATGAGAACATTTGAAGCAGAAGTCCCAAGGGAGCGAAGAATGTGGGCACTTAACCTAGCCATGCATGCAACCCCTGCGCGGTGGTGGGAAACTCATAAGGGGACGTTCTAGGATTGGGAGGAATGTCGCGAGATGATGATCCTAGAATTTGAAATTCCGGTTCACCTACATATGAAGAATTTTCCTGGCCAAAGGGACCCATGCAAGAACGTAGCTGCATGGATGTAGGTGTGGTGCGAAAGAACCAAGGATGAGTGGGTCCATCTGTTCGTTCATGCCTCGGGACCAATCCCCACTACATGGTATCTAGATGCAGAGCTACATCAGCGTACCCGCCACTGGGAAACCATGAAGGAAGATTTTGTGGGGACGTTCAGGTTGATAGGCAGAATTGAGGCATTAGACGAAGCCCTGCAGGATATAGATTCCCTAATATTTGATGAGTCGTGCCCTTGTGTGGAGTACAGAGCACCAGCTTAGGATACGCAGATGCAGGATATTGTTAACTACCGCAATCTATCAATGGAGGAATGTGACGAAGACCTACAAAATATTACTATCCCAGAATCGAAGGGTGAACGTGCAGTTGCTGGACCCCCACTACAGACCATCGATGTGACCAAGCCTCTTAAGCTAAGGGAAGTCAAAATTGGAATAGAAGAACAACCCAAGCTAGCTAAGATTGGGGACTACTGGGACGACGATATCATTGGGAAAGTCGCGGAGCTTCTCACAGAGTACTAGGACCTGTTCCCTACGAAATTCTCAGAACTCAAGGGTATTACAGGGGACCTGGGGGTCATGCGCATCACTTTAAAACCAAATGCGTGCCCTATTAAGCAGCGACCTTACCAATTGAACCCCAAATATAAGCAGAAATTCAGGGAAGAAATTGACAAAATTCTAGCCGCAGGTATCATCGAACTGGTAGAACAGTCTGATTGGGTGAGCCCTATGGTGGTCCAGGAGAAAAAGACTAAAGGAGAAATAAGAATCTGTGTTTACCTACACAAACTAAATGATGCCTACGTACATGATATCTTCCCAACGCCATTCTATGATGAAATTCTTGATAGTGCGGGAGGATAGGGAGCATACTCGTTCATTGACAGGTTTTCGAGCTACCATCAGATCAGGATCGCACCTAAAGATCACAGCAAAACTACGTTCGCCACTAAATGGGAATCCTTCCAGTACACCGTCATGTCGTTTGGGCTCAAGAATGCCCCTACCATCTTTTCGCAGGTAGTGGTTGCAGTATTCAAGGAATTCATCCACAAGTTTTTGGAGGTATATTTTGATGATTGGACATTATTTGGTTTGGTAAAGAAGCATGTCTCGAACCTGTGCATGATGTTGGACGCCTGTAGAAAGCACTAGATTTCCCTAAATATTAAGAAGTGAATATTCTACGTACCTTTTGGGATCTTGTTAGGCCACATTGTCTCTCAGCAGGGATTGATGGTTGACCCCGCTAAGGTAACAGTTATCATCAACCTAGCCATCCCTACAACTGAGAAATAACTGCGCTCCATCCTCAGGCACATGGGCTACTACAGGAAGTTCATCCAAGGGTACGCACTAATCATGACACCCATGGATAAGTTGTTAAAGAAGGACGTTTCATTTTTTTGGGACGCGGAGTGTCAGAAGAGCTTTGAGCTACTCAAGGAAAATATTGTCTCTACACCTATCCTCATATTTTTTGACTGGACAAAGGTTTTCCATGTCCATGTCGATGCTTTAGGGATTGCCCTCGGAGTTGTCCTTACACAGCCTGGGGAAGGAGACATTGACCACCCGGTTGCATTTTCTAGTAGGAAACTCTCTAGCACAGAGCATAACTACTCCACCACTGAGCATGAGGGGTTGGTCATGGTATATTCCCTGCAGAAATACCGAAATTATATGTTGGGAGGGCACTTCAAGATGTTCACGGATCACTCAGCTTTGAAGTACCTAGTGACTAAGCCTGTGTTGGGGGGGAAGATTTGCCGATGGCTATTGATATTCCAAGAATACGATTTTGAGATCATCGTGAAGTCAGGGAAACTAAATGCAGGGCCGGACCACTTGTCCTGAATCGAGAATAGTGAAGAACCGACCAACCTAGAAGAAGGATTTCCCGATGCACAGCTATTTTCTATTAAGGTGGTTGATGCGAACTTCACTGATATCATTCACTTCTTAACTACGGGGATGGCACCTGCAGAATATTCGGTACAACAGAAAAAATATTTGGTAACCTGCGCCGTGGACTTTACCATCATAGCGGGCCACTTGTATAAGCTTGGAGCTGATGAGGTATTACGTAGATAAGTTCTGGAGCATGAAATACAAGCCATCTTAGCAGACGCTCATGACGACGTAGTAAGAGGTCACTACGCATGGAAAGCGACGATGCAAAATATCTTAAGAGCTGGGATATGGTGGCCCACACTGCATAGTGACTCTCATGACTATTGAAAAGCCTGCAACGCATGCCAAATGACAGGAAGACTGTTGCACAGGGTTGAAATTCCCTTGCAACTGCATATGGCCTTGGAAGTGTTTGAAAAATGGGCCATAGACTTCGTAGGACCCATCAAACCACCAGGGAAGAAGAGAGGTGCCCGCTACATCATCACTGCAATGGATTATATAACTAGATGGGCCGAAGCGCAAGCCGTGAAGGATTGTACTGTAGACACCACTCTGCTCTTTATTTTTGAACATATTTTAACTAGGTTTGGTTGTCCGAAAATCTTGAAGAGTGATAGAGGTATGCATTTCGTTAATGAAACAATACAAGCTTTGATTGAAGAATTTCAGATCCATCATGTAAAGATTACCCCATATCACCCGCAGTCAAATTGAACCATGTGTTATCACTATAGTAATTTATTAAGCTGTGGGATTTGAGTTTTTAGTCTAATAATACTAGAGGTAACCACAAACCTACTTCAAATTCTAGGATCTAGCCTTCCTAAAATTCAAAGAGGGCTCTCTCTTTAAGATTTATCTTTTTTTTTTAATGTTTTTAGGCTAGTTATGATAGAACAATTGGTTTTTTTTTAAAGGTTTTGGTGGGAAAAAATCACTTAGAGGTAAATTAGAGAGAAATAAAATTGTCCATTGGGCTATGGAGTCTAAATCTAGCTAGCATCACTAGAATTCAAGGCCAAAAAGGTACAAATGCATTCAGGGCAAGATAGATAACCCTCAGAGATTTGGAAAAGTGTTTTTTGGTGAAATGGTATTATCAAGATAAAGGGAAATGAAGGATCCTTTGATCCAGAAAATGGAAGAAGGAGGTAGAGGTCAAACGGGAGTAGGAGCAATCAAGGATTCCTAACACCAGAAATCGGGAGAAAACATTAAAATGGTAACTAGTTAAAAACAAGGAGCACTAGACTAACCTGTAGTAATATTCCTAGTTACACATTCAGATAGAAAAAACATATAATGAATTGCATGAAACTCAGAAAAGAAAACAATGACAAGAAGAAAGTACTTCACTCATCAACTTATCACAGGGATCCTGAATTATGATTCCAGTTTAGCTTTGTCCATTCTGCTACTTCGAAATCAACACATAATAGCCTCCAATGTTCAGCAAAAAAAAATCTATAGTAAAGTCTAGCAATTTTATTCCACACTGAATACTTCTAATGTAGAAGTATTTATACAAAATTTAGTTACAAATATATTAGGAGACATCTAGGAATATCTTTAGGAAAGAGAAAATATCTTTACAAAATAAGAGGGACAACTGCTTAACAAATCAACAAGCTGTCCTCTTAACCAAAATAAATAGAACTACTTTATCTAACAAGGAGCTTTTGAGTGATTAGCTGTCCTGATTTGCTGGCTGCTAGAAAATATATTCATTTGAGTTGCCTTAGCTGATACTCTTTCATCTGATACTCTTTAACACTGCTCTTTAACGTTGATACACTTTTGACTGATATTTCCATTGTTTACTGCTATAAAAATATATCTTTTTGCAGTAAAAAATCAGCCGACTGTCCTTTACTTCACTGTTTCTTTTTTACTGTTTTTCAAGGTAATTTTCTTCACTGTTTTACTTCTTATTTTTACATTAAATCTGTAAATGTTTTCCACTATTCTTCACTGGGAATTTTGACATTCTTTAGCTTTCTAAAATTCTCATCTGCCTCCATGTATTTAGCAAAAGTGGGCTTGAACAAAAAGAGATGTTTAATCTCATGTTGTAGAAAAAGCTTCAAAATGCTGAAGAAGGAATTTTCCTGTGGGAGTGCCTTATGGTAATGGTTTACTGACTTGCTCCTTGGAAAATTCATTGATCTTCTTATCATAATCCTTCTGGGGCATCGGTTTTTCATTAAATACATGGATGTATGGCAAGCCCCTCTGTCTTAAGTTTGTGTATTTTACCATAAAATTTGTTATGGAAATGTTCATTGATTCACATTTCTCTTCCAGGTAGTTCATCAAATTTTTCTTTGTTACCACTTTTTTAATATGTAAAATGGTTTCTGTTCTATCCAATACCTGTAATTCTTCCAATTCTGCTATGTTCTTGCTGTTCAAGAATGTGATGAGTTTTAAAGCCTACGATGGCTTATCAGTTAACTCATCCTTGGTTCTTTGAATCTCTGCCTGAGCTGCTAACAATAAGTCTCTCTGCTCATATATAACCTGAATTGAAGGCCATTGAGAGTGAATGGCTTCAATTATGTTTGTCCATAAATGATTCTTTACAAATGAAATTTTCTCATTGAATGTTAGTTATTTTTGTAAGCCTTTGAGATGTTCCCCAAGTCTAATTGCCTTCTGTTCATGGTTTTTAGCATTTATTTGAGCTAACTTATTTGTGGCTTCAATATTATCAATCATCTTCGGCTATTGATTTCATTAGTTTTCGAGGACATTTCCTCCATAGCCTTAACAATTTGACCTGCTTCATCTGTTGGTTGAACTTGTGCTGATGAAGAATCTATGTTTGAAGTAGTAGTTGAACTCACTGGCACTACAGTTGTCAGTGGTTACTTTGGTGCTGGTTTTTCTCCTAATGTGGAAGCCACTGCTGTGGTAATCACTGGTATAACTGAAGGAATGATAGGAGTGTCAGTTTCTTTCATAGTTTCCTTCTCTTGTACAAGCTGGTACATTTGGGATTCCATTTCTTTGATCTGAGCAGTTAATTTGGATGAGCTTCATCATCTCTTCTTTTTAACTTTGCTCTTAAAGGATTTCTTTGGTCTGTGGATGCTCACTTTGAGGAAGCTTAAGTTGTTTCCTCAAAGCTACAATATCAGCATTCTTTTTCTTAATCAACAATTCTTTTGCTTGAGCATTTGAAGGATAATATCCCACTTGTAAAACTAAATCTTCTAAGGCTTTAATCCTTAGGTCCTTTGCATACAAAGATCCTTTGTCTAGCTTCATTTGATCTTGCATATTAAGAATAGTATTCTGCAACTTGGTAGCACTCATTGCCTTTGTCACCACAATTGAATACAACATTTCAGAGATATGTCTATGAAATTCAATTTGGTCTAGCTCATGAACATTTTCATTGTCTACTTCAAACTCCACCTTTTTATAATCTACCACTGTCTTTGGTGCTGAAGTAGTTGGTTGCAAAAATGACATAATCATTTTGTTTGTAGAATAATCAAAGGTTGTCAGTAGCCTATTTTGATTCCCAATTTTTTGCTTGAGGAATTGAGAATATATCTCTGATTTAATTTCCTCATTTTTCTGCTTTATCTTCCTATATTTCTCTTTGATATCTAAATCCTTTTCCTCAGCTATTTGTGAGGAAGAGGCCTCCATATTTTGTTTCTCAATCATTTGAGTATCATCTTTACCTGTTGTTTTCTCTTTTTCAATCTCTGCAAGAGTTTCATTGATTATCACTGTAGCTTCATCATTATTTACCTCTGGCTTATTTGTATCATCAACATCAATTACCTTTTCTTTCCCAATTGAATTGAATTTAAGCCTTTTATTATAAATCAGTTTGAATTTTGTTTCTGTAGTTTTTTCTGTTGTGTATGCTCCTTCTTCTATGTTTCTTTTGGCTGAAGTCTCTGGCTGCTTTACAACTTCGAGGGCTTGTGTTGTAACCATTTTTCATGATGTCTCTATATTAGTAACTTTATCTATCAGTATATTCTCTACCCATTCTTCTTGATTGGAAAAATTCTCAATCTCTGGCTTGGGCTCATGTATGAAGGGTGTTAGTTTACATTTTACCCTTAAATTGCTCAGGATCCCTTGAGGATCATAGTTCCATGGAATTTTTTTTTGAAATTTGAACTCTACTAGTCTCTTTGAGATTTCTTTTTCCGCTTCTCTGTTATTTATGATGAAAGGACCCACCAGATTCTTAAGCTTGAATTGAGTATTTTTCCTTGTAGTTAAGAAGTTGATAGAGTCAGAATTTAGAATCTTTCTTAAATACTCCAATGCAAAAATTCTCATGTTCATGTATTTTGGCAACTTATAAAGTAACAAGTTGGATCCAAAAATTCTTATCTCTGTATGCTTTTCATAAAGAAACCAGTCTCCCATTTTATTTTGTTCTAATAGTTGCAAGATCCTTTTCATTTCTTCATTGACCCTAGGCTGCTCTACTTTGTACAAAATGCTCATGGCTGGATGCAGAAAGAGGTTTGAAAATCTGTGTAGGTGAACTCACTACCCTCTTTTATGAGCAAGGAAGTCCAGAAGACAATGGACAGAGGCTTACTTTCCAAGTCCATCTTTTGCAATGCAATTGGAAAATTATCAGCTTGGAAGAATACAAACAAGTGAAACAAGTAGGAAGAGTATCTGAAAACCCCTTCAGTGGGTAGTTTGATAAGCTGATGATGAATACTGTATGCTATGAATCTGGCATAATAAAAAATGATTGCTGGAGGTTGGCCTGGAGATAAGGTTGATAGAAAGAAAATAATGGATTCATCAGTGAATCCATCTGTAAAGTATCCCAGTATAAAAGATAACATTGAAATAATATGCCTAGACCCTTCAAGAAATTTTGTAGTGGAATAAGGAGGGTTTAACTTAGGAATGTCAAAATGGGAAGGAAAAAAGTTTTGAAAGATCCTAAACTTCCTTGGGAAATACAGGCCTAAGTACAACTGGGTCAAAGCTTCTATAGATAGGGGGACTGATTGAGGATCAGACTGTAATTGCAGCATTTGATTTATTGATTCTGTTGTAATAGTAAAAATGATTTCTATGTCTGCATTAACAATGGCCCTTTGGTCTGGCTCATAATGTTTTTGACATAATCTAACAAGGTCTTGTCCAGGATGGGTCAGTGGAACTACATATTTGGGCAAATGAGTCTCCTAAATAGGCATTTCATCTTTGTCCAAGTATTTATCATAGTACCAATTATGTATTTCTAAGAGGTTGAATTCTACAACAGGATCAACAATCTTGTAGTCCATATCAGTCAATGGAAGAGTTTCTTTAGCAGCTACAGGTGGTTGGAGGGGATTTACTGATACAATGGATTTAGCAGTGAGGCTTGGAGTAGATTTAATAGCTTTAGGTGTTACAGATTTAGGAGGTTTGGATCCTCCAGGCTTGGTTGGTTTAGAACCTTCAGGTTTAGCTGTGATCTGCTTTTTGGTGATTTTGGAATAACTACTGCAAGCTTAAATTGTTTGCAAGAGTTTCTTTTCTTTGTCAGAGGGTATAAACTGGGATAAGATAGAAAACGAGGGTTTCCTGAATAGATTTGACTGAAAAGGGGATTTTTAGGGTATATTCAACAAATTCAACCCTGTAGTCTTTGAGTTTGGTCTTCACGCTTCAAAAATTGGAAATTTGGCTTTAGAAAGGCTCATAACAGGGTTTTCTGGAAAGAATTGGCCAAGGTTTGGCCTATTTTGGGCGTTTTTGGGAAATTTCGTTGGTGAGTTATTCTAATTGAAAACCTGGTTCTATTACAGAAGGTTTTGAATGGAATTTGCAGGCTTTAAATTGGTCGAAAAATACCTTAAACGTAGGTATTTGGCTTCTTGAATGGTTCTGAGGAAATCATGGTTGAATTTGAAGTCTAGTCTGGATTAATGGATCAGGAAACCGCTCCTGGTCAATCTTTAATGGTCGAATTCGTAAATTTTGGGTATAAGCTGACAAATTGGGGCAAAAAGTTCTTACACAGTCTATCAGAGCTTTTACAGTTTGAATGCGCAAATAAACATCAAATTTTTATATCAAATGTTTTAACCTTTGATATGAATCACCATCTAATGCATTAAATGCAGGTCTTATCAAATGGCGGGAGCAGTTTTATTTTAAAATGCGAAACCTGATGATGGTTTTCGCGTTGAGCTTAGGCGGTAAGTTGTTTTTATTGAAACAAACATGATCCTATGAGAGGATGCCACGTCACAGGAGGCGGAATTGACAAAAGAACCCATTTTGCGTTCGTTTGGGCTTCAGGCGAACGATTAGTTTGTGAGCACAATATCGTTTAAGAGTTGTCGGATTTGGGGTATGAGAGCGAACGGTTGGGATCTATTTTGGAAGGTGCGACAAAGCAAAGGTGGGGCCGGGATTTACATGGGTGTTGGCGGTTAAAACATGGTTTAAAAACCTTTATGGATGTGAACTTTATCAAAGGTTTTATATATTCAAAGTCAGGATTTATATATATGGTTAAAAAGGGTTAAATGAAGGTATTTATATATATAAAAGATTTTTCTATATAAGGGTGGAGGCGCATGAGGCGGGGTTGTATTTTAACTACAGTTTAACCTATGTTAAAGGTTGGGGCTTTACATAGCGGGGATGGAATACAAAGGGAAAGTTTAATTTCAAATGAAAATAAACCTTAGTATTAATCGCTATATTACCTTGGGTTAAAAGATGATGTGAGGAAAATGTTGGTAAGTGTGTTTTTCAAAGGCACTTAGGATAAAAATGTGATGGGCGGGGCAATATCTTTGCGTTTTCCAAATACATAGGATATGCGTGGAAAGCCATATTTTAATTATTTTTTTGTTATATAGTTTTTAGACTTGTTGAGGGGTCTAATAACCATAGGGGGTGGGGTATTTAATTAAGGTTAGTTTTAGACCAAAGGGAGTATTATTTGGGTTTTTAATTTATCATGTGGATAATAACTTTGGTCTAAAAACTTTATAATAGTGGGTTTTAGGGGGTATTTTAGATCAAGGGAATTATATAGATAGGATAAGGTATTTTTAGGGAATTAATAGCATAAGTTAAAAGTTAATATGACAAGGGGAGATGGAATACACAAAAATACACTAAATGACCAAGTAGAGTGAATAAATAAAAGCAAAGCTTATTATTTCATCATTTCATCAATTTACTTAGGATAGAGTGTTTTTTGAGGGTTTTTTGTATTCTTTATGAAGGAAGGAAGTTAATTAAATGGGATTTTAGGTTTCATTAAGTAAGAGGGCTTCTTTACCTATGAAGATGAATTAAATGTATGAATGAGGGATAAATGTAAATGGGATTTTATCATAAGAATTCAACATTTTCCACTATCCAGTCTTCGAGCCTTGGGTCTGGTCCCAACAGAAGTAAGAGAAATGCTCTGAGCCTCTTTGAATGGAAGTATAGAATACTGAATACCTACAGGGGAAGGGAAATTAGTGATTTTTGCCCGGTGATGAATATTACATGCTTTTTCCCACTTCTTTCTACCTACCCAACATTACTCTAACATTTTTTCTTCCTTTTAGCAAGTGCATTTAAGCTTGCTACCTTGAAACATTTTATTCTTTTGAAAGCATAAAATTATCTAATTCTACCTTATTTCATCTGAGGGCTCAGATTAAACTGATGAGATCCTCATTATTCTCTACCTATCTACTGATTTGTCAGGATTAAACTGTCTGACAACTTTATTCACTATCTAAAACATGGAAATTGAAAACACGACAAGTCAAGTTTAAACAGTTTAACTCATAATGGATTATGGCATTTATTGACACTCTGCCATAATCATTTGCAAAAAGTAAAAATTAGTGGCATTTGGACTTGCACACTTTCATGTTTTATTTTCATCTTTTTCTTTTGGGGTTTATATTTTTAAGTCCTTTGATCTTTCTGTTAGGAATTTTTACCCTCTTTTTTGATTTTTTTGATTTTTTTGTTTTTTCAAAATATGGGAAAACAATTTTCAGAAAGTAAGGTATGTACATTTTTTACAAGACTATCAAAATTCAATTCAAAATTATGAATCCTATATTTATAGGACCCTAACAACGGCTTCACATGGGGATGGCATTTCCTAGTGAAATGTCAAGAACTCTAAGACTAGTAGCCTTCACTTTTGACCATGATGATCCAGTAATTGTCTTTTGTTTTCTGCAAAAAATCATATTTATGACATTTTACTCATCAAAGCTTAGGGCCTTCTCTCCGGGCTTCGACTTTGGAAAGAAAATATCCAATCCAATATAAAAACTTCAATGGATATTTACAATGATGTAAAAAGTAACTGGGACTAACTATTAGTTAACTCAGAAGAATAGTAATGTTTGAGAATTCTACCATTAGCTGGTCCTTCTTGAATATCTGTTCCATCCAAATCTTTGATGAAGAAAGAATTTTTACCCCTATATCCATAAATTACATAAGGTCCTTTCAATAGAAAGTCAAACTTCCCATGCTTACCTTTTTCCTCTCTCCTAGAATCCCACTTTAACACTTGATCTTTGATGTAAAAGTCATCTTATTTACTTCTTTTATCAAAACATTTCTTGATTTTATCATGAATGACTTGGGATTTCTCATAGACTTCTTCCCTTGTTTGTTGTAGATGAATAGTTTGATTTATCCTCCTTTGTATATCATTGATTTATACTTGTGATTCTTGAATGATCTTCATTACTGGAACACCTAAGAATGATGGGAAAATTGCATCCATCCCATAAAAAATTTGATAAGGGGAAGTGCCAATTGACTTTTTGGTAGTAAGTCTATCTGCCCATAAGGCATAGACTAACTTTTTATTCGAAGTCTTTTTGTTATCTGCAAGTAATTTTTTAATAATATTTACAAGGCTTTTGTTTGAAGATTCAGCTAGGCCATTACCCTGAGGGTAATAAGCAGTAGAGTGGCCTAGGGTAATATGGTACTTGTGACAGAAGGCAATCATTTTCTTAGATTTAACTGCTTCGCATTATCAGTAATTATTTTCTGAGGGCATCCAAATCTAGATAAAAGGTTGTTTTCTATGAAAGAGATAATGACTGTGTCAGTGGCTTGTCTGGTAGGAATGGCTTCAATCCATTTAGTAAAGTAATATGTGGCAGTCAAAATCCACTTATGTTGGCCAGAGGATGCAGGGTGAATTTCTCCAATGAAGTCTAAACCCCATTATTGAAATGGCATCTCAGTTGAAATTGGTTTTAAGGGTAAAGGTAACAATTTATTTTTTCCTTAAAAAAATTGACATTTATGACATGAAGTAACAAATTTCTTAACATCAAAAAATAAGGTAGGCCAGTAAAAAGCAGCTTTAAGGATCTTATTTGCAGTACTTTTCCAGTATAAATGCCCTCCACAGTCACCTACATGAAATTCTTCAAGTATTTTGTCAACTTCTTCTTTCAGTAAACAATTTAGTAATATCCCACTATGTTCTTTCCAAAAAAGCACCTTATCTAAAATACAAAATCTCATTGCTTTAAGTTTAAGGAATCTGGCTTTTGTCCTTGATAATCCAGGAGGAGCTTGTAAGTTTGTAAGTACAAAGATAATATCTGAGTACCAAGGTGAATCTAGAAAGGCTTCACTGATCATTGGAGTCGCCATCTCTTCCTGGTCATCAATCTGAGCAATAAATTTATGTCTAATGCATTGCAATTAGATTCAGCCATCAATCTGGCTAATCCTTGTCCTTTAATGAGTTTTGTTGGTTTTATCTCTATTTCATATTCAAGGATAATGGCAATCCACTTACCTCTTCTTTCATCAGGGCCATCCTGAGTAAGAATGTCTTTAACTACAGAATTAGGGACATATGCAATTATGTGGGAGTAGAGAATGTAAACTCTGAAATATTTTATGGCCTTAACCAAGGCTAAGGCTTGTTTCTCCATTATGTTATATTTCATAGGTGCATCTCTAAGGGTCTTACTAAAAAAAGATATAGGTTGTTCAAAACCTTGATCATTCTTCTGCAGTAAAACTGCAGCAATGGTATGCTCTGATGCAAAAGAAAAAATTATAAAGTCTTTTTTGAAATCTGGATTGATTAAGACTAGTGTTTTAGTTAAAGCTTGTTTTATGGATTCAAATGATTGTTTGGATTCAACAATTCATTTTAGAATTGAGTCTTTTTTGAGCATGTTATTCAGTTCTCTAATGATTTCAGCTAAGTTTGAAATAAATCTTCTCAAAAAGTTAATTTTTCCTAAGAAAGCTTGAAACTCTTTGATATTTCTAGGTGGATGAATGTATAGAATTGCTTCTATCCTAGCAGGATCTATCTTAATACCTTCTTTTTAAATTATGTGTCCTAGTAAATTACCCTCCTCTAGTCCAAAAAGACTTTTCTTGGGGTTCAAAGAGATACCAAATTTTCTACATTTAATAAAAACTTGTCTCAGATGATCCAAGTGTTGATTATCTGACTTAGAAAAAACAGTAATATCATCTAAATAAATAACCAAGAAGTCATGTATTTCCTTTGCAAAGGCTATTTCCATAGCCCTCTGAAAGGTTGCACCTTCATTCATCAGACCAAAGGGCATTTTCACATACATGAAAGTGCCCCAAGGAGTGGTAAAAAATGTTTTAGCCTGATCTTCCTTTTGGACAAGAATCTGGTTGTATCCTGAAAAACCATATAACAAAGAAATCCTTGAGGAACCAACTACACTTTGTAATATGTGATCCATCTTGGGTAATGGGTAATTTTCCTTTAAAGATACTTTATTGAGATTCCTAAAATCGACACATAATCTAATTTCACCTGTTTTCTTTCTGGTAGGTACTAAGTTTGAAACCCAATCAGAATATCTGATTGGTGCAATGATCTGAGCATCATACATATGTTTTACTTCCTTTTCTATCAAAGGTAATAGAACATGATTAATTCTCCTCAATTTTTGTTTGAATGGTTTTTGATCATCTTTTATAGGAATCTTGTGTTGGATTATGTTTGTGTCATAAGCTTTAAGATCTTCATAACTCCAAGCAAACACATCCTGGTATTCCTTTAAAAGATCAATGTATTTTTCCTTTTCTTGTGGAGGTAAAGATTTAGACAGTTTAATCATTTTTGGTTTTAATTCTGTCTCAATGTTACATTCTTCAATGTCAGACCTAACTGGTTCCATTTTTGGCTTTTTAGGCACATCATTGGAATCAAAAAGGTCTTCCAAAGGAGTTAGACCTTTAGGCAAAAAATTATCTTTTAGATCTAACATGTCAATTTCTTCTTCAATGATTTTCTCTATATCTACCTTCTCTAAGTTATCTATGTTAGATTTAATAAATACAGTGGGTTTGTTAAATTTATGTACATCTATGTTATCTATTTCACAATCAAAATCTGAATTTATATTGCAGTCATTATCTATTTTACAATTTTGAAATTCTTCCTCATTATTTAAGAAATGGTAAATTTGTTCATCCTGAGAGAAAATCTGCTAGTACTTGAGGTTATCTGGGATAATTGGTCTATGTTTAACCTCAACAGTATACCTATGAGTTGGTTGGAATGGTAAGTTACAAGTACTAGAAAATGTTGCCAGACAATGTGCTTGAATGTTTTGTTTTTTGCGTATAGAAGCAAACATGCATTCCAATAAATCATCAGTTAAATCAATTGTTGTATCTCTGTATCTGGCTAGTCTAGGATTATAAACATAATAATCTCCATTTATTTTCTTAATGATTAATTATGAATCTCCCATGATTAGTATTCTTTTTCCTCCTAAGTTTCTGATGATCTGGAGGCCTAGAATGAGTGCCTCATACTCTGCCATGTTACTTGTACATTTGAAGTTGAGTCTAAAGGCATGTCCTTCTGAATGATTAGTTTCCATATTTTTAATCCATACTCCTACTCCTGCTCCTGATTTTTTTACAGAGCCATCAAAGTCTAAGTGCCAACGAAACTCATGAAATATGTTGTCATTCTTTGGTTTTGGATTTTTATCAATCAGTTCAGTTTGGATTTCATTGTTATCAGAGTTACATAAAATAAAAGAGTCAAGGTCGGTTGGTGTAGAATAAATGGGGTAATTTATGGATCTTTCAGCACTACTGACCATGAAGTTCATTAATGTTTCCCTATATAGCTTTTTGGGTTGACCAAACACTGATATAGTAGCATAGCTCATGTCTAATTGTAGAGATCCCTGCAACTTTGCTCCCCATGAGAGAGAAAGAAGCATGCCATACTTTGGTGGGATGTCAGCTACTACAATGTCCATTACCATACTCTTACCAGGGTACTGAACTAAAGTAACACATAAGTCTTTCATTAATCCTAAGCACTTAACTTTATTAGAGTCAAATGAAAACAAATCTTTATAAGGCCTGTTTATTTCTAGATTAAGAGTTTCCATGATAGCTTTGGGCATTAAGTTATGGGAAGCTCCTGAATCTAACATAGTGTTCTGTAAAATCTGATCATGAATGGTAAGATTGATATAGAAAGGAGAGACTGATCCATTTGAATGCTTTCCATTCACATCAGGGCCAAAAATCAACTCTGGTTGATCATCATTCAAATTAATGGCATCTTCACCATCATTCATATTCAAAGTTTCAGTTATAGTTGATTTGTATAAGTCATTTTTAACCAATTCTGTTAAAGGAATAGGTATTTTTAACTTAGAAATTTCAGATTGAATATTGAATGAGGGTTGAGATTTACTAATTTGAACTAATTCATCTTTAGTAACTGTAAAATGAGTTGGTTTTTCTTGATTTTCAATAGTTACATTTGTATTTTCAGTTGTCTTAACATTCTTTGTCTGAGTTTCTTGAGTTTTGTTGCTTTTAATTTTCTTTTCAAGGACTGTTTGTGTGGCAGCAAAAGTTTTATCAGACTTAGAATTAACATTAGGTGTTCTGGGATTATCTATGCTAGGATTTGCTGATTTAGAATCAGCAGAAATATTTTTAGGATTATAATTTGTTGTTTTTACTGAATTAGAAGCTTTAGCAGTATTAGCTTTATGTGCATCTTTGGAAGATTGAGCTACTTTATAAGTAATGTCAACAATTTTGGGACTTGTTGATTTTTTAGGACTAGAAGGATTGGAATTTTGCTTATTTTCCCTTAGGAGAATTTGCAAAACTTTTGTTTTTGGGGCTTCTACATTTTTCTTATTTTGATTTTGGGAATTGTTTTTAGTAGAAGACTCATTATTTTTCTTGTTTCTAAGGTTATACTGACTGTGAATTTCATTTATAGCAAAGTCATAACCTTGTTTGTATTCAAAGGATTCACTGGAGTTTAATTTGAGTTGTTGAAGCTCAAATAGTTCCAGATCTTCCTGAGTGAGGAAATGGTGTTGTTCTCATATATTCCTATTAGATGATTGATGTCATCCTCATTTTCATCATTATTTTGAGAACTTTCAGCGTAGTTCTCCTAAAATGGGGGCCTAATGTTTTGGTTTGGAGCCGCTTCTTTAGCTTTTCCAAAATTAGTGTTTTTTCTGAAATTAGGATTTCTAATCTGAGGTTGATTATCCCATTGAGGTTTTCTATCTATATTATCTAATCTTTCTACCACCCTTTCTAAAGTTTTAGCAAATAAATCCAATTTAACATCTGAGTTTGAACTTTCTTCTTTAATTGTAACTCTTATTTCGTTTCTAAGTCTGGCCTTCCTAGCTAAAATATTGATTCCTACACTGACAACATCTAATTGCATCTGTTCTAAGGTTTGGGCATCTCTTTTTCTCAATTGATAGGCCATATCTGTATCAAATCCATCAGGGAATTTCAGCAGAACAGATTAAGGAGTAGGTTTAAGAGTTGCAGGAATAGAATTATAGACACTGTTATACCTAGTGCAATAGTCTTGAACAGACTCAGTAGAATATATTTTCAAAGCATCAAACTCAAACAAAATTTGAAGGGGGTTCTTTTTCCTTTCTCATTTATTTAAAAATATTCTATGAAATGCAGCTAAATCAGCTATACTACCAACAATTAAATTTTTGAACCATTTTTTAACTTTTCCTGTCAAACTTTGGGCAAATAACCTCATGTGACTCATCAATTTCATAAATTTCACAGAAATCTGTCATTTTAGTTACATGTTGTTGAGCAATATATTGTGAAATGCCATCGAACAGTGGTACATTTTTTTGGTAATCTTGAGGCATATCATGGAGGTTTTGGGGTAAGACAAGGGGAGCATACCTAGCAGCCATGGCTTGAAGCTTTGTTGAGCTGGGAGGTATAACAGTAATGATAGGGGCAGTGTTGGATATGGTAGCTGATGAACTAACAACTGTAGTTGAAGAGCTGGGAGATGAGGCTGGTATATAAATGGAATTGTTGGGAAATAAAGATGTGGTGCTTATAAAATCTGAATGGAAAGTAGTGGATGCAGTGGATTGAGTGGATGAAGGAAATAATATCCTACGCTGCAAAGGCAACTTAGGAATGAAATGGTCTGTAGATGAACTTGCAGAAGTATCTATAAATGAAGTGACAGCATATAAAGATGAATCTGTTGTTGGTATTATTGTTGTATGCAATTGAGAAACTGGAGGTTTTATGTAAGACAACAAATGAGCTAATTCAATAGCTTCATTAATATTTTTAATCAATGAAACACTAATCTTTTCAACTGTGTTTTGATATTCAGATTTATTTGACTTTGTTCCTACTGAAATATTTTTCTGTTTTGCATTCAACAATGAAAGGAAAACAAGATCTATAACAGTATTTTTCAAATCAGTTTCAAATTTAGTCTTAAACAATGAATATTCAAACTTCAGATCAAAATCAATATCATTTAAACTCACTAACTCTTTGGGTAAAGAATTGGATTTTCTTAATGGTACTTCAGTTTCTAAATTGATAGTTTGTTTTTTCTTTTTACCAATTTGATCTGGGTTGTCTACTATAACTGAGGTTTAGGATCCGGGTTAGACCTGGTATAGTAGGTTTTCCTAGAAGCCAGAATGACTGTTTTGAATACCCACAACCTATAAAAATAATCTTAAAGTAAAAAGATAAATGAAATATCTTCCTTTAAGACTAAATTTAAGACTGGATATTGGTTAGTTCCCCAGTATGGTCACCAGTATGTTATCACTCTAGTAATTTCTTAAGTTGTGGGATTTGAGTTTTTAGTCTAAGAATACTAGAGGTAACTACAAACCTACTTAAAATTCTAGGATCTAGCCTTCCTAAAATTCAAAGAGGGCTCTCTCTTTAAGATTTATCTTTGTTTTTTTATTTATGTTTTTAGGCTAGTTATGATAGAACAATTGGTTATGTTTTTAAATGTTTTGGTGGGAAAAAATCACTTAGAGGTAAACTAGAGAGAAATAAACTTGTCCATTGGGCTATGAAGTCTAAATCTAGCTAGCAGCACTAGAATTCAAGGCCAAAAAGGTATAAATGTATTCAGGGCAAGATAGATAACCCTCAGAGATTTGGAAAAGTGTTTTTTGGTGAAATGGTATTATCGGGATAAAGGGTAATGAAGGATCCTTTGATCCAGAAAATGGAAGAAGGAGGCAGGGGTCAAACGAGAGTAGGAGCAATCAAGGATTCCTAACATCGGAAATCGACAGAAAACATTAAAATGGTAACTAGTTAAAAACATGGAGCACTAGACTAACCTGTAGTAATATTCCTAGTTACACATTCAGATAGAACAAACATATAATGAATTGCATGAAACTCAGAAAAGAAAACAATGACAAGAAGAAAGTACTTCACTCATCAACTTATCACAGGGATCCTGAATTATGATGCCATTTTAGTTTTGTCCAGTCTGCTACTTCGAAATCAACACATAATAGCCTCCAATGTTCAGCAAAAAAAAATCTATAGTAAAGTCTAGCAATTTTATTCCACATTAAATATTTCTAATGTAGAAGTATTTATACAAAATGTAGTTACAAATATATTAGGAGACATCTAGGAATATCTTTAGGAAAGAGAAAATATCTTTACAAAATAAGAGGGACAACTGCTTAACAAATCAGAAAGTTATCCTCTTATCCAAAATAAATAGAACTACTTTATCTAACAAGGAGCTTTTGAGTGATTAGTTGTCCTGATTTGTTGGTTGCTAGAAAATATCTTCATTTGAGTTGCCTTAGCTGAAACTCTTTAACACTGCTCTTTAATGCTGATACACTTTTGACTGATATTTCCATTGTTTACTACTGTAAAAATATATCTTTTTGCAGTAAAAAATCAGCAGACTGTCCTTTACTTCACTGTTTCTTTTTTACTATTTTTCAAGGTAATTTTCTTCACTGTTTTACCTCTCATTTTTACATTAAATCTGTAAATGTTTGCCACTGTTCTTCACTGGGAATTTTGACATTCTTTATATTTCTAAAATTCTCATCTGCCTCCCTGTATTTAGCAAAAGTGGGCTTGAACAAAAAGAGATGTTTAATCTCATGTTGTAGAAAGAAAAAATATTCAAAATGCTAAAGAAGGACTTTTCCTGTGGGAGTGCCTTGTGGTAATGGATTACTGACTTGCTCCTTGGAAAATTCCCTGATATTCTTATCATAATCCTTTTGGGGCCTCAATTTTTCATTAAATACATGGATGTCTGGCAAGCCCCTCTATCTTAAGTTTGTGTATTTTACCATAAACTTTGTTATGGCAATGTTCATTGACTCACATTTATCTTCCAGATAGTTCATCAAATTTTTCTTTGTTACCACTTTTTGAATCTGTAAAATGGTTTTTGTTCTATCCAATACTTGTAATTCTTCCAATTCTTCTGTGTTCTTGCTGTTCAGGAATGTGATGAGTTTTAAAACCTGAGCTGGCTTATCAATTAACTCATCCTTGGTTCTTTGAATCTATGCCGAGCTGCTAACAATAAGTCTCTCTACTCATATATAACCTGAATTGAAGGCCATTGAGAGTGAATGGCTTCAATTATGTTTGTCCATAGATGATTCTTTACAAATGAAATTTTCTCAGTGAATGTTAGTTCTTTTTGTAATCCCTTGATTTGTTCCCCAAGTCTAATCTCCTTTTGTTCATGGGTTTTAGAATTTATTTGAGCTAACTTATTTGTGGCTTCAAGATTATCAATCATATTCTTTAGGCTATTGATTTCATTAGTTTTCAAGGACATTTCCTCCACAACCTTAACAATTTGACCTGCTTCATCTATTGGTTGAACCTGTGTTGTAGAAGAATCTGTGTTTGAAGTAGTAGTTGAACTCACTGGCACTGCAGTTGCGAGTGGTTCCTTTGGTGCTAGTTTTTCTCCTAATGTGGAAGCCACTGCTGTGGTAATCACTGGTATAACTGAAGGAATGATAGGAGTGTCAGTTTTTTTCACGTTTTCTTTCTCTTGGACAAGCTGGTCCATTTGGGATTCCATTTATTTGATCTGAGCAATTAATTTGAGGATAAGCTTCATCATATCTTCTTTTTCACTTTGATCTTGAAGGATTTCTCTTTGAGGAAGCTTAAGTTGTTTCCTCAAAGATGAAATATCATCATTCTTTTTCTTAATCAAAATTCTGCTGCTTGAACATTTGAAGGATCATATCCCACCTATAAAACTAAATCTTCTAAGGCTTTAATCTTTAGGTCCTTTGCATACAAATATCCTTTGTCTAGCTTCATTTGATCCTGCATATCAAGAATATTATTCTGCAACTTGGTAGCACTCATTGCCTTTGTCACCACAGTTGAATATAACATTTCAGAGCTATGTCTATGAAATTCAATTTGGTCTAGCTCATGAACATTTTCAGTGTCTACTTCAAACTCCGCCTTTTTATCTGCCACTGTCTTTGGTGCTGAAGTAGTTGGTTGCAAAAATGACATAATCATTTTGTTTGTAGAATAATCAAAGACTGTCAGTAGCCTATTTTGATTCCCAGGTTTTTGCTTGAGGAATTGAGAATATATCTCTGATTTAATTTCCTTATTTTTCTACTTTATCTGCTTATATTTCTCTTTGATATCTAAATCCTTTTCCTCAGCTGTTTGTGAGGAAGAGGCCTCCATATTTTGTTTCTAAATCATTTGAGTATCATCTTTACTTGTTGTTTGTCCTTTTTCAATCTCTGCAAGAGTTTCATTGATTATCACTATAGCTTCATCATTATTTACCTCTGGCTCATTTGTATCCTCAACATCAATTACCTTTTATTTCTAAATTGAACTGAATTTAAGCCTTTTATTATAAATCAGTTTGAATTTTGTTTCTATAGTTGTTTCTGCTGTGTATGCTGCTTCTTCTCTGTTTCTTTTGGCTGAAGTCTCTGGCTGCTTTACAACTTCGAGGGCTTGTGTTGTAACCATTTTTCCTGTTGTCTTTGTATTAGTAATTGTATCTATCAGTGTATTCTCTAACCATTCTTCTTGATTGTAAAACTTCTCAATCTCTAGCTTGGGCTCATGTATGAAGAAAAATAGCTACATTTACCCTTTCATTGTTCGAAAAATTGCACTGAATGAAAATTCAATAACTTTCAAATGAGGACATCAAAAAATTCAAAAAAATCATACTGCACTTCCTCTCCCTGTCTACTTCAAAAGGGTACTCTCATTTTTCTTATTGACGATCACATTGAAAAGAAAATCAAAGGATCATAAAATGTACTGAAACATCACTGTTTTTTTGTCTTCGTCCATTTCAAAAAATAATAAAAAATAGTGATTTAATCCGAAAATTACCAAAAAATAGTCTGTGCACTAGTGCAATATATGCAGATTATGATGCTATGGTTTTTTCCAAAAAATGAATAACCTTCCCTAAAAAAAGTAAAGGATGATAAAGTGACTATTTATGTTTGCCTGAAAATTTCAAGTATATGCAGTTAGTAAACAAGAAATTTACCCCTCTATATGTCAATATTTTTTATTTTTTTTAAATATGGGTATGGAGGTAAGATAATTCTCTACAATTCTTGTTTTTATGTCAAATCATAATTTGCAATAAAAATATGAGTGTAGTGGAGTTGAAGTTGAAAAACATAGAAAATTACAATTTGATCAGCAAAAAGGCAAAGGTGTTTCCTAACTTTACATTTCTCTTTACCCTTACTGTCATTTCTATCTTTCAACAACATACCACTTTTCTTTCCCAATTGAACTAATTTTAAGCCATAAGCCTTCATTATAAACTTGTAACTTTCATTGAATCTAGTTTTTGAAGAGCTGTTGTGTATGATCCTTCTTCCCTACCTCTTTTTACTAAAGTCTCGGGCTGCTTTACAACTTCAAGGGCTTGTGTTGTAACCATTTTTCCTGCTATCTCAATATTAGTATCTATATCTATCAGTGTGTTCTCCACCCATTTTGCTTGATTGGCAAACTTCTCAATCTTTGGCTTAAGCTAATGTATGACGAGTGTTAGTTTACATTTTACTCTTAAATTGCTCAGGATCACTTGAGGATCATAGTTCCATGGAAAACTTTCTTGAAATTTATACTCTACTAGTCTTTTTGTGATTTCTTTTTATGCCTCTGTTGTTTATGATGAAAGGACCAATCTGACTCTTTAGCTTGAATTGAGTCTTTTTCCTGGCATCTAAGAAGTTAATAGAGTCAGAATTGAGAATTTGTTTTAAATATTCCAATGCAAAAATTCTCATGCTCATATATTTTGGCAACTTATAAGGTAATAAGTTGGATCCAAAAATTCTAATCTCTATATGCTTTTCATAAATAAACCAGTCTCCCATTTTATTTTTTTCTGACAGTTGCAAGATTCTTTTCATTTCTTCATCGACTCTGGGCTGCTATGTTTTGTACAAAATGTTCATTTCTTGATGCAGGAAAAGGTCTGAAAAATATGTGTAGGTGAACTCACTACCCTCTTTACTGAGTAAGGAAGACCAGAAGATGATGGATAAAGGCTTACCCTCCACATCCATCTTTTGCAATGCAATTGGAAAATTATCAGCTTGGAAGAATAAAAATAAGTGAAATAAGTAGGATGAGTATCTGAAAACCCCTTCAGTGGGTAGTTTGGTCAGCTGATGATGAATACTGTCTACTATGAATCTGGCATTATCAAAAAAGATTGCAGGAGGTTGGCCTGGAGATAAGGTGGATAGAAAGCCAAGAATGGGTTCATCAGTGAATCCATCTGTAAAGTATCCCAGTATAAAAGATAGCATTGAGATAATATGTCTAGACCCTTCAGGAAATTTGGCAGTGGAATAAGGAGGGTTCAACTTAGGAATGTCAACATGGGAAGGCAATTTTTTTTTAAATATCATAAACTTCTTTGGTAAATCCATGCCTAAGTACAACTGAGTCAAAAAATATATAGATAGGGGGACTGATTGAGGATCAGACTGTAATTGCAGCATTTGATTTATGGACTATGTTGTGATGGTAAAAAAGGATTTCTCTGTAAACATTAACAATGGCCCTTTGGTCTGGATCATAATGTTTCTGACATAATCTAACAAGGTCTTGCCCAGGGTGGGTCAATGGAACTACATATTTAGGCAAATGAGTCTCCCAAATAGGCATTTCATCTTTGTCCAAGTATTTATCATAGCACCAATTATGTATTTCTAGAAGGTTGAATTCTACTACTATATCAACAATCTTGTAGTCCATATCAGTCAATGGAAGGATTTCTTCAGCAGCTACAGGTGGCTGGAGGGGATTTACTGATTCAGTGGATTTAGCAATGAAGACTAGAGTAGATTTACAGCTTTAGGTGTTACAGATTTAAGAGTTTTGGATCCTCCAAGCTTGGTTGGTTTAGAACCTACAGGTTTAGCTATGATTTGTTTTTTGGTCATTTTGGAATAACTACTGCAAGCTTAAATTGTTTGCAGGAGTTGTTTTTTCTTTGTCAGAGGATATAAACTGGAATAAGACAGAAAACGAGGGTTTCCTGAATAGATTGACTGCAAAAGAGGTTTTGTAAGATATCTGTAGGTTTTAAACCCTTTTCTGTCTTTGAAATTGGTCTTGAGAGGTTACGAATTGAGGAGATTATCTTAAAAAGTGATTTTTCCGGACTCAGAATTTTCTGAGAAAAATTAGCCGGGGTTTGGCCTCTTTTTCGGGCTTTTTCTAGGAAAATTAGTTAGGAAAAAACCTTAATTACAAGCTTGGTTTAATCATTCATAGTCTAAACTTGAAATTGCAGGTTTTTAACTGTCGAGAAATACCTTTAAACATAGGTATTTGGTTTCTTGAAGGATTCTTGAGAAGATATTGGTTTATTCTGAGCACTGGTCCAGATTTTTGGTGCAGCAAATGGCTTTACTGGTCTTCAATGGGGAATCTGTGGTCAAATTTGATTTTCTATTTGTATAAGTCGACAATTTGAGCAAAAAGTTCTTACACAATCGAGCTAAGCTTTTAACAGTTTGAAACGTGCAAATAAACATCAAAAGTGATATATCAAAGGTTTTAACATTTGATATGAATCACCATATAATGCATTAAATGCAGGTCTTATCAAATGGCGGGAGTGGTTTTAGTTTAAAATGTGAAACCCGACGATGGTTTTCGCATTGAGTTGAGGTGGTAAGTTGTTTTTATTGAAACAAACGCGATCCTATGAGAGGATGCCACGTCGCAGGAGGCGGAATTGATAAAACAACTTATTTCGCGTCCGTTTGATTTTTGGGTGGGCGATTAGTTTGTGAGCGCGATATCAATCTTGCGCCGTTGGATCTGCGGAAAAGGAGCGAACGGTCCTGGTTTGCTTGGGAAGGTGCGGTCTAAAATATGGTGGGACCGAGGTTTAAACCTTTTGTTTTTCAATGGATAGAGGTTTAAAGTATGTGTAAGTGGGGGCTTATGTATACAGGATAATATATGGTTAAAAAAAGGGTTAAATGATGGTATATATATATATATATATATATATATATATATATATATATATATATATAATAGTTTTATATATATGGGCGGAGGCGCATGAGGCGGGGTTAAGTTGGTAAGTGTATTATAAATGCGAGGAGGGTTAAACCTTTATAAAAGATTTAATTTGTTTTAATACTTTAGGATAACAAAAATGATGAGCGGTGTAATGTTTTTGCATTTCCAAATACATAGGATATGCGTGGAAAGTCATATTTTCATTATTTATTTTATTATATAGTTTTTAAACCTGTTCAAGGGTCTAATAACCATAGGGGGTGGGGTATTTAATTAAGGTTAGCTTTAGACCAAAGGGAATATTATTTTGGTTTTTAATTTAGCATGTGGATAATAACTTTGGTCTAAAAACTTTATAATAGTGGGTTTTAGGGGGTATTTTAGATAAAGGGAATAATATAGATAGGATAAGGTATTTTTAGGGAATTAATAGCATAAGTTAAAAGTTCATATGACAAGGGGAGATCGAATACACAAAAATACACTAAATGACCAAGTAGATTGAATAAATAAAAGCAAAGCTTATTATTTCATCATTTCACCAATTTACTTAGGATAGAGTGTTTTTTGGGGGTTTTTGTATTATTTATAAATGAAGGAAGTTAATTAAATGGGATTTTAGATTTCTTTAAGTAAGAAGGAATCTTTACTTATGAAGATGAATTAAATGTATGAATGAGGGATAAATGATGGTGAAGGGGATTTTATCATAAGAATTTTCCACTATCCAGTCATCGAGCCTTGGGTTCAGTCCCAACAAAAGTCAGAGAAATGCTCTGAGCCTTTTTGACTGGTAGTGTAGAATACTGAATACTTATAGGGGAAGGAAAATTAGTGATTTTTTGCCCGGTGATAAATATTACATGTTTTTTCCCACTTCTTTCTACCTACCCAATATTACTCTAACATTTTTTCTTCCTTTTAGCAGGTGCATTTAAGCTTGATACCTTGAAACATTTTATTCTTTTGAAAGCATAAAACCATCTAATTCTACCTTATTTCATCCGAGGGCCCAGATTAAACTGATGAGCTCCTCATTATTCTCTACCTATCTACTTATTAGTCGAAATTAAATTGTCTGACCAATCTTTACTCACTATCTAAAACATGGAAATTGAAAATATGACAAGTTAAGTTTAAACAGTTTAACTCACCATGGATTATGGAATTTATTGACACTATGCCATAATCATTTGAAAAAAGTAAAAAGTAGTGGCATTTGGACTTGCACACTTTCATGTTTTATTTTCATTTTTTTTCTTTTGGAGTCTATATTTTTTAATTCCTTTGATCTTTCTTTTAGGACTTTTTTTACCCTTTTTTTTTCTTTCAAAATATGAGAAAACAACTTGCAGAAAGCAAGGTATGTACATATTTTACAAGACTATCATAAGTCAATTCATAATTATGAATCTTATATTTATAGGACCCTAACACCAAGAAGTTTTATTATTCCAGTCCGTAGAATAGAAGAAGCATGTCAAGCCTATAAAGCATCATGCCCAGAAATCTCTGAGAATTCATCATCTCCAAGCACTATTCCTTGGCAAACCAATTTTCTGAATAGCTTCTACTCTTCTCGGATCAATACAGATGCCACTTTTTGTTACAATATGTCTCAATAATTTCCCTTCTTGGACAGCAATAGACGAATTTTTTGGGTTCAAGGACAAACCAAACTTTTTGCATTTGTCAAAAACTTGTTCCAAATGTTTCAAGTGGTCTTCATCAGATTTGGAAAAGACTGTGATGTCATCCAAATAGATGAATACAAATCTATCTTTTTCTCCCGCAAAGGCAATATCCATTGCCTGCTAAAAAGTTGCGCCTGCATTCATCAAACCAAATAGCATTTTTTTGTACATGAATATACCCCAGGGTGTGGTAAATGTTCTCTTTTCTTTGTCTTGCATGTCAACTGAAATCTGATTATAGCTTAAAAAACCATCAATCATCGACAATCTTCTCGATCATACAACCTTATGCAAAATATAATCCATCTTGGGCAGTGGATAGTTATCTTTTAATGAACACCGGTTCAGGTTGCGAAAACAGACACAAATTCTTATCTCTCCATTCTTTTTCCGACCCGGGACTATATTAGCTACCCAGTTAGAAAATCTCAAAGGCAGAATTATCTTTGCTTCCCATAATTTTCTGATTTCTTTCTCAATGATTGGGAGCAGCATGGGATTGATATGTTTGATTTTTTGTGCTACAGGATTTGCATCTATTTTCAAAGGAATCTTGTGCTCCATTATTCTTTTATCATAAGTTTTAAGCTCACTATAAGACCATGCAAAAATATCAGTAAATTCTTTCAGCAACTTGTATATTTTGTTTTGGTTTCAAGATAAAGGAATTTGGACACTTCGACTAATTTTTGCTTATCTTATGTGCCAATGTTAGATTCTATTGTACTCTCTCCATCAACTTTACTTTCAGGCTTGAGAAAAACATCATTATTATCGACCAATCTTTCTAAAGGGACTAAGCCTTTAGGAATACAGTTAGTTTTCAGATCTATAATGTTCTTCCCAGCCATGGTTTTCTTAAAAGGCTTGCTATTTTGATTTTCAACAATGTCCTACTCATCATCAATTTGTATATCTGAAAACTCTTCAACACACTAAAAATTTCTAAATATACTTGTCATCCTCAAATACTTGCCAGTATTTGATGTTATCGGGAATTGAAGGTCTATTTTTTATTTGAACATCATAGGTTGCCTTGACATCTAAAGGAACTTTGAAATTACTAGCAGCAATAGCTAGTGAATCAACCATTTGATTTTCTTTTCTAGTGACAAAATTTATAATAAACGCTGAAAAATAATGCTCAATCAAGTCCCAGACTTCATTCCTATAATTTTTCAACTTGGAATTTTTCACTTGGTAGTTGTTTCTCACATGATTTATCACCAACTCTGAATCACCAAAAGCAATTAGCTTCTCTGCTCCCAAATCTTTCGTTGCCTTCATACCCAGCACAAGCGCCTCATATTCAGTAGTGTTGTTAGTGGTAGCAAATTGCAGTTTATATGATATAGTTACCCTTTGCTGAGTGGGAGAAAATAGGACTACACCAGCTATTGATCCTTCTCTTGATGAGGCTCCATCAAAGTACAATTTCTAGAGTTGTTCTCCCTCTAAATGTTGCTCATTTGTACCTTGAAAGTGATGTTTTCCATTTATTTTAGGCTTGAAATTGTTATCATCAACAACAAGGTATAGTATTGATGACCCCAATTCCTTTTCTTCAGCATATATGGGATGGTTTGAAGGATTATGTTGATCACTAATGATGTAGGCCATTTGGGTTTCCCTATACGGCCTTCTGAATTCCCCTCCAAACACTGGGATTGTGGCATATGACATGTCCATCTGAAGAGTGCCTCCCAATTTTTTAGACCAAGATCTGGAAAGCAACATCCCGAATCTAGAAGGTATGTCTACAACTACGATGGTCATCACTAATCTCTTCATATTCAGTTGGGTAAGGGAAACAACCAAGTCCTTGATCACTCCTAGAAACTTCACTTTTTTGGAATCAAATGTGTATAGGTCATGGTATTACTTGGTGATCTTTAATACTAATTCATCCATGACCTTCTTTGGCATCATATTATGAGAAGCTCTAGAATCTAGTAAAAAATTACGCAGCAATTTGTCATGTATATTGAGTGGCAGGTAGAAAGGTGGTGAATTGTCATCATTTTGGTCTTGGACATGACAACCTAGATAAATAGTGGGGTTTTCATCCTCAAGGTTGAATGAATCGGGAGCGAGGGGTGGTTGTAGCATACTTTTAAAAGACTCTTTATATGCTGGATTTTCAACAATTCTAGAAGTGAGACCGAAATTTTGATTTTATTCAATTCAAATTTGAAACGGAAATAAATTGGAACTAATTCCTTATTTTTGTAGTGATTTTGAAAATTGGGGCAAAATTTTGAGGTAGAGGAAACTCATTGACCTTGGCCTTCTGTTTAGCAGCTTATTTATCTGAATATGATTTTTGTTGAGTTTGTTGAACAAAACCTTTGGACCTCAAAGGATAATTTCTATTTTGAACTTCTTACTTTTTTTATCATTTTTTGCATAAATTTGGGCCTTCTCTTCATCAAAAAACAAATAGATCCTTGACTGGTCTTCATATTCTTACAAAGTCAAACATGTTGACTGTGAGGTTTCTCCCACAAGGTTTATTTCTTCATTTTCTTCTTCATTTTCTTGATGTTCTTCTTCAGCAAAATTATTCAAAGGAGGCTGAACATTTTGATCATCAACGTTCCTCTTTGAGCGATGTAGGATTTGTTGAGGTTGAAAAGGTCTCCTGAAGGGAGCATGATTTATATTGGCCTCATTTTGATTGGCTCTAGCAGTAGGTTTGTTTTCAAACTCTAATTTTGTCATCTTAGAAGCAAGTTCCTTGATCAAATTGGACATTTGATCAATCTTTTCTTCTATTGTAAAAGATTTAAAGGAAGAAAGTTTTTATTCTTTCATTTTCTTTTTGTCTTTTGCTACTTTAGATGCCATGAGATTAGACTACACTCCAATTGCAACCTCTTGCATATCCATCAAGGTTTTTTCTTTCTCAGCTCTCAACCATAAAGAAAACTCAGAATCTAGAGAATTTGCAAAATTTATCATAGTTGTAGTCTTAGTAAGCTTAATTTCTTCAAGAATTTTCTGATAAATCTTATTAAACCTCTTGGTAAAATCAGCCAACGACTCATATACCTTCTTTTTCAGAGTTCCAAATTTTGTAAGGAAGTACACATAGTCTTTCCTATCACCCCATTGCTTCACAAATACTTCCTCCAATTCATCAATTCATGTTATCGAGTTTGGTGGCAGACTTCTAAACCATTTACGAGCTCCTCCATCCAGACTTTGAACAAAGAGTCTTGACCAGACATCTTCATGCTCAAAGTTCTGGTTATCAGCATAACTATAGAAAGCAACTAAGTGTTCCTTAGAAGAAACTCCTTCTCCCTCCCCAGTGTATTTTGTAAGATATTTCAAGTAATCTCCTTGAGGAAGCGGATGCAAGGGTTGAGGGAGAACAAATGGTGCATATCTTGCAGCCATTATTCGCTGCATCCTTGTGAGGGAAGTTTGAGCCATGGCGTGTTGATGTACAATTTATAGATGACTGGTTGATGTAGTTGTTTGGGAACTAGGAATTACAACCTGTGGAATTTGAATCTGACTTGAGACAGCAGAAAATTGGACTTCTCGCTCTGATTCTTCAAGTTTTGGGGATGAAAATAGTGGATTTTCAAAGAGATGAACAAAGGAGGTTTTGACTGCACCTTCTATAGAAGAATCAAATTCAAATGTTGTCTCTTGAGGACATGAGGTAAATTCAACTTTATTTTGTTGAGCTAGGAAGTCAGATAAGTTAAAAGTGAGGCCTTCAGAAACAATCCATACTGGTTGATGAGAAGAGCATGAACCATCAGCTGGATTTTGAGACAAAGGAAAATACTCTTGCTGAGGGGTAATAAGAGACTGGTATTCAGGATGAGTTTGAAGGAAATTTAAAATAGTCTTAAAGTCTTCTTCAGTCAAAACATCCCTATCAAGAAAAGGTGCAATAGCCAATACTTGCTCTAACTCTCCTTTTGTCAGCACAAACTCTTCTGATTCTTTATTAATACTTAAAAACTTTGTTTTTTCCTCTTTGACTGGAATAGTACTTATCTCAGATTACTAGGTGATGAGAGAAAATTTTCAGCTGAGCCTAGGTTAACAACATCTACTTTTTTTTCAGAGAAGCAATTTCAACTTGAGATTTTTTAGCAAAATCTTTTGAAACTAAAACTTCTTTTGATTCTAAAGTAGACAAAGGTACATTTTGTTTTGGAACGTACATTTTGTGTACCTTCTTCACTGACTGAGATGTGGCCTCAACCGATCTTTGTTTTCCTTTTGCATCTTTAATGATCTTCTCTGGCTTAGCAACTAGAGTCACAGTAGGTGATCTCTAATTCCTCCTTGTAGAAGGAGGTCTTGAAACCCCTCTTCCTCTTTGTGGAGTCGCCAGGTGAAATAATTTGCAGCCTTCTTCAAGTCACCAATTCTTGTTCACCATCAAGAATTGGTTGTCATCAATTCAAAGCAAGAGACTCGGGAGAATACTTTGTTTCAAGGCCTTCGTCTCCCGGCAGACACACCAAAAGATGTTAGCGTTGGAATCAGCACTTGGACTACTTCAAGCACCTGACCAAACACATCCTAAACTCGAAGGAAATTTAATGATTTGGTTTATAAGATTGGTAGGTGGTTTAAACTCTCATTCACTGAAAAGAGATTTCAGTCAAATCCATTGTTCTACTAATGAGGGTATTGGGTCTGATGTGGTAGCAAAATAGTGAGTTTGTAGCCTATTAGGGGAAGATAATTTGAAATGGAAGAAGAAACAATGGGTCTGCAAAGTAGAAATCCACTTCTTTTGGTAGAAAATAACACAAGTAGCAATTTTTCAATATTTCAACAAGAGAGCTATTTCTAAACTTCCAATATTCTCACTGAAATGTCATGGAAAATAACTGTTATAAGTGATGCTCTTTAAAATGTCATCATGTATATTTCATCAAGAAAGCTCATAGTGTGAGACTAATAGAAATTGATAAAACACATGAACATGTCAAGAGATTGATAAAAACACATAACAGCGTGAGGGATTGAAAACTACAACTGGAGATAATAAGATATGGAAACATGAGTGAAAATTAACAATACACAAACCAGATTGATAATAAGTCCTCATAAGTTTCTTTCAATTTTATTCACTGAAAAGAGTATTGATCATATCAGCCAAGATTCTAAAACCACGAACCTTTTTTACATAGCAGTTTGTCACATATCTACAAAAATATAAAACTGACATCTCCACAAAAGGAGTAAACGTGTTCCCAAAAGTTATTACGATCTCGTGCAAGTGGTGGACTAGTTATAGGATCTAGTGATAAACTTTTAAATTTCGAAACAATTCCACTCAAATTTGAAGTTAAACCTGTTGCACTCGAAGCCTCATCTTTTTCGTTCATTCATATAGGTTTCTCATTTTTATAATTTTAACCCAACTTAAAGGAATACTAAACCCATTCAGAATTGGCGGAATCACAATTAAAACAATATCGCATTTTCTTATGAGTTTGACTTCTTGACGGACGCAAACCACATTAAAACTTACCTCTATAATTAATCGCATCCATACTTCACCTTAAATGTCGTGCATGTTAAAATGCAATATTCGTTAGATCTATACCTCTTATGCGAAGACCATCAGATCAAACATATGTTGGACGGATTTCTTAACTTATTAAACCTAGCATATAAAATATTGGCTCCGGTTCAATTCTTAACCTCCTTGCAACTTGAAATGCGATATCCATTGATCTGATTTACACTTTGATCAGACGGTTATGATCCCAATACTTCAGCTCCGATTGATTTGACATTCCTGGAAGTTTTCATTTCTATTATGGAATGCAAATTGATGAACAAGACTAACAGAGTTTCGATTGTGGTAGGTAGCAAAGGTTACAGCGATGGCTTATGGAGTTCGATTCCTCTTGGATTCTTTACGCATTCAATTGTCCCATTTTTTTATTTCTAGATTTACGCTCCTGAAAAATTATTCCTCTAAAAAAAACACGGATTTGCATATCACAACTACTAGCTGTTAAATCAATAATTCAAGCAAACCATTCCGCTTTCACTGTGATGTGGAATTTAAATGAAAACATACACATAGAAATTTATCAAACAAAGGTCGAATTGAATCAAACAAACTTATAAAAATTTCGAAGGCAAATAACCTCTGGCATTTGACAATTTTGCCAACATTCACACAAATACAGAGGAGATGAAATTGTATTCTATTCGATTCCTATTTCCTTCAAATCCTCCTCCCTTCTATTACATTGCAACTTACATATATATATGATGTTCACACAATCATTTCGATTTGATTCAAAAGAATCGGATTTGTCCAATTTTGGATAAAATTCCTATTACATGATATTAGCCCTAAAATTCTCAACTAAAACTAAATACATCGAATTAATTACCCGCAATCCAAATCCCTAAGGAATAGTTAAAATCCTATCTACCAAAACAGTAAATTTCGAGCTAAAGGAACCCACTCCTTTGCTTGTAAAATTTTTTTGTCTTTTTGGAATAAAATTGTATTCTTTATCTCCTCGAGCCTCATGCTCCTGCATCAAACTTTTGAGGACAAAATTCTTCATGGGCTCCTGTCCATGAGCTCCTCTACAGAACTGTCCAATTTTTATAACATGGTTTCTGTCATCCAAATGTCTTCTGCAACTGGTTGGTCTTTCCATTTGACAAAATACTCAAAATATTCTCGTCCTCTTGTCTTTTTAGACAATCTTTTGTCTAAAATATTATCTGGATGCAATGTTTTTACTGTGGGTAATTGTTTCAACCAGTCAATCTCTTCTTTGTCTTCAGCTATAATATCTGTGTCTCTGCCTTCGTACCTATACAAATCAGCAACATTGAAAATTTGAGATATTCCAATGTCAGGGGGTAATTCAATTTCATATGCATTTGCAGAAAATTTTCTCAATACTTTGCATGGCCCAATTTTCTTAAATTTCAACTTATTGTATACCCTTTTTGGAAACCTTTCTTTCCTCAGGTGTGCTAGAACAATATCTCCAACCTCAAAATTAACTTCTCTTTTCTTCATATCTGCTCTACTCTGGTACTTGATGTTGCTGTCATGTAACTGTTGTTTTACCTGGTCATGTATTGCTTGAATTTCTGAAGCAAAATATTCTCCTTTAGCACTTCTCATCTCTGCTTTTCCCAAATTTCTTAGTTCATATACTCCTCTTGGGTGCATTCCATAAACTATATGGAATAGACTATGCCATGCACTCCTGTTAGGAGAGTCATTATAAGCATATTCAGCGTGTGCCAAAATCCGATCCCACCGTTTAGGATGTTTGCCTGCAAGGCTTCTCAAAAGATTACCCAAGCTTCTGTTCACCACCTCAGTCTGTCCATCAGTCTGAGGGTGATAAGCTGAGCTGAAACTCAGTTTAGTACCCAGCTTTTTCCACAATGTCCTCCAAAAATGACCAACAAATCTAGAGTCTCTATCAGAGACAATGCTTTTAGGTAACCCATGCAACCTTACAATCTCTTTACAAAACATATTAGCAACATGAGTAGCATCACTAGTTTTATAACATGAAATAAAATGTGCCATTTTAGAAAATATATCAACTACAACATAAATTGCATCATTCCCTCTCTTTGTTTTAGGTAAACCCAAAACAAAATCCATACTTACCATATCTCAAGGTCTATCTGGAATAGGTAATGGAACATACAAACCTGTGTTTTGACACCTTCCTTTTGCATACTAACAAACTTTACAATTCCGCACATACTTCTCCACTTCAGATCTCATCTTTGGCCAAAAATAAAAATGAATCAGTTGTTCATAAGTCTTGTCTGCACCAAAATGTCCACCAAGTCCATCACTATGTTTCTCCTTAATTAAATTTTCTCTCATAGAACAATTTGGTATGCACAGCTGATTTATTTTAAATACCAAACCTTCTTGAAAAAAAAAATCTAGCCAATTACTTCTGTCCAACAAAACAGGATTACTACATGCTTCAAATGCTTCTTTAAAATCCAAATCTGTTTTATACATTTCTTTAAGAAAATCAAAACCCAACACTTGAATTTGACTTTTTTGAACTAAAATGATTTTTCTACTTAAGGCATCTACTACTTTGTTTGCTTGGCCAGTTATATGTTTTAATACAAAATTGAAACTTTGAAGATACTCTGCCCATTTTGCATGTTTCTGATTTAGTTTTGGTTGTTGCATAATGTATTGCAATGCATGATTGTCTGAATAAAGCACAAACTCTTTAAACATCAAGTAATGTCTCCACTTCTTTAATGACTGCACAACTGCATAAAATTCATTGTCATGAGAAGAATATTTCCTTCTTGTCTCATTCAGTTTTTCACTGAAATACGCTATAGGTCTGTCTTCTTGACTTAACATAGCTCCAATAGCTTCTCCATTGGCATCACATTTCACTTGAAAAGGTTTATTAAAATCAGGCAAAACTAAGATGGGTTTTTCTATTATCTTCCTTTTCAATAACTGGAAATTTTTTTCTGCTTCATCAGTCCATTTAAATGGATGTTTGTCCTTCTTTATGGTTTCAATAATAGGAGCATTGATCTTACTAAAATTCCTTATGAATTTTCTATAAAAACTAGCAAGACCATGGAAGCTTATTACCTAAAAAACACTCTTAAAGAAGGCATTCTATGATTGCCATTATCTTCTCTGGATCCATTTTCAATCCATCAGCAGAAACAACAAAGCCTAAGAATATCAATTCTTCTTTCATGAATGAACATTTTTTTAAATTTACCAGCAACTTTTCCTGGTGCAATTTCCTTAAGACATAATTCAGATGTCTCATGTGCTCTTATTTAGATTTGTTGTAAATTAATATATCATCCAGATATACTATTACAAATTTACCAATAAATTCTTTCAACACTTCATTCATAAGCCTCATAAATGTACTAGGAGCATTTGATAATCCAAACGGCATTACCATCCATTCATAGAATCCTTCATTTGTTTTAAAAGTTGTTTTCCATTCATCTCCTTCCCTTATCCTAATTTGATGATAGCCACTTTTCAAATCCAGTTTTGTAAAATACCTTGCCCCACTTAAACAATCCATCAAATCTTCAATTCTAGGTAAAGGAAATATATACTTGATTGTTATTTTGTTGATTGCTCTTGAGTCAGTACACATTCTCCAGCCTCCATATTTTTTTGGACTAAACACTGTTGGCACTGCACAAGGACTCAAACTCTCTCTGATCAGTTCTTTATATAACAGTTCCTGTACCTGCTTTCGAATTTCTTCATTTTTTGTAAGATTCACCTTGTATGCTGCTTTATTTGGAAAATTTGCTCCTAGAATCAAATCTATATGATGGCTTATTTTTCTAATAGGTGGTAATTCATCCGGAAAATCATCTACAATGATATCACAGTAATTTTCCAACATATCTTGAATTTCAATTGGTAAATCAGAAATTTTTGTGGAAGTAATTACTACCTTGGGTTTGCAAATTAATGCAAAGTTTACCTCATCATCTTTAATGTGATGCAGATATTCTTTTCCACTCAATAACAAAGCTTTTGGATCAGGTCTTCTTTTTTATGCATCTTCTTCTTCTATAGGCAAAAATGTATGATTGACACCATCTTTACAAAACTTGTATGTGTTATTTTTCCCATCATGCATAGCTCCACTGTCATACTGCCATGGTCTACCCAGCGATATGTGACATACGTCCATAGGCACTACATCACACATAATCTTATCTTTGTAGCTGCCCAACTGGAATTCCACTTCACATTGTTCATTCACTAACAGTTGATGTCCTTTCTGAAGCCATGACACATTGTAGGGTGTTGGATGTTTCTTTGTCTTCAATTTCAATTTCTCCATCACTTTTGTAGATACCAAATTATCAGTGTTGCCACTATCAATTACCATTTGACAACATTTTCCTTGAACTTTGCACACACTTCTAAACAAAGTTTTCCTTTGTGCTGGTTCAACAGCTTCCTTTGTTGGTTTTAACAAAACTTGTGAACTACCAAAGATTCTCCTTTCTCTGGTGTATTTTCTGCTTCTGGCACTTTTGTTGCTTCTGGAATTTTTGCTGCTTCTTCTTCATTCTGAGCAACAATTACATTTCTCTAATTTGTCCCCACATTCTCTAGACATTCATAAGCTCTATGTCCAAGCTTATTACATCTTAACATTTGATTTCTCTTCCTCTGCCTCTGCCTCCTCTTCCTCTAGAAAAAATTCTTCTGCCACTAGCATCACCTTCTATGGGTGTATGATGACTTGAGCTGTTGCTAGCTCCTTCTCTAGGTGTTGTAGATCTTTCTCTACCACCTTGATTTCCTTTTCCTCAGAAATTACTTCTTCCTTTGGCAGATTGCTTCCTTATGAGTTTTTCTTCAGCTTTCAAGGCCATTTGATAAGCCTCTTCCATTGTCTTAGGAGACAACAGACTTATCTCATCTTGTATCTCCATTCTGAGACCATTTATATATCTTGCAATCTTCTCTGTTGTATCTTGAATTTGTCTTGCTCTTATGCTCACTTTGTAAAATTCCCCTGTGTATTCTTTGACTGTCATTGATCTCTGTCTGAGATTCTGCATTTGTCTAAATAATGAAAGTTGATAATCACTTAGAAAAAACTTGCCTCTCAACTTTGCCACCATACTATTCCAATTATTTATTGATTGCTTACCAAGTCTCCTTCTTTTTGCCTGCACTCCATCCCACCAAAGCGCTACACGTTCTTTCAATTTTGTGGCAGCAAATTTCACTTTTTTCCCTTCATCCATTTCTTCATAATCAAAGAACTTATCCATGTCATTAACCTAGTCTATTAATTCTTTTGGATTTAAGCTTCCTATAAAAACCGAAACTTCAACTCTGGGTTTAAATGTGGATCCCAACATCGATTTAAAAAATCTCATTTCAGAAGTAACTTCTGCAGTTTCTCCCTCTTCTGCAGATTCAACTTCAGGCTCACTGACATCTCCGCCATCTGCGTCTCTTTGATTTCCCATTTCCATTGCTTCTAATCTAACTTTCATCTGTTGCATAACTTCCATCACTTCAGAATTTGCAATTGGTCTTCCTCTTCTTCGACCAGCACCACCTCCTCTTCCAACTCTGTAAGCCATGTTGGATTTATTTTCCTGATCTTTGACATCTCGCTCAGTGTCTAAAGGCTGCTCTGATACCACTAATGGTGGATTGGTTGCAGGATCTAGTGATAAACTTTTAAAATTTGAAACAATTCCACCCAAATCTGAAGTTAAATTTGTTGCACTCGAAGCCTCACCTTTTTCGGTCATTCATATAGGTTTCTCCTTTTTATAATTTTAACCCAACTTAAAAGAATACTAAACCCATTCAGAATTGGCGAAATCACAATTAAAACAATGTCGCATTTTCTTATGAGTTTTACTCTATGTTAACAGGAAACGTGGGTGCGGGGACGGGGACAGGGACGACACTTTTTGAAACAGGGTGCGTGGGTTCGTCTGGGTATTTTTATATTAATATATATATCATATATAAATTATAATTACTAATAATTTATAAACTTTAAACTTTAAATATTTAAACATGCACATCATTCAACATTCAAGTTTCAACATTCACATGTGACATTTGTCATTGAAATTTCAAAAATTCTAGTTTGATAATATCATTATTCATATATGATATCAAGTGCAAAATAAATTTAAAATTTTTTAATAGAGGTCAAACTCAAAAGTTAATGAAAAGCCTGCTAATAATCAAAACAAAATTTGAAGGGATTATGAGAGCGCTCAGCACTTTCATCTCTAAGTTAAATTTGTTATACATTGTATCATATTGGCACCATAACAATGGCATAGTATTACTGTGACCAAAATAAAATTACCATATGGCTCGCATAACTTTATGAAACTCGCATATATAACAGAGATTCAATTTATTACACAGTGACTTGAATCTACATCGTTGTGGCTCGATTACATTACAATGGTTCATTAATATCTAACTGTGTTAATTTTTAAACCTTGACTGGAGTTGTGATAATATGTTGAAAACTTGAAACAGAGATGAAAAATAAAAAATTCTGCGATGAGCAAATGTTATACAGTAAAACAATCACACATTTCTTGTTGGGTATTTATGAATGTTTGAATTCTTCCCTCTAGTTTTGTGGAAAATTTATTGGAAATATATTGGAGAAGCATGTACCTACAGCCAGAAAATAACAAACTGTTTGACAAAAAACAACATTGAAACTTTCATATAAAGTTATAAACTCAGAAATTTATTGAGAACTTAGAGATTTTCCGAAAGGGAATCTTACATTCTGAGGCAGGCACATCCAAGGAAGGACAGGGCAAAGTGAAGGAGAAGGCCAGTGCAGATGTTTACGACTGCCGGCTGAAACTTGAATTCGCTGCAATGGCTGTGTGGATGTTTCGTTGGGTAAGTTATGAGTCATGACATTCGAATAGGGATAGGTATGTTAGGTTTGATTTTTTATTTTTAAAGTTTTAAAATTTAATTGTATTATGTTTTAAAAAATAGTTAATATTTTTAATTTATTAAATTATTTTTAATTTAATTTTAATATTTATTAAAATTTAATTAAAATTTTTAAATTTTAATCATTTAAAAAATATATATATTTGAGAAAATTATTTATGAAGAACCCGAAGAACCTGAAAATCGGGTTCTAAGTACCCAAACCATGGGTTCTTCTAACCAAAAGAACCCAAAGAACCTGATTTTCATTTTCGAAGAACCCGGTTCTTCACAGAAGAACCCAGTGCGTTTGGGTTCTTCTGAGAAGAATCTGTACCCGAATCGGGTACTTGGGTGCGGGAACCCGGTGCAGGTTCGAGAACCCCACCCCCGGGTGCGGGAACCTGTGCAACGTAGGTTTTACTTCTTGACGAACACAAACCACATTAAAACTTACCTCTATAATTAATCGCATCCATATTTCACCTTAAATTTCGCGCATGTTAAAATGCGATATTCGTTAGATCTATATCTCTTATGCGAAGACCGTCAGATCAAACATATGCTAGATGGATTTCTTAACTTATTAAACTTGGCTTATAAAATATCGGGTCCGGTTGAATTCTTAACCTCCTTGCAACTTGAAATGTGATATTCATTTATTTGATTTACACTTTGATTGGACAATTCTGATCTCAATACTTCAGCTCCGATTGATTTGACATTCCTGGAAGTTTTTGTTTCTATTACGGAATGCAAATTGATGAACAATACTAATAGAGTTTCGATTGTGGCAGGTAGCAAAGGTTACAACAATGGCTTATGGAGTTTGATTCCTCTTGGATTCTTTATGCATTCAATTGTCCCATTTTTTTAATTTCCAAATTTACGCTCCTGCAAAATTATCCCTCTAAAAAAAACATGGATTTGCATATCACAACTAGTAGCTGTTAAATCAATCATTCAAGCAAACCATTCCACTTTCACTATGATGCGGAATTTAAATGAAACATACACATAGAAATTTATCAAATGGAGGTTGAATTGAATCAAACAAACTCAGAAAAATTTCAAAGGCAAATAACCTCCGGCATTTGACAATTTTGCCAACATTCACACAGATACAAAGGAGATGAAATTTTATTCTATTTGATTCTTATTTCCTTCAAATCCTCCTCCCTTCTATTACATTGCAACTTACATATATATATGATGTTCACACAATCATTTCGATCCAATTCAAAATAATCGGATTTGTCCAATTTTGGATAAAAATCCTATTACATGATATTAGCCCTAAAATTCTCAACTAAAACTAAATACATCAAACAAATTACCCAAAATCCAAATCCCTAAGGAATAGTTCAAATCCTATCTACCAAAACAGTAAATTGCCAGCAAAAAGAACCCACTCCTTTGCTTGTAAACTTTTTTTTCTTTTCGGAATAAAATTGAAGTCTTTATCTCCTCGAGCCTAATGCTCCTGCAGCGGCAAGAGATGGGGCTTATCCTAAAACTTTAATACAAAGTGCTATGACATAATCAAAATAAACAACATCAAGGCTAACAATTCGAAGTGGTTGTATGATGTGGCAGTCTATGGGGAGACTCCTCTTTTGTTATGGTGCAACCAACTCCACAAAAAGTGTAAACAGTAGCGGAAGTGACATGTGATTGTTCTTTGAATGTTGCATGATGCCTTGTGGAAACGTGCTGAGAGTAATGGTAGAAATTTGTTTCAGAGAAACTCTGTCGTTGTTCCTTTCCTTTGGTTTCTTGTTTGTCGCGATAGGGTCTCGAATTAAACATGGAAATAGTGTTGGAGTGGAAAAACCCATATAGATAGGTTCCAAACAAAAGGACCGAAAATGTGAAAGATATGAGAAGGAGACACGTTGAATTGTAGGCCAGCGGGAGAAATAAAAGAGGAGCAGGAAATATGGAAGTTGAACAAGTTATGGAGGTGAATTGGAGATAGCGAGGTTTCATTTTATTAACGGAAGAGATTATTAAATAAATGATGAGTGGGAGTTGAAAACCTTTTATACATTTATTGCAATCACAGATCGGGGTTGGAAACGTTTAAGCATAAGACACAAGCTGGAGGGAATGTGATTTGCGATGGGGGTGATGAAGTGGCAAGGAGGTTTTGACTGAGGGGGGTGCGAAATGCGGAGAGGAGAACACGTAGCAGGAGGAGCGATAGAGAAAACAGCTTTTCGGAACCCCCCTCCCCGTAGTGTTAAAAGCAAAATGGAGAAGGGGGGGCAAAAAGGCATGCAAATCGTGGATCAAAGGGTGGGGAAGATCACAAGGTGTAATGGCCGGTGGAAATCGCAATTGTATTTCAGCGTTTATAACGGATTCCTGAGCACCTATCCTCCTGAGCTTGCGAATTGCGATATGTGATTAGGTCCCACCAATATTGCACATCGCACTTCGGCGTTTATAACATGATCATGAGTGCCTATCCTCCAGAGCTTGCGATGTGCGATGGCGAAAGGGTGATGTGGCAGGGAAAGGTGGGTCCCTTTACTATCGCATTGGAAGATTTGTGGAGTGGCAAATGAATGTGGCGAGGATTGTTGCAATATGCGATTAGCGAAGATGACATGGCAAGAAAGGGTCCCACTCAATATCGCAATCGGGGAAATGAAGAAGCGGAAGTGAATGCAGTAAGTGAACTTTGCGAAAATGCAATGTGAAAAGGTAGGTGGGGCCCATTAAATGACTTTTAAAAGCGAATAAGTGAAAACTTCATTAAGTCAATGAATATGGTAAAATTCGTCTGAATCATAATATAAAGGATTTTTCTAAAACATTTCGAATGTTATGAAACGGATCAAAAAGAAATGATGGGTCCCAGCAATATCGCATATCAGAAAGTTTGTAGGATTCGGCAATGGTTACATGTATAAGGTTTGAATATGCAATAAAAGGTAAGGTAAAAAGGGTATAATATGATATCGTTGTTAGTGGGTGTGTGCAGCTGCTTTTTAACTATAAAAAATGAATTTTAATAGTTAAAAGGGGGTTTTGAAAGAATGAAACGTTGGACTTTGGGTTTTTTTGGAAAAATGAAAGATAAAAGTGGGAAAATGAAATGAATGAAGGTAGAAATGAAATTTTCTCACCACTACACTTTGACAACGACACTTTCATCTTATAACCGAACTGAAACAAATTGATTCCTTGAAGAATGATGACCGGACTTTGAAAATCTTTGAAAAAGTTGCAGTGCTAACAGAATGGATAAAGAGAATGTTAAATCGGGATCTATTTACTCATCCAGAGGCTAAAGAATTTAATTTGAGCACATCCCCAAAGGGAAATCTTTCTCTATCAATCAGATGGAAAGAATACATGGATAACACAAGTTCATGGATCTCTTTTTATGAATGGAAGAAACAAGAACAAAAAATGGATAAGTGCAGAATCTTCAAAAAGAAAACATCAGTGGACAGTTTGTGATGTAAAATGGAACTAGTTCTACTTTTCCCCCATATAAAGGAATAATCTTAGAAGAATTAGGAAAAGTAGCTAAAGCAGTCCCTTTAGTATTGAAAGATGAAACAGCCATTGGGATAGATGGAAGAATACAAAGGGTTAGTGAACAAGTAAATTGGACAAACACTACTTTGAAAGGACTAGAAATAAATTCAGCGAAAACTGGTGAACAAAGAGAACAGCTTGAGTCCATTCAAGTATCTGTAAATTATGTAAATAGAAATCCAACCGATGTACAATATTCTATATATGTATTAGAAGGATTTGTTAGAGAAACAAAATCAAAAACTGAAGAACAATTTGAAAACATTGAAAGAAGAATTGATTTTGGTTTTTAGACTACACAAGAGATGATAGACAATCTATCTTCCGGCGTTGAAAAGCTAACTATTTCTTCAAAGGGCAAAACATCTCCACTTATATGCTTTTCAACCACCATGTGCCAATCCATCATGCTGAAAAGCCTACAGAAAAATTCTCTTTTATGTTTCCAAAAGAAAAGACTGATGAGAAACCATAATCTTCTAATCCTCATCTTTTACCTATTTATGAACCATTATCTAGTCAATACACCAAGTATCCTACCCCAAACCTCAGTGGAAAAGGAAGAATACCAGAAACACAGACATTCCATCCAGAAGCACATAAAGAATGGAACATTGATAATCTGAGTGCTAGACAAATTAGGCAAATGATAGATCAGATGTTTGTTGAGTATAAGTTGATGTGCATGAGAGGAAAAAATGCAATAGAAGCCTATAAAACTTTAATTCAATGTTTTACTGGAACCTTTCAGAGATGGTGGGAAGTGGAATCTTCCCCGACGTTGGTTGATAAATTGGCCGAAGAAGTAGTGAAGGATGAGGGTGGTGATGTTGTACATACATTTGAGGTAAACCTCGAAATAATATGATAAGAGCGCTCATTTCTACGATTCTTGAGCATTGGTGTGGTCCTGAAACTGAAATATCAAATAAACATGCAATGATTCTTATGAATCTTAAATGCAAAAAGATGTCTCAATATGAATACTTCCACAGAGATTGGGTACAAAGTATTTATGAAGTTAAAGACACATAAAATCTACTCTGGAAACAAGTGTATTTGGTTGCACTTCCTTCCAAATTTGTAGATTATATCCAAAACCAAGAAGTCTTCCAGACCCCATATGAAGATCACACTTGGGTTGAAATCTATTGCATCATCACCAAAGCTTTAGTAGGATTGTGTACAAATATGAAATTACATAAATATCTGCAGAAATTGTCTAGACTTCCAGATAGCAAATCAATTTGCAATAAGTATGGATTATCTTTAGATGATCCTATTGTACAAATAAAAACAAAAACAAAAAAGATCATAAAGAAAAATATGAAAAACAATGAAAGATCCAGGCATCCTTCTAAACCCAGGAGATATTCTAGAAATGGCTACTATAAGACAACTCCAAAGTCCCACTACTACAGTCCTAAAGACATTCATCTCGGAACTTACAAGCAAGAAGCTTGGAACAAGCTGACCTGTTGGCTATGTGAGAATCAAGGACATACTTCAAATGAATGTCCTCAAGGGGAAAGCTCAAAACTAAATAGAGGAAAGAAAATGTGAGAGCTTGCAAAGGAGTTCCAACAAGAAAAATCCCATAGAGAAGAAAAGAAACTCCTTATCCATATTCAATGTTACAAATGTGGGTCAAAGAATCACATATCAGAAAATTGTCCTAATATCCATTTTAAAGAAGAAGTCCATATGTTGGGGCAAAAATGTTGTGATTCTTCAGAAACTTCTAGTTTTAGTTATTCAGACTCTGAATCCTCATAACAACAAATAAATTTGCATGCTAAAATATGTAAATGCACATACTCTGAAGATTATCATTGCAGCATGCTAGAATTAGACATAGAGTACACATCAGAAGAAGAGAAAGAACCTACACATATAACAAAACAAAACAAAACAAAACAAAATCGTATGATGAACATTGATGATGATGAAGAAGCAAAAGTTCTTGCAAGTATCAAAATGCTTCCAGAAGGAGAAATGGAGAGGTTAATGGAGACATTCCTACAGACAATGGTCAAAAACCAGAGCTCAACTTCACAAGTTATTACCGCAAAATCCCTCTTTGTAGATGCATCATATGAAAAGAACACAAAATATTTTCAAAGAAGTCAGCAACAGTCAAAACAAAGAACTTTTACTCTCAATGAGGTTAGCCAAGAAATCCAGAAGTTAAAAAGAGAAATAGTAGAGCTAAAAGAACAAGTCTCCAAAATAGAAAAAGGAAAAATTCAAGAAAAAAAAAATCCTCAGAAAAACCCCAAATGTTGAAAATTTTGAAACAAGGCCAAAAAATTATCTGGGACTAAGTAGCATGAAAATCATGGCCATACAGCGTCAACAATATGATGTTTTGCTCAGTATCAAAATTTAGAATGAAAACTTTTCTCTCATAGCATTAAAAGACACAGGAGCAGACATAAATGTCTTCAATAAAAAGATTATTCCTGCAAAATATTGGGTTCTGCAAAAAGAGAAGTAATTGGCTTAGGAAAACAAGAACTAAATTATGAAGTCCCAAAAGCAACAATATGCTTTCAGAAATTTTTGCATGAATGTAAAATTTGCAGTCGATAATATACCAATAGACTGCATATTGAGAACTCCTTTCTTAGCAAGCAGTAGAACCACGCGGCTTTACAAGGCTCGAAAATGAAAAAGTTGGATTTTTCATCTTAGTTCCAGACAATGAAGGATAATTGTGTACAATAACATTGCCTTTCATATCCACCCCCAAAATATCAACCATGGTCCAGGGAATGCAAGAAATACACAAAAATAAAGAAAAAATAGGGGAACTGAAAGAACTTAAAGCCCACCTCAAAATTGAAGATCAATCGAAAGACTCAAAAGTAATTAGGAAAATTTATGAGCTAAGAAAGCATTTAGAAGAAGAATGTTGTGCAGAAGAACCAAACGCATTCTGGCACAGAACACAACATTTCGTTGAATTACCTTACAAGCTAGAATACACAAGTAGGCCATGTGAAAGTAGAGCAATCCCGATGAATGAAGAATACAGAAGATTATGTCAAAAAGAAATTCAGAATCTTCTAAAAGGAAAATTTATCAGAGAATCAAGCAATCCTTGGAATTGTTATGGATTCTATGTAAATAAACATTTAAGACAAATCAAGGGAATTCCTAGATTGGTAATAAATTACAGTACTCTAAACAGTGTCTTGTCAGATGACACCTATCCAATTCCTCATAAGGGAAACCTTATAGGAAAGATTGCTGGAGCAAAAATCTTTTCAAAGTTTGATATGAAATATGGGTTCTGGTAGGTAGCAATTAAAGAAGAAGACAGATTCAAAACTGCCTTCAATGTTCCTTCAAGACACTATGAATGGAATGTTATGCCATTCAGACTTAAGCATGTTCCCTCTACATTTCAGAAAGTCATGGACCAGGTATTTAGGTCTTATTTTGATTGGTTTATTGTATATATTGACAATGTATTGATTTTCTCAAAATCGCTTGAAGAACATTTCAAGCATGTATATAGATTCAAACAATTAGTCAGTATTAGTGGGTTGGTGCTAAGTAAAAAGAAAATGGAAATCTTTCAAACCAAAATAAAGTTTTTGGGGAATATGATGGAAAATGGGCAAATTACTCTCCAGAAACATGGTGTAGCCTTTGTTAATAAATTCCCAAATATAATTACTGATAAAACTCAACTTCAAAGATTTTTGGGATGTTTAAATTATGTCGACAGTTTCTATAAAAATTGTGCCCAAGACAGAAAATTGTTAAATCAAAGACTCCAGAAGAATCCAGCACCATGGACTGAAGCACATACTAATGCAGTCAAAAGGATAAAAGAAAAGGTAAAAACACTACCTATTTTTCATCAATCGAATGAGAATATTTTTAAGATTGTTGAAACAGATGTCAATGATGTTGGATGGGGAGGAGTATTGAAACAACAAAGAAAAGAATAAGAGCAGATAATTCAGTTTGCTTCTGGGATATGGAGCCCTATAGAAAAGAACTACTCCACAATTGAGGAGGTAAAAGTTGCATGGAATTGTATTGATAAATTTGACGTACATTTGGTAAACAAAGAGTTCCTCTTAAGAACAGATGCAGTAGCAATGAAGAAAGTCTTGACAAAAAACATAAAATTTAAGCCCGAGGAAGCAAAATTTGCTAGGTGGCAAACTCTGTTTTCAAATTTTTACTTTGAAATTGAACACATCAAAGGCAGCAAAAACTGCCTTCCTGATTTTTTAAGCAAAGAGAATTTACAAGCAGAAACATACCCAATGATTATTGTTACTGAATGGGATCCTAATACACAACATGAAATTCTCATAAATATCCCTGATAATACCCCTTATAAAGAATATTGTAAATCATGGAAACCCACTTGGCAACTGAGAAACACAAAAGTCCTAAATGCAAATCTCCAACCTCATATTGATCTACAACATCTAGTACTTGAAAGAAAAATGTATCCATATTGATCTACAACATCTACTACCTGAAAGAAAATTTTATCCAAAATCTAGCAGATGGATTCATGACATCGTTTAAAAGCATTGTGTACTTTCAGCGCACTTCGCAGAAGAAGCTTTATCTTAAAGTTTCAAGGATCTCTCTATCATATGGAATGAAGGAAGCTCCAGAACAAATGTTTTTCAAACATATTATGTGATAAATAGGACCAAAAATCTTGATTTCCACCAAAGGCCGATGTGGCCCCTTCACAATCCTGAACTCATTTTCCCTGATACTATATCTAATTTTGCAAGATGCAAAAAATTATGGTGGGATGTAATGTGCAAAGACAATCTGATGAATTACACTACACTCTGCTAAAATTTGGATCGATATTCGTCACACAGCTATTACATCAACCAAATTGCCTTAAAGAATGGTGGCATTGATTTGGCATAAACAAGACAGCCATGGATTCAAAAAGTTTTGAGAGAGATTTTCAAAGTGATTGTACAGATTGCTTCGACTATTATCATCTCCCATGCAAAACCATAACAGATCTAACAAAATATTCTGAAGAAAGAAATCTTGGGTATTTTATGGCTAAACATCACCAATGGGCTATAATGACAAAAATTAAACACCAAATTGTTTTGGGTAAGCCAGTGATTGTAAGAAGAATATACACCAAGACATGGGACACCAGTGGAAAATACACCTAGCAAAGGTTTCCACGTACAAATTTGCTTCGAACATAATAATGAAATTCTTGGTTTCTCGAGGACTTTTTCCTAAAAAATATCTTCTGTGTAAATAATGTTTAGTCACCTGACTATGGGTGTGACTGGTTCTATGATATTCCGATAATATCTTCATTGTGTAACTTTTCCATAGTATGCTCCTTGAGATGCCAATAATATCTTCACTTCATAAATTTTTAGTATGATTTTAAGACTTGGAGCACTTCTCCGACTTCTAGTCGAATTTGATCCACGTCTCAAAATTATGACGGATCATTGTACAAAAAAGTAATGTCGGTCATCGATTCATTGTACAAAAAATTAATGTCGATCATCCACACTAGGAGAGATTCCCTCATTTCCTATAAACAAGAGGATGAACTCTCATTTGAGTCATCAGAGAATTGAGAGCTAGAGATTTAGAAGAGTCTAGGGAGTCTAGAGTAATTTCCTGCTCTGCATCTGCGAACTCAGGTTCAATCTTCTTGCATCACGAAAAAACTCTATAAGTCTTAAAGTCTGAGAAGCCTACGCATCAGGACTAATAATCCTAGTGAGAACCTAAAGTGGCCAGAATTTCATAGGTATTGAGTCTATTCGGTTTTGAAGAAATCTAGTTCACAGACAGAGTCTGCAAAATGCCAGGAAGCCTCTAAGTTTTATCTTGTCTCAAGATAATATACTCAGTAAATTCCCTTGCAATGAATCTTTGGTTCAGGTTTGAGTTTCTAAATTGTAATACATCAATCATTAGTCTGTATCATCCATTCTGAATATCAGTAAAAGAAGAATTTGTTGTTTCGTTGTCCATTATCTTTGTTTTGTTTGAATTACCTTATGAATGAGAGAGGCTCATCTAAGGTTCATTGGAGGTTCACTTAGCATAGTTTGCTCGTATAGGCAAGAGGCCGTTTGAAAAGTCTGTTTTGCGTTGGAAGGTTCGTTTGAAAAGTATGTTTTGCGTTGGAAGGTTCGTGTAAGAGTTCATTTATCTCAGTTAAAGGATTTCATCATAAGCAAATCTTACAAACAGCAAGCTTCATTCTCCTTAAGAAGAAGCCTATGTAAAATTGTGGGGGGCATTCTGAGAATGACTATCTCATACTGTGTGTTGCCCGAGAATGCCCCTTACATGGTCGTTTGTTCTCTCTCTCATGCTCAATTGTTCAAGTATGTGTATAAAAGCCTCTACCTTGCCCTATCTTTATCGTTTTAATACAAAAATCTCTTTTAAAGATTTTCTTCTAATCTAAATAATGCATGAAATACAATTTTAGAGCATATTCTAACTAAGAGATGTTTTGGCCATTTTCTAGGTATTTTTCTAGATCAAAAGCTAACCAAAAATTTTAACAATCGTTAATTTGAGTTGTGTTTTGTAATCTTTGAGTGCTTTAAAAGTTTTTTAGAGTGACACAACAGGGTGCTGGAAAAGGCCAAAAGAAATGTGGCCAGAAAGAGTATGTATTTTTTGCTCTTCCAGAAAAGTGGAAACATAAAAACATTTCATTTTAGAATGTGAGGCCTTCAAAGACAGCAGGGAAAATTATGCATGTATTCTGGTAGCTAGCTCTTGAGATAATGTATTCAACGAAGAGTTTGTCAAGAAGTCTGGAGCGCTTACTGTAAAACTCCACAGAAAAAGAGCCGAATACAAGAGCCAGATGGAAAAGAAATCTGTCCCATAGACTATTTTTAGCCTCATGGACATTAAAAATACATTCTTTCTTTCTTTCTTACTTGAATCTCACTGAAAATTTAAATATTAAAAAATAATAATAATAATAATTAGAGCTATGAGTCTATTTATGCTTTCATAATTATATTTTAAACCACAAAAACTCAGTCAAGAAAAAAGCATCTATTAATTAGACCTAATATTAAACTCAACTACTCACAATAATACTTTCATTCTAACTTTTAAGAATTGCAAAATAATTACAAGACAAAATTATTTTTTTCCAAAAATAGATAAAATATAGTAATTTCCAAAAATCCCTTTTCAAAAATATCCTGGACTACTTTTCACATATTCCTATCCAAGCTATAATTCTCAACCTTCAGATAAAATCTCCTTTTGAAGAGGATAAGACAGGCCAACTAGACTAGTTTGCATCCCAGCCGCAATAGCATTTGCTTATTCGATTTCGCGCTCGCTATAGTTATAATCTTCACCTCTATTCGCTCGGTCAAGGTTCACCTGCTTGGACCTGCCCTTAACCCCCCGAAAGAAAACCCGGTCACCAGCAAGACACTCGTTCTCTTCCCACCACCGATTGCTGACTCAGTTTGTGGATACGCTTCACGATGCTAATGCGAATACGCATCTCGTCGAAAAACTCAATCTGGTCATGGAAGGCCGCGCATGGCCTAAAAACAATATCGTAAAAGTGTGCTTCAAAATCTTGAAACTAATAATTTTAAACCATCGAGTGCAATTTCTAATAAACTAGTCACGTCCTTAAACAGTTATAGGAAGGGAGCAGTAGAACAAGTACTATATCAGAAGACAACATGCAATCTTCTATATGCTATGGCGCGCACTAGATTAAATGTTGCATCAGTATAGCAAGTTCATCACAGATCCAACTACAACTTTACAGTGAAACAGATCCTGTAATATCTTAGGATAACAGTGGGTTATGTTATAACTTTATCAAGTGCAAATGCCAAGAGACTATAATTCACAATGTAACAAAACAATGATTGGCTTGACCATATTGATAGTAGGACGTATACTTCTACTTGGAAACTGGGAAATCCCAGAGTACCAAGAAGTAGTCAGCTGTAGCTCTATCTAGCACAGAAGCAGACCACATATCAATCATACAATCAGCAAAAGAATTGGTGTTGCCGAAGAGATTACTAGCAAATATTAGAGAAGAGGCAAGTGGTTTTGCAGTCTGATAATCAGAGCTGCATAAAACTGATGAAAAACATAACAAAAGTTATGCATAAAGTCATCGAGAATCAAAACACAAACATCCCGCACCACTTTGTGAGAAGAGGTTGCCAAAAGAAAAGTCGAGCTTCACTTCTGTGTTTTACAAGACATGGTACCTGATATATTTACAAGACACTTGGGCCAAGTTTCAGTAGAGTCAAATTGGAAGTAAAGGACTGTATTTAGCAATACATACAAGCTACAAGTGTGAGTGTTAGGTGGAAAGCCTGCCTCGAAACAGGCGTACACATAGGGTTCCAACTGTCCATTAATGCCTACATGGAAAGCTGTTAGAACCATTTTTAAGGTTGCAACCATTCTCTTATATATTTATACTGGACCGTAAAAGCCATTAAACACCAATACATCGATCCTTCCGAAGTGAAAAGTAATGGTTTTGCCTCTTAATCTGCTAATGTGTGGCCAAGGTATGGTGTGTATTTTTTAATGCAATGGGACCATAGCAGAAGTTCAGCTTTACAGGATAATAATAGAGAGAGGAGATTCGCATTAAGCTATAACTTTGTCCATAATATAATAATATAATAGGCACTACTTTCCATGATACTGCTCCTGCAACACCCACACAATATTACCGGACAATAGCTAATTACACCAAATGTCTGAACTTCCAGGTCATGTAAAGTTTAGTAGATGTTCTATGCTAGTAGCAATTTCACTTTTCTTTCTGCAATCATACAAGTAGTTAAGCAAAATGCAGATAGAACATATAAGTAGATCTTACAGAAGACAAATTAGAAACAGGAAAAATGTGTATGTTCGTTTCGGCGGTCAACAGGATGCTTCAACCAGCAAAGTCTCCTTTGGTCAGCCAGCCCAGCATGTGTCACAACAACCCTTCAATCTGTAGATGAGTCAACCTAAGTCAACTCTGCAAAAGTCAACGCTGTCCTGAAAAGTCAACGCAGCAGCAAAACGGTCAACCCTTTGACCTCGATTTTTGTGCCAGGTAGTACGGCCTTCATAAATCGAACCTTCCACCAAATTTTAGCTTGTTTGGACCAAGCGTTGACCAAAGTCAACGCTGGTCAAAGTTTCTGCGAAACCCTAGCAGCAGCAAATCCGTACTTCAGCTTAGCCGTACAGTTTGTCCTCTTCGTCCTTCACACGTG